>VZQC01008360.1:64054-336950 GCA_009823505.1 Rhizomys pruinosus | reverse complement strand
TTTTTTTTTTCATTTTTAGCTATAAGTGATAATCCATGAGTACAAGCATCCTTCATGCAAAACCTATCTGCAGGCTGTTGTGCCCAAACACCTACAGCCCCACCATCCAGTGGGGGGTGACAGGTTGTTTGTTCAATCAAGTTGATCAAATGAGTGTCCAGACTACATTGCTGTAGTTTCACCATTCACCCCAATCGCAGCCCTTACATTCTACCACGCCCCCTCTTCCGCAGGTTGTTCCCTAGGCTTAGAAAAGGGGCACAGGTGGATGAGAGGTAAAACAGTCCACTCTCTCTGGAGCTGTTGACTTGGACTCTGGTCAATTCTGGCTGTTTCCTTTCATGGGCTGACAGTTTGTTACAGAAAGAAGATGCTTCATGGTTTCCCTCTTCATTCAGTTCATTGACTTATTCTTAAAAAAAAAAAAAATTCAGACAATGTCTCACCATGTAGTTTAAGTTGGCTTTGAACCTATGATACAGGGCTTGGATTATAATATGCCAGCACCCTCATTTCTTAAATCCCCATTTTATGTTATTATTTAATGGCCAAAGACCTTTAGTTGTGACCTTTTTAGATGTCTATCCAGAAGCGCATGTGAAGGCTCTTCTGCCTTATATTTCATTAAAATATTTTGGATGCCCTGAATGACATTTCTTTCTGTCCCCAACAGCTACTCTCATTTTACTTTTCCTCTGACAACCCTTCAAGGAAAGAACTTGGATTTTAGAACTAAAACCCACTAAGGTAAAACAGAAGAGAGAGGTGTATCGACTTTCTCTACTTGTCTTTTGCTTCTATTCAAGTTAATATTGATATTTAGAAAGTGTATTTCAGTACAATTTTCTTCCATCCATTTTGATAAAACATACTTTTTGTGACTATCCTTTATATTAGAGAACCACCACACTAGTCCCTGAAATTTCAGTAACTTGTCCTCTGTATATTTAGTGCACAGGATTTATACGAGGCATGCAAATAGCTTAAGAAAAAAACATTAGATGGCCAATCAACTGTAAATTGATTGGCCGTTCTTAACACTGACCATTTATTCTTTCCAGACTCCTGCTTGTGCAATAGCTCCTTATGGCTGATGGCTCTGGAGTGGCCTTAGCAAAGCAGGTGCAGCGAGATTCCACGCACTCTCCAGAAAGGAGAGGCATGGTTGCTTTACAAACAGTGAGATAATCTGTGCAGCAGGGATTTGTGCCTGCAGAATAAGAAGGTAAAGAGGCGAACCCAAGGCATTAAATTATTAACAAGAACTGTTGAGGTCAGCACAGTCGGCTGGCAGAACTTATTTTCTTGACTCTACCCTGCCGCTGTCCACTCAACATGATTTCTGTGCTTTGAAAATTATGCTACCACCAAACATATCATATTACATTATAATTATTTTTCTACAAATGTTTTACACTTTTTAGCATTATGTTCTTCCTAGAGACAAAGGCCACATGGAGCCTTCTCCCCTATCACTCAGCCTCAGCCTGTTAAAGATATGCAGTGCTGAAAAGGACTTTGGCTGATGAAAAGATTTAACTAACCTGCGAATCGAAAATGTTCTGCGCAGTGCTTAATTCTCACGAGGCCTGTCTTGACTTGCTTAAGTCCTATGTACAAAAGCCAGCTGAGTGTTTCTTTCCATATCTGACTTAAAATAAGCTCTGGATAAGGAAGTGAGATGTGAGATGTGGGGTGTGAGGGATCACTTGACAGACAAATCTCTGGAATGTCAGCAGCAGTCTTGTTCAGGGAGGCATTACAAGATCACTGTCAAAGTTTAAACACATGAACGGAAGCTCTCAGCAAAGGAGGAGTTTCACATGTCAGAGTTTCCCCAAATGGAGCCTATTTCTGTCAGACAGCTCACATCCCACATGGAAACCACCACAAATGCCTGCACGTACTATTTTCTTTCTTCTTCTGTTTTTTTTTTTTTGGTCTTTTTGAGACAGAGTCTCCCTTTAGTCCCAGCTGGCCTGGAGCTCGCTAAGAACACCAGGCTGGCCTTGAACTCACAGAGATCCACCTGCCTCTGCCTCTCAAGTGCTGGGATTAAAGGCGTGCGCCACCATGCCTGGCCAAGTGCTGTTTTCTTAATGTGTTGATAACGAATGCTTTAAGTCTATATTATTACCATATTTCCATTCCTATGCTAAAGATGTCATTTCAGTCAAATGGCATTAGCTGGTTGGGGTCTGTGGTTAGGATTTCCTCAGAAGTTCCGTAAACCTATGTCTAAATTCAGTAGAATACAGTGCTCTTGGGATGAGCCGTGTCAGCACACATGTCAAAGGTCAGCCCCTCCACTTGTTTGATATCAATAATGTTTAATTTTTATGAAACAGTGCCCCAGGCTCTCCTGTAAAGCACTTTGCATCTAATTTAACCTGTCAGTCTTCTGAGGTGAGGATAATCGTGATCATTGTTTTACAGACTGGAAACCTCTGATGGCTGGGGATGGGAAGTAACTTTCTTGTTCATGGTCAGTCTGTTCAGTAGATGGGCTGTGATTTGAAAAAAGATTAAAATAAATATTCTTCCAGTGCTGGTACACCTTGCACTGTGTACGTTCCTTGACATAGTCATATCTTTTGACATATTTTTATTGAATTTTTGTGCATTTCATATAATAATGATTCATCATATTTAGACTCCCCTGTTCATACCCCCACCACATTTCACATACTCTGTCATATATGTTAAGGCCTATTGAGTCAAGATTTTTTACCAGGTGTCCTGTGCAAATTCATCCACTTGAGTCTAATCATCCTATCTAGAGTCACTCCCATAAAGAAGATCTACTCTCCCTCCCTCACCTAGCAGTACTCAATTGCCAATAGTTCCTCAGGTAATATTGGGGTCTGCAGCCCATTTCCCCACTTCTATGATGGGTTTTTGTCTGATTGGCTTTGCATGAGTCTTGTGCATCTTGTCACTATTGCTATAAGTTCATATGAACAAGTTCCCAGAGGCCCGGAAGACTATTTCCTTATGTTCATGCACCAACCGTGGCTCTTACTATCTTTCTGCCCCCTATTCCACAATGGCCTATGAGCCATGGGTAGGTGAGGTTCAATATAGGAGTCCTATCCAGGAACACACATTATGCAGTCTCTTATTCTCTACACTTTTGCCAGTTGTGGTCTTCGGTGTGCATGGCACTCTGTTCCATGAGGAAGCTTCATTGGTGAGAGTTGAGTGATGCATTAGTGTTCTCTCTACCCCCTGTTCCACTATGTTATGTGAGCCTTATGTGTAGTGGTTCCACTGTACATGTGTCACTGAGGGCTGGGCATCTCTTAGACATATATTTTCTATATGTGACCAGTTATGGAATTCTGTGATAGCCTCCATCTGTTGCAAAAAGAAGCCTCTATTATGAATGGTAAAAGGTATAGTTGTCTATAAATATAAGGCTCCATATTTAGCATATACCAAGAAATTTCATTTGTCTAGAGATATGCCAGACATAGGGTATTCTCTAGAATATTTGGAGCCATTTGGTTCTACAACTGCCACCGACTTCCCTTTAAATACTAGTGTTCCCAGTATTCTGTGATTAGTCCTCAAGTCTCTTTGCTCTGTTCTCTCTCCCTGGGTCCCATCCTTTCCCCTATGGTCTTTTCATTGGGACCTTCTCCCAGTATCCTCCTCTGCCACCCCTAACCCTGGCTCCTAATACCATTGTGATGATCTTAGTTCAGGCCTTTATTATCTGTGGCTCAAATTAATAAAAGCATTTCAAACGGCTTTCTAGTTTCTCCTGTCTTCCTTTATAATAAGTGTTTCACACTGCCCCAATTATTATCTTATGAACAAAGAGATCGTCTCATATGACTTTCTAGCTGTGAACCTTCAAAGACACCTCATTATCCAGAGAGTAAAATCCAAGGTGCATAGAAGGGCTTGTGCTCCCAACTCTCACCCTGCCTCTCCCTACTCAAACTCCCTTCTCACTGTCCACTTAGCTTCCCTACCAGCTCAGGTCCTGGTTAGTATTAGGCTGTTCTTTCCCCTTTCTTTGCCTGACAGTCTCACTCATTGTTTGTGGCCAGTGCAGATGTTACTTTCATAGAAAGTAGGTCCAGGACTGAGTGAAATACCCCTCTGCCCAAATCTGTGCTTCTCTGGTAGGCTTTGCATAGTTTTTTGTATCAACAATGCGTTGTCCTTTTGGCCTTCATGTACCCTGTAACCTCTACAGACTATGAGCTTCTTAGGAGTAAGAACGGTAAGAATAAGATCTCTCTGAGGAGTAAGATCTCTCTGAGCTAGAGAGATCGCCCAGTGGTTGAGTGCTCCCTGTTCCTCCAGAAGACTGAAGTTCAGTTCCTAGTACCTGTATCAGGGGGCTCCTAATTCCAGCTCCAGGAAATCTAACATCCTCTTCTGGCCTCTGCAGCTACCTACACACATTCACAAACACACACACACACACACACACACACACACACACACACACACACACACACCGGGGGTGGGGGGGAGAAACCTAAAATGGTAACTTCTCTTCTTTCCATAGCATGTTAGTTTAGCCTAACAAATGGGAATGTAGTCTTGAGACTCAGATAAACTGGTCCACATCCCAGATCCGTTACTCAGCAGCTGTATAGCCTTCAGCAGTAAAGTAGAGGCTAATTGTATCTACTTCATAGGTTTGTTTTGACAATAAAGTAAAATGATAGTTGTCGATCACTTAGGATATATGAATAGAGCTCTCAGCCTAAATTTCACGAGGTTTCCTCTTCATTTAGGCACTAATGCTGATAGAAGGCTCATGAAGGTAAAAACTACATCTCAGTGAGTTGAGACCAGACACTAGCCAGCACATCCCAAGATCTCGGGGGAACAAAAATGGGAGGGCTTCACTCACAGCTGGAAAAGAACAAGATGTTGTCACAGAGGAAGGGAAGGAGCTTTCCAATGAAACAGCTAATTCATAATGAGAATATGAAATTGTGGGCAATATTGTTTGAGTTGTGTATGGTATACTTTTATTCCCAAACCATTTCTGAAGAGAGGTAGCATCAGGGTGCAAAGAAAGTGTTCTGATTTCTCTTTCAATTTGTTCCAAATAACAGAGCCCATAAGGGCACTAGTAAAGTGTAATCAAGTTGATAAACTGGCACATTTTTGAGAGTTTGAAGATCTGTATCTG
The DNA here is from genome assembly GCA_009823505.1 of Rhizomys pruinosus. Classification (NCBI taxonomy): domain Eukaryota; kingdom Metazoa; phylum Chordata; class Mammalia; order Rodentia; family Spalacidae; genus Rhizomys; species Rhizomys pruinosus. Next base: position 331,789 of record VZQC01008360.1, on the reverse strand, counting down.
CACTGAGTGACAAAAATATTAATTTATTTGTTTATTATTGTGTGTATGGTTAGGGTGGGGGTGTGCTTGGATCACAGTGAGCCTGTGGATATCGTAGGATAACTTAGTGGAGTCAGCTCTCTCCTTCCACTTTTATGTCGATTTCTAGGGACCAAACTTAGGTCACCAGGGTTATGCAACAAATTACCCACTCAGCTTTCTTGAAGATCAGAGAATTTTTGCTTTTAAAATTTGGGAAAGATGGGGCTGAAGAGATGGATGAATTGTTCAGAGCACATACTGTTTTTTTTGAGGATCTTTGTTTGATTCCCAGCACCCACACTGGACTGCTCAAAGGTGCTGTAACTCCAGCTCCAAGGGGTTCTGGCCTCTAAGGACAGTTGCACTCATATGTGCAGACCAACACACAGACATACACATACATGTAACTAAGAATAAAAATAAAACTATTGAGAAGGATACTCCAGTGTACTTTTGCATTAATGCAGATGTACTTGTAAAATATCTAGAGCATTTTCCATCATTTTTGTTATGGCTAGAGTCGCCTGATTTGTGTGGGACAGTTCATGTTGCTAGCCAGGGCTCTGGCGCACATATCAATAGGACTCTGTTCTTCTTTCAAAGTCATTCTGACTTGGATGACAAATCAAATATCTTAGTGTTAGCACGTGATGACATACAAGCTTGGCTTGTCACATGGGGGTCCAGAGGAAAGATCACAGGATGGGGAGGATGGCACAGGAGAGGGGCTCCCTGAAAATGTAATACCAGAAATGCATGGAGCAGTATGTTTAGGTTCAAAAAGACATTATACTAGAACTAAACAGTGGATGGGGCCAGCACTAACTGATGTTCAAAAGTAGCCAAATTATTCTGCTTGACTTAGGGTGACTGTGTAGGGAACAGGGGGTGTGGTGGTTTGAATGAGAATGTACCCCATAGGCTTTAAGTGTTCAGACATTTTGTCCCCAGTCGGTGGCACTGTTTTGGGAAGTCTTAGAAGGTGTGGCCATGCTGGAGGAAGTATGTCACTGGGGGCGGGGGCTAGAGGGTTCAACAAGCCTTGCAGTCTCCAGTTGCTCTCTCAGCTTCCTGTGCTCATTGGAAGATGTGAACCTCGGCTTTCTGCTCTAGCTCAGCTTTCTGCTCTAGCCCCTGCCACCATGCCTCCCGGCCACAATGGACTCTAATTCCTGGAACCATCAATCGTAAGCTCAAATAAACTCTTCCTTTTATAAGTTCCTTTGGTCATGGTGGTTTTATCACAGCAACAGAAAAGTGGCTAATACAGTGGGTCATTGCTGTAGTGGTGGGGCTGTGCCACAGGAGCTGGGTGAGTTAGTGCTCCCAAACATAAACTGACTAAAGTGCCTTCTAGGCTTGATTGTGATGGCTGATGAGAAAATGGAGGCATGGACTTTATTAAGGAATGGGTGATGGAGTGTGTTCTGGTTTGTCTTCCATTGTGACAAAACAGTCTGACCAACACCAACTTGGGGAGGAAAGGGTTTATTCAGCTTACATCTCCTGGGTCACAGTTCTCACTCAGGGAGCCCAAGGCAGGAACTCAGGGCAGGAACCTGGAGGCAGGAGCTGAAGCACAGGCCATGGAGGAGTGCTGTTCACTGGCTTGCTCCCTGACTCATGCTCAGCTCGCCTTATACAGTACACAACAACCTGCCCAGGGTGGCACCACTCTTGTGGGCTGGGCCCTCCCACACTGCTCGACCATCAAGACAATACTCCACAGATGTGGCCACAGGCCAATCCAATGGAGCCAATTCCCCAACTGAGGCTCCCTCAACCCAGGTGTGTCAAGTTGACACTAAAGCTATCCAGCACAGAGTGGGAAGATGCAGGAAGCTTTCTTTTTGTGCTGAGCAGGAACCGAGGGGCCCTGCTTGGGGGGAGGGGGACACAGCACCTGCCCTCAGCTGCTGTAGGGAGCTGGCCTCTCAGTGCAGAGACCAGCCGGCTATTTCTCATAGCCCAGCCTGGGTGGTACTTCCAGCTCAGGCCCTTAACCTGGACCCACGAGACATGTGTTCCACTCTTAGCCATGACTTCCCACCTGCCCAGAGACTGCTGAACCCTGGACAGGAATTTCAGGCTGATGGCTGTTGGCCTATCTTCAGTCTATGTCCACTCACAACACCAGCTACCCAGATTGGTGGTCCACAAGGGGGACCTTTTTTTAAATTAATTTTATTTATTTTTTATTTATTTTTTATGTGTATGAATGTATTGTCTGCATGTAGGTCTGTGCACCCATGTCGTGCAATGCCGCAGAGGTCAGAAGAGGGTGTCGGATTCCCCCGGAACTGGAGTTCTCCTGGAATTGGAGTCACAGACGGTTCTCAGCCGCCATGTGGGTGCTGACCTTTTTCCAACCCACTGGCCACCGGAACGAAATGCAGGCCTACCTTGGCCTGTAGTATGCACACAATAATTAATAAAAAAAAATAACGGCCAGGAATTCCGTGATGATGTTACTATGAAATTCAAATTTATTCCTTGCTACAGCCTGCTTTTATAAACTAAATGATGTCAGTTCCCAGAGCCAATCATAGGCCCCCCATTTCTGTGCCACTGCTCACCGCTGCCCCACCCAGCATCACACACCTAGGCCACTTGTTTGCTCCTCCTTGAGGTGGGGTCAGACCCTGGCCATGAGGTGCCCTGAGGCATACTAGCTGAAAGCTAGCCTGCACAATTCAAACTGGATTGTCCCACAGGAAGAGAGGGCTGCAGTGTGGTGGGCTCTTCCAAGTACATTGAGTGCTGAAGCCACAAGAGAAAAGCCAGTGACAAAACTGATCTGTGCTTAGTGCTACCCTGGCTCAAGAGCTGGCGTGACAGGGTGACAAACGGGATCATGGAACTGACTACAGACAGCAGTCCCCACACAAGTGCTAAGTGTCTTTGGGGGAACAAACTTAATACTGGATTTCAAACCAGGGTACTTGTCACATATTAGGAAACATAAATGTTTATCCAGTGAAGAATGCCCAAATGACATGGGGTTTACTAATGAGAAAGCCCCCAGTGAAGAGAACCATTCATATAAATGCAAGCCAGAGTTCTCGATGGATGAGCAAGGTAAGGATCCAAAACTCCCAAGTGCAGAGGTCAGGAGTGCACCCTAAGTCAACTGATGGAAGCAACGGCTGACCCCAGAGGTCAAAGGAAGAGCGGCGCAAATGTGTGGAGGGCCTGTGACAGGGCTTATCCTTGCAGGCCCCTGTATTGGTGAAGTGAAGATGTCCACATGACAGGTGATAGATTAAAAACTGACAGCTTTGTCCTCTGAAAATCATCTAAACGTGAAGTACATATGAGGGAGGGAGGGGGAGGGAGGAAGGGAAGAAGAAGAGCAAGAGGGAGAGGAAGAGGGAATTAGAGAAGCTGTTTTACTGTTGACTTGAGTAAAGCCCTATCAGCAGGGTTCCTCTGTGCACAAGGATTTTTTGATTCATGTGTTGAAATTTTAATAAAAATATGAAGAGTCTTTTAAAGCTTTTAATCAGTATTATGACGAGTAAAATAGGACAAGAGTTCTACAGGAAAAAGTAGTGCAAGAAGAACATTAAGTACTTTCTTCAAAAATTTATGCAAACTCAGATAAAACAATACAAAAATAGGTAATAGTACAACTAAAAATGTAAAGTTGGTGACTATGCGATATTAGATTAAGGAACACTTTTATTTGTTTATTATTTTAATTTTATGTGTATGAATGTATTGCCTGCATGTGTGTAAGTGGTGTAAGTGCACCGGTGTTGTGCAATGCCCACAGAGGTCAGAAGGCATTGGATCCCCTGGAACTGGAGTTATGGATGGTTGTTAGTCACCATGTGGGTGCTAGGAATTGAACTCCGGTCCTTTGCAAAAGCAGTCAGTGCTCCTACTCTCTGAGATATCTCTCCAGCCTCCAGGGAAGAATTTTTTTTAGAAATAAAAAGGCATGTTATTTTGAGGAGAACACTGAGTTGAAAGACAGGCTTGTACTTTGGGAAAACTAGTGAGTTCTTGTCAAACAAAATAGTTGCGTTGGTCTATTCTGTGGCTATGCTATCCAAAATCTTTTTCCAGATTAGATTATTACACTATACAGTAGCAAAATCCACACACGCACATACCCTCCCATGGTCATCCTACAAAGTGGTGATCACTCTTTGATAGATTTAGGGGCCAGGAGCAACTCATCTAGTCTAGTGTTGAGGTTCCAATGAGGAGTTTTGAGCTGGACGGCTTCAGCTGTCAACTTGACACACTTGGGTGGAGAGAACCTCCACTGACGAACTGCTTCCATTGGACTGGCCTGTGCCCATGTCTGGGGAGCATTTCCTGATGATTTTTGGGTAATGTGGGAGAGCCCAGCCCACTACAGGTGATGCCATCTCTAGGCAAGTGGTCCTGCATTATAGAAGAAAGCAGGCTGACCACAAGCTAGAGGAGCAAGCCAGTACACAGTGTACTTCCATGGTCTGTACTCCAGATTTCTGCCCTGAGTTCCTGCCTTGGCCTCGCTCAGTGATGAACTGTCACCTGGATGATGCAAGATAGAATAAACCCTTGTATCCCCTAAGGTGGTTTTAGTCAGGGTTTTTATCTCAGCAATGGAGAGACAAACCAGAAGAGGATTTAAATCAAAGCCCACCTTGTCTCACAGTCCATTTCCCTTCTGTACACCAACACCTCAGTGTGCATTTCACTCTGATTATTGTGCCACCCATCCTACCTCTGTGCCAGGAACTCAGCCAATAATACTAACTCATGTAAATACAGACATTAAATACTTAAATACTATCAAAGTTCCATTCAGGAACAGCAACACAGTCCACAACTCTAGCCATCTATGAGAAAATATGGAGCCGTGAGCCACCTATCATGGGTGCTGGGAACTTAATCTGGGTCCTCAGCAAAAGCAAAAAGCTTAACCACTGAGTCATCCCTCCAGTGCCCAACACCAGATAACTGTCACTGCAAATGACATATTGCAACAGACTTCGAAAGCAAGAGCCACTTCTAGTGTATATGTATTGCTAATCTTCAACAGAAAACCATCTGGTGGAATGACAAGAAGACAACTTTGTGGAGAACGTAAACAGGCAATTTGCAAGGTGAAGGGGTGAACTCAGACTTTCCAGAATCCGGCCCAGGTCTCAGGAGGGCAAGTCTTCCTTCTTCTCATTTCCTGATATTTCCACTGTGCATTTTGATTGACAGATTCTTGCATGAAAACACACAGAGATAAAAAGGGATCTGAGATGTCAAGGATCAATATGTAAGAGCGACATAAGCCTAAATGAATAGAATCAGAAAGGCTAAGTGTAGGGCATGCTGAATCTTGTAGAGATGCTAAAATGATCTTTTTATTCATTTCAGAGCAAGAACACACAAAAGAGACATGGCCACAGCCTGGGGCAATAGTTCAATAATAACAGACGGCAAAGAGCCCAGCTGGGAAAAACCCAGCTGTCTTTTTGTTTCTCTATCAAGAAAAATGTTACTTAACTTGGGAAGTAAATGATGTTAAGAGGGCAAAAACAAACAAGTAAGCAAACAACAGCATCAGCAAGGCAGTTGCTGAAAATAATCAACTTCTCCATGTCTCCTGAAGACTCCAAGTTCATAGGAATTATGTAAAAGATTCAAAGTTTGAGTTAACTTTAAGGTTCATGGGAAAGAGTTCAAGTGGCAGCAGTTAGAGAAAGACTGCTACTAGGATTCTGAAATTCTTTAAAATCTTAAATGTTTTTAATTTATAAAAGTCACTTAGGAGCTGGTTGTGATGGGCACTGCCTTTAATCCCAGCATTCAACTGTCCAGAGCACACAGATTTCTGTGAGATTGAGGCCAGCCTGGTCTACACAATGAGTCCCAGGACAGCTTTGGGGTAAAGGTGGACCCTGTCACAAACAAACAAAACATTTATTTTTAAGTGTATTGTGTGTCTGCTTGTCTGTATGTGTACTGTGTGTGTGTGCAGGTGCCCACAGAGACCAGAAGATGGCATCGGAGTCCTTGGAACTAGAGGTAGAAGTGGTTATAAGATACCTAATGTGGGCATTGGGAACCGAACCTGGGTCCTCTGCAAGAGCAGCCAGTGCTCTAAACTGTTGAGTCATCTCTCCAGCCCCAATGGCTGGATTTTAAAGGATAGATCATGACTATGCAGATTGGTGAGGAAGAGGTAATTTACACCCAGCAAATGCTAACACAAATCATTAAACAGAGGATGGTAAGCACTGTGGAGACCTCATCACCAAGCCCCAGCTAGGCAGAATATTGACAGCAGGAGGTATGAGCATAGGCAGATTGAGGCATCTGAGGAGCTATTCTGACTGTCAAGATGAAAAAAAGATATTATAATAGGCAGACTCAAAATCATTCTGAAGGGGTTGTGGCAATAGCCTGTATTGTTTGGGGAGTCTCTTTGACAACCTGACCAACAATGCAAAGGGGGGCTTCCCTTGCCTAGCACTGGGGTCATTGTTAGTCTATGGCTTTAATAGATATTAATATATGTCATACATATTATTAAGTATGCCTATAAAATAATGTTTCCCTGTGGATTTCTCATTCTTTGGTATTCCTTCTTCCTTCTCCTTTGTATTACTCTTCCTCTCCCCTCCTCAGTTAAAGCCTCCCTATGTTTCAGTAGAGACTGGTGAGTCAAGTCTGCCCAGATCAGGTAATGGACTAGTTGAGCCCAACCCAAACAACTGACCTTCAGGACTGATGGCTGTTTCTAGTCAGTTGGGAAGGTTTGCATATGAGCAAAAGCCATCATGGCCCTATAATGTCCAAGGGTTCACATTAAGTTCCTCCTTGTTTATAATATCAATGAATTGTTTGTCTCATGAGTACTCATAACTTTTAATTTTTATTTATTTTTTTTTAATTTTTTAAATTAATTTTATTTATTTCTGTATGTGTATGAATGTACTGTCTGCATGCAAGTTTGTGCACCCGTGTCATGCAATGCTGCGGAGGTCAGAAGAGGGTCTCGGATTCCCCTGGAACTGGAGTTCTCCTGGAATTGGAGCTTCAGACGGTTCTCGGCCGCCATGTGGGTGCTGGTGATCGAACCCGGGTCCTCTGCAAGAGCGGTCGGCGCTCTTAACTGCTAGGCCATCTCTCCAGCCCCAACTTTTAATTTTTAAAGAGACCCAAGGACTTTGGTTAGAGAGACATGGCAACTATCAAATTGATGAGCACACGACTGGAACAATAGGGTTTGTATAAAACTTTACTGGAGGGGAGGACAGTCATCCGGAAGAGAGAATTAAGAGCTGAGGTGTAAGGATGCCTGCTGTTGGGTAATTAGTAAGTGTTCATTTCTATACTTACAAAACTTGAATCACTTGAACATTTGGAAAATATCCCTTTCATAATTCCTGTACTTAAGTTTCAAAATGAGAACAACAGGAGGAATCCATTTCCTTCCACACAGTCCGAGCTTGACTATCACAGTCACGACTTCTCCAAGAGCCCTTAGTGCTTTTCCGGCTTACATGTCCTTTCATTTTACAATATTTTATATTCGAAGCTCTTCATATGTCCTATAACTATTCATATTTAGTGCATTTGGCTAAAATGTACTGTAATTACTTAATTACAGCTAATAAGTAGAGTAAATTTAAATCTCTCTAAATTATGTAGAGACATATAAACTTTATGGTGATAAGTTGCCTTGAATTAACTTAATCTTGAAGTTTGTGATGGGAAAATTGTACCACGTCATTACTCACAAAAATTGTGCTTTTTACTTTTTTTTAAAGCTTTAGTAACTTTTTAATTTTTGGTTCTGTGGACATCAATTTTTTTTTCAATATAGAAACTTTTTGTTTTATGTTTATTATTATTTTTAAGGGATTCACGATATAAGAGCACAGTTGTTTTCACATCACATTGACGTTGCTCAACAACTGTGCTTTTTATTAAGAAGCTGAATATGGGGCTGGAGAAATGGCTCAGTGGCAAAGAACACTGATTGCTCTTGCAGAGGACACCGGTTTGAATCCCAACACTCACACTAACAACCTTCCTAACTCCAGTTCCAGGGGATCCAATGCCCTCTTCTAACCTCTTTGGGTTTTACATGACATAGTGCACTTACATACCTGCAGGCAATACACTCATCACATAAAATAAAATATTAAAAAGAATGTTAAAATCTTTAATTCCCATTTTCCCAACTCATCATCCTCTCTTTAAAATATCCCAAACTCACATTTTAGTTTTTCAAATATATTTATTGTTTATTTAATTATTATTCAGTGTGTGTGTGTGAGCGCACATGTGTATGTGTGTGTGTGCGCACATGTGTATGTGTGTGTGTGCAGATGCACAGGCCATGGCATGTGTGTGGAGGTCAGGGGACGACTTTCCAGAGTTGGTCCTCTCCTGCCACCTTGTGGGTCCCAGGGATTGAATTCACATCAGGGTTTCATGTTTGCACCTCTACCCACTGCACATGTTATATCAGGGTTTCATGTTCGCACCTCTACCCACTGCACATGTCTCATCAGGGTTTCATGTTTGCACCTCTACTCACTTCACATGTTATATCAGTGTTTCATGTTTGCACCTCGACCCACTGCACATGTCACATCCGGGTTTCATGTTTGCACCTCTACCCACTGCACATGTCACATCAGGGTTTCATGTTTGCACCTCTACCCACTGCACATGTCACATCAGGGTTTCACGTTTGCATGTTTGCACCTCAACTGACTGCACATGTCACAGGCCCACTTCCTAGCTTTTTAAAAGTTTTGTTTTCCTAAATAAGTTATAAAATGGAAAATTCAGATAGTAGTATCTAAATGCAAAGGCTCCTTGCACTTTGCTAGAAATTATCCTCTATATTTTTCATTAGGGAAAAAGCTCTCTGAGACAAACTCTTAGAGGAATTACCTGCATAATTCCTTGTAAAAGGGATTTCAGAAAGAACAAACTCATTCTAGAAATTCAGTGTTAACACAGCAAATTCCCATGACAGTGGCTGTCGTCTCTGCAGCCCGGTCTCCTGACTGATTCCTTCCCTTCCTTCACTCTTGCTTTCCCAGAATCCTCATGCTCCCTTCCCACTGTAAATGGTGGACACATCCTTGTGCATTACCCATGACAGCAGATAGTCACATTTTAAAATTAGTTGTTTTATGTGCATGTGTGTGCTGTATGTGTGTGTTCACATGGCCCAATGTGCACATAGTGTCACATGCATATGTGGAGGCCAGAGGTTAATGTTGGGTATTATTTTTGAAACATGTTCTCTCAGTAAGCCTGAGCTCATTAAGTCAGCTACACTGGTTGACCAGTTAGCCCCAAAGATCTGCATGTTTCTTCCACCCATCCCTAAATGTGAGGATTATAGATGTGCATCACCCTGTTAGCTTTTCAGGTGTGTGCTAGGATCCAAATTCAGGTCCCCATGCTCGTGTGGCAAATACTTTACTGACTGAGCCATCTCCCCAGGCTCAGATTTACATTTTTATAGGAACCAAAGTCTTGCAGGCGTGGTGGTGCACACATTTAATCCCAGCACTCAGGAGGCAGGGGCAGGTGGATCTCTGTGAGCTCATGGCCAGCCTGGTCTACAGAACAAGCTCCAGGCCAGCTGGGACTAAAGGAAGACTCTGTCCCAAAAATAACAAAAAAGAAAAGAAAAGAAAAGAAAAGAAAAGAAAAGAAAAGAAAAGAAAAGAGAACCAAATTCTTAAACTAAGTGGATATAATTTTCCTATAAGAAAAGTTCGCGGATTGGGTTGGGCTAAGTACATGTGCGTGTGCGCCTGTGGAATGGAAGACTCTGTGAATCCCGGACATCGCGTCAAAGTGCATCGACTCTGGTTCACGTATGCAGCTCTAAATCGCCAGCTCTAAGCACCTCAATGCCTTCTTCCTTATTACAATGTAATATAAAAAAAAAAAAACTTGAACTCCAAAACAAATGCAAGGGGGCTATCAGAGCTTCTGATAGGTTTTCCTAGTGATGTTTCCTTGAACCGATTTCTTTATCAACCATAATGCAGTCAGCTCCGCTGCTACTGCTGCTGTTCTGGCGTCCTTGGCTGTCAGCTCACTACTTGTTTGCTAGCCCCTTCCCTGGCTCAGAGCTTCCACGTTTCCAGCTGTTGAATCACTCCTGCCTGGTGGGATTTAGTACTAAATCCTTAGTTCTTCCTCAGGGTTTTAGAGTAGAAGCTGTTTCTGTAGTGTCTGCATTCTCACGGTGGGGCTCCTGACCTCAAGTCTTCCATAGACTTAGTTCTTGGCACTGTTCCCATTCAAAGACCTTACTCCAATAGCTAGTTCTGTGATGTGACTATCAGTATGTTTAAGTACTGAGTACTTAAAAAATTTGCGGTGTGCATGTGTGTGCACGCGTGCACGTGTGCAAGCACGCTCAGAGACCAGGGAGGGCATCAAGGTAATTACTTGGCTCTATCATTCTTTCCTTTATTGCCTTGAGTGAGTCTCTCAGTGAACCTGGCATGTGCTCTTTGCGACTAGGCTGGATGGCCAGGAAGCTCTTGCAGTCCTTCTGTCTCTACCTCCCACAGCACTGAGGTTATAGGTGTGCACAGCCATGTCCAGATTTTCTGCGCATGCTGGGAATTTGGACTCAAGACCTCCTGCTTCCATCCCAAATGCTCTCAGCCATTGATAGACTCATCTCCCCAGCCCATACATTTTTTTTGTAAGCCCAAGTTAGTAGTTAGAGACTTTACCCTGTAGACAGACTAACTCCCCAGAGATCTCTCCCACCCAGTTTAGCTTTCTGCCATCACATACACCTTCACTTTCCATTACTGTACATTTTCATCAGCCTCCTGCAAGAGTTCCTCAAAGATGGAATGTCTTCACCCAGACCCCTGTGTTTGAGCCTTGAACACACACTCTCAAACAGATAGTCAGGCCAGGAGCTACCAACCTTTACCTATACTGAGCCTCAGCCCTTCACGCAAGACCCCTCAAGACATCTTCAGAAAGAAGGGCTATGGGCGTAGTGTCCAGGCAGAGCACAGGGGCACCAGCAGAAAGACCAGCAGGAACACTGGGGTGTCAGTCTAAAGGGAAGAATAAAGAAAGAAGCAGGTGGGCAAAACAGGAGCCAAGACAAATTGGGCAGAGTTGGAGCAAGACCTGGCTGCACATAGTAGCTCATGCTGGTAGAGAGTCTGGCTCATCGCCTCCTTGAAGCACACTGAATATACCTTTGTGGGTCTGCAGAAAGTGAAGAAAGAGCCAGAAGTGGTGAGTTCTGCATGCAAAATGCCTGCTCTTTGTCTTCTGCCCTATTTCATGCTGAGTAAATAGCCATGACTCACTTTTAAAAATTCCCCAAATATAGCAGTCAGATTCCTTGTGAGTCATTAATTGTGACATCCTAAACTATACCAGGATCATTTACATAAAAACAAGAGGTTTTATTTGAAGCATGTGTTTATTATGTTCTTATTTACATAAATGCAAAGTAACTATCAAAAATTAGGAAAATGCAAATAAGAAAAAAGAAAAAATAAGAATCATCCATGCATGCACACCACTCGATAAGTACAGTTAACATGAAATAATTTGGGTGTGGTTTTCCTCTTATACACGGTGGACAAGAGTAATGCACCTGCTGTCTATGGCTACCTGCGGACTTGTGTGTGCCTGTTGAAACATACAGCCCCACTGCACATACTGCAGGCAGCTTTCCTTTGCCCCTGGTGCTGTCCCATAGATATACTGAACCAGTCCCTAGTAGTTCTTGGCTTTTTCCCATTTTCCTTTCATGGACTGATCAGACAGCTCTTTAATTTTATACATTTTGTTTTGTGCTGCTGGGGATCAAACCCAGGGCCTTGCACAGCAGAGGCAAGCACTCTATCACTGAGCTATGTCCCTGGTCCCCCAACGGAAATTTTTTAGGTAGAGTTCAAACAGCCTCACATTGTCGATAAGGAGGTTTGGCTGAAAAGTTTGTAAACCTAGGAAAACAGCAAAAGGAAAATGACCCAGGGTATAGAGATGTTGGCTTGAAAGAGAAAACAATATATTTGAAGTTTCTCCTAATTTTACAAAATTTTATGTGTATGAGTGTTTTACCTGCGTGCATATAAATGCACCAGGTATGTGCAATGCCTGCAAAGGCCAGAAGAGGGAGTTGGATCCCCTGGAATTGGAGTTACAGATGGTTGTTAGCTGCTCTGTGGGTGCTGGGAACCAAACCTCCTCAAGAGTAGCCAGTGTTCCTAACTGCTGAGCCAGCTCTCCCACTCCATTTTTCTTCTAATTTTTATTTCATTTTTATTTTTTATTGTTATTTTGCCGGTCTTTTTTGAGGCAGGGTCTCCCTGTAACCCCAGCCAGCCTGAAACTTGCTATGTAGACCAGGTTGGCCTTGAACACACAGAGATCCACCTGCCTCTGCCTCCTAAGTGCTAGGATTAAAGGCATATGCCACCATGCCCTGCTTTCTTCTAAATTTTAAATAAAACAAAAGTACTCAGATTCCTAGCTTGTCTCAGAATTTTTGTGACATTGACTCCAATGGTTGTAAATTACTATTGTTTGGGGCTGGGGAGATATGGCGGAGTGGATAAAGCGCTTGCTCTACAAGCATCAGGACTGGAATTTAGATCTCCAGCACACACATAAAGGTCAAGTGAACATGAAGGTAGTAGGAAATCTCAGGGCATGCTAGTCAGCTAGGCTGCATGAAGCTGCAAGCTCTGGGTTCAGCTAGAGATTCTACTCACTACATTAAATAGAGAGCCATTGAAAAAGGCACGACATCCACCTCTGCCCCCATGTGTAAACGTGTATACACATGCATGCACACTCCATGCACATATATATTTATGAAAAAGTTGCTATTCCAAGGGTATACAATATGCACATGAGCAAAATACTGGTCCAAGGAATACAATTCAGTGTGCTTCCCCGATGAGCCTGTGATTCTACAGTTCATAGGCTTGCTGAGACAGCGAGCCCTGTAGAATGTGGTTTGTCTCGTTCTGTGAATGACCACTGTGAGGGCTCCTGCAGCTGTCTCCATGTCAAAAGGCTCTGCAACTCTTTCACATTCTTACCTGGTGACATGCTTCCAACCACAGGGGCCTCCCTTCTTCCCTGAGAAACACCTCTTTTTCCAATAGACCACTAAGCTCAGCTAGATGTGTACAGCCTCTCAGCCAAATTTATCAATCCTATAACCCTTTCTGGAATCTATTTCCTGTCTATTATCAAATAGAGATGGCCTTGAACTATCATATGTAAATATTTTCTTCACAAAATATAATTTCAGTTTCAATAGTTTCAGATTCTTCCATCTAATTCACCACCTTCAACAACTTAAACAGGGTTACTCATTTTTTGTAGTATATGTGACTGAGTCTAGGTTCCTTACAGCAAAAATAAACACAAACATTTAATGGTCTGTTACTACTTCTGGGCATGTGAGCTCTGTGGCTCAGCCATTTAAGGATAATTTTTAAAATAAGAATTAATTTAAAACATGGGAGAACACATCACACAGGTGCTGCAGCCACATAGTATTGCCTTGAATAGTCTAGGCTATTGAGGCTCTTTGAGTCTTCTTGTAAATCTTTGGTATTTTTTGCACAGATGTCTGTTCAGCTGTTGGATCTATATGACTGCAGAAGCATTTTGTTTCTTATGATGATTGAGAGTTCTACTCAATACTTCTCAGAGTTTCCTGGCCAGGGAACCATCTGTCCTAACATCTCTTAATCTCTTCCAGAGCCTTGGCCACACTCTCCTCCTCCTAGAAGAGATGATCCTAGGAGCGCGAATTGTCTCCTGGGAAGGGTTTTGATGACTTGAGGCAGGGAGGAATGGGAAAAGAGCCTCTCTGGTTAAATTTATTGAAACCTTTCCTCTTCTTTCTTTTCCTTTAAAAGTTTGACCATCTCTTTCTTTTCCTGCTCTGACATGTGTTCCTCCTCCCATCGTCCTCTTCTTTCTCTTTCCCTCTTCCGCTTCCTTCATGTTACTGGTTCACCCCTTCTGCTTCCTGTCCTCCTCCTTTCCTCTGCTCCATCTTTCCTCCCCTCTTACTCCCTCATTTTGTAGCAGTAGAACCACAGGAGTTTCCCAAGAGCTCATCGGGTGACCTCCTGTCCCAGCTCATCATTTCCGCTACACTTCCGGAGTCCCAGCATGCCGTCCAGCCCTTTAGTGTTGGACCATCTGGGCTATTCATTTTCCTTATCTTTTCCCACAGGACTCTGCGAGCATTCACCTTCTCCTTTAAGATGATCTATAGCTGGAAACAGCTTGAGTTCCATTTGTGGTCCTTCGTCTGACTTTGGCTTTCCTTGATTTCTGTCTCAATGCTCAGATGTTTCTGGTCAAGGCCTTCCTTAATTTCTCTCTTTGTTTCCAAACACATCCTTTCCTCTCCTTGACATTTTGTCAGTTGATGTCCACCAAGCCTTTAGTGTAAAATCTGAACTATGCCATATTCAACCAAGTAGTCTTTACTTAATTTATAATGTGACAAACCCATTCAAATAACTTTTTTACTTTGAAAACTGTAACATTTAGTGCTCTTTACATGGTGCATAAGGTTCTAAATTTAGCAAATGTAAATTCTGTGCTCTCATTCTTAATAAAATTCCCAATCAATGTTTTCAATACGTTTATTTGCTTAATGTTCAGAAATTCCTCCTTGCTAATTAGAGTTACAATTAATGATTTCACTGAGATTTTAAAACGTATTTAGTTGGCTCTGGGGTTCATAGGGTGCACTCTAGTGGGGTCTGCGTGAATTACAAGTAGTCTTGGTCCCAACTCTTTCCCACCTTTTTTTTGGAGGGTGGGGCGTGACTCAGAGCAACAGGTATTAGCTAAACAAACACTATGCCATTGAAAGCCGCAGAAATTTTTGGAGTAAAAGTAGCAGAGATTTATAAACAATGCAGAGAAATCCAGTTCCTTCCATTGCCTCTGATAAGCACTTACCTATGTCAGTCCAGAGGAGAGATTTCCACCCTACACCGGTGTCTGAAAGAGAAAAATAAATTATGCAACACAGCCATCTGTACGTTTACTTAGCTTTCAGAAAGATGTTGAGCATCATTGTCATCAAATATTTATTGAGAATAGCATGTGTATTTGAAACTTTACTTGATGTGATCATGTTTTTCTGGGTTGCTACATATTTTATGATTACTGACGAGCCACTTCTCCCCGACCCGCTCTCTCTGTGTATGTATCTGTGTGTCTGTGTGTATAGGCCAGAGGTTGGCATTCACTCCCCACCTAATTCTTTTTTGAAACAGTGTCTCTCACTGAGCCCAGAGCACACCGGTTAGCTACACTAGCTAGCCATATACCCCTAGTGCTGGAGTTTCAGATGTGCCATGCCTGGCTTTACACGGGTCCTGCAGATATGAAATTGGTCCTTATGCTTGCATAGCAAGCACTTCACCTCCCAAGCCTTCCCACTGAGCCATCTTTCCAGACTTATAACTGTATTTTTACATTAAATTGAGAGACTTCAATTGCAGATGGGACAACATCACAGCCTTGCAGGTAACTGACATACTTTTCTACTAATCATTACTCACCGCCAGACCAGAGACATCCAGCATGATTTGGCTTCTAGCTGTGTGGTTGGGAGACTGGGCAAGCCAACACACTGTTTTGGGCCTCCTCTTTCTTGTTTGTATAATTAGAAGGTGGCCAAATATTTCTTCATTGTTTAGTTCTCTACTTGATGCTACCCATGAATCTGCATTGTTTCTGAGTGCAAAGACTATTTGTTAAAATCTCTGAAAATCCAAAAACATACAGCATAGTCCAACATTCATATTAAAGTCATGTCTGTACCTTATCATTTTAACCCTGTTAACACTAGATGTTTGTCAACATAAACAAATAAGGATGGCAGAAAAATAGTCTTTGAATGTTTCATTTGATGTTTCGATTGTCTTAAACAACTCAAATGCAGATTGGAAGGCTTATGGTGCTTGCAACTACAAGGGATGCCTAACTGCACAGTGGGCTCTCCTTGTCTCTGATAATTACATATGAACACAGGCAGGCTGTGACAGAGTCCTTAACATGTACTTGAGATGGGCATGGGAAATCATTACTCGCGGCCTCTTCTCATTATTGATACAAGACATATAAATGTAAACTATAATAAACATTTTATATATTCCAAAGGATTTTAAAAACATTTTATTTATTTTTTTATGTGTATAAGTGTTTTGCTTGCATGTAGGTAGGTACAACCATGTCGCACAACACCTGCAGAGGTCAAAAGAGGTTGTTACATCTTCTGGAACTGGAATTAAGAATGGTTGTTAGGAGGCTGGAGAGATAGCCTAGCAGTTAAGAGCAATGACTGCTCTTGCAGAGGACCCAGGTTCAATCCCCAGCACCCACATGGTGGCTGAGAACTGTCTTTAACTCCAGTTCCAGGGGAATCTGACACCCTCTTCTGACCTCCGTGGCATTGCATAACACGGGTGCACAGTCCTACATACAGACAGTATTCATGCACATAGAAAAAATGGATGAAATTGAAAAAAAAAAAAAAAAGAATGGTTGTTAGCTACCATGTGGGTGGTGGAAATCAAAGCCAGGTCCTCTGTAAGAGCAGCCAGTGCTCTTAACCACTAAGCTATCTCTCCAGCCCTATTTTTTTTCCCAAAGAGCTGTACTAAAATGTATATGAATTCTGAGTAATAATTTGCAGTCCATTCTTAAAACTCATACAAGAAAGATGTCCTGCTAAATAAGGCAAAGTTCAGGTAAGGATTCATGACATGAAAAATTTCTAGAGAAATTATTAAGTTTATCTCTTTGCTCATAGCTAAGTTTACACACTACATGATTTTGTCAAAAGGAGAATACTTATCTAATTGAAAAGCACCCTTTCTAGTATGTTCCTCAAGCCTCCAGGGCAATACTCACATTCCATGTCTAACTGCTTCTACAGATTCCACTCTCTTCATAGGATATAATTTTAAAAAGCATTATTGAAGAATGAAAAATGAAAGAGCATAAGGTACATAATTTATGCTATAAATGAATCTCCATTCACACATATTCCTATTAGTTCTCTATTTTACTTTTAGTTGACTGTGATCATCAAGTAGATACAGTTGAATAGCTTCAAGAGTTAGCCCTTTGTTTAAATAATAGTTAAGCATTTAATAAATAACAGAATTACAGTCTAGTGATTAAAGCATTTTAAGGCCTAAATCCAAAGAAATTTAAATGAACATTTTGACTTCACAAAATCTATTTGGTTAGCTGCTTAATATTAAACTAAACAGCCAATTCTGTTGATACCATATCTGAGTGCAAAGACTGTCAAAATCTCTTAAAATCCTTAAAAATACAGCATAGTCCAACATTCTTATTAAAGTCATGTCTATACCTTACCATTACATGTCTGAGAACATGTAATAAAAATTTAAGTAAAATTCAAGAACAGAACTAGTTGAAGAAAGATGAATAAAACAATTAAAATATTTGAACTCAAACCAAACCAAGTACATTGCTAAATTGCAATATAATTTATATCATGCCATATACAAAGAATGCCAATTTGTTAAAGTTATTCAAATATTGTTCACCTAAAATTGATAAGGTATTTCTGATGCTGTAGAAATTTATCAAAGCCAAAATAAGGGTGTCAAGATGGCTCAGGTGGGTACAGGCTATTGCTGCCAAGTCTGACAACCCAACTTTGACCCTGGGGACCCACTTAGTGGAATGACAGAACCAACTCTTGCAAGTTGTCCTTTGATTTCCATATTCCTTGCGGTTCTCATCCTCAGCCTTTCACCACTGTGCTATCCCCACAGCCCTGATTTCCATATTCATGCTGTGGCATGCTCTCCCTCCAGAATATAAATGCATAAAAGTAATTTAAAAAATTTTAAGATATCTGTCTTAGACCATTTTCTACTGTTATAATGGGAAAACAGGTATTGAATATGTCATAAACATACTTGCCACGGGATTTTCATGTTAAAAAACCTATGGCTTCTAGGAGGAGCATTATTCACAGATATTTCTGTCCAAACTTTTAAAAATGTGAACATGAGTCTGGAGAGAATGTTCAAACCATAGTAATATGTAATGTCAACTTACTACTGAAGCTTTAATAAGCTACACTGCAGTTCTATATTAAGGAACAAACCAAGAGCAATTGAAGAATTTTTCATAGAGTCACCCAGGACAAGTTCTGCATTTAATTAACTTCAAATAGACATTATATTTAGGTTCATTTTTCAGAGTACTCCAGCTATCATCTCTATCTTCTAAAAATATTGGTGGAAATGAATAATTTCGATAATCTTTCAAAAATAGCCTTGGCACATTCCTTTAAAAATGGAGAGTATGTAGATTCACAGAGAAAATTTAAAATACTTTAAGAGAATGCAGTTACCCAGAAATTCCTATGCAGTCCATTTCAGGAAAGAATTGGTCTAATTATCTCCTATAAAATTCTTGCCTGTCACATTTTCTTTCTTGTCCTTTAGGTGTGTTCAGGGGCTATAAATAGAATCATGCTTAGACATGTCACAGTCTGCTGTCCTCAGTGACATTTGACCTGACTCAAACAGTGACATATAATTACAGATTTTTAACTTGTCTTCCTGTAAACACTGAATAGTACAAGAAGGGTAAAAATCACATCCACTTTCATAAAGTACCCTGCTGTCAAATACATGAAGTATCGTTACAGAGGTGAAAGTATTTAAAATAATGGAAGCCTTTGGGGAAAATGTATTTTTGTATAGCAGAAGTTCTCATTCTAGAAGAGCAGGCATTTGTTCAAGCTGTTTTCTTCCTGTTACATAAAGACTTGGGAGCCAGCCAATGAGCATCCTGACATAGCAAATTGACAGATGTCTGCAGAGGAAAAGTGTAAACAAGTCAGAAGTCCAAACTGACACACCTCATGTTGACTACGGACCAAGCATTTGCTTTCATAAAAGATATCCAACCAAGTTTCCTGGTTTGTCACAGGCCTTGTGACTTTCTGAACACATTTTATTGCCCACTTCTTTGGGATTTCTTAATAGCAATTCATATGATTGCTTTTGTAACTGCAAGCCTGTGCTTTACTATACAGTAAAAATGAACTTCAATACATTTTGTGGCCAGAAATACTCAATATTTCAGGATTACTGCTGCTTTTATATGTGCACGAGGAAACCTGTGGGTTTTCATGAGAATGATAAATAGGCAGAGTTAACAAAAGAAAGTGTGTTTTTCTTCAAATAATTGTTACCTGACAGCACTAGATTTTATTGGTAACAGTGTGTGCTGACGGTGGCCTCCTTCCTGTGAGCAGTGCATTTCCAGTTGCAACTGTGGTATTCTAGTGGCCATAGGCTCTGAAACATGACCAATGTGCATTCAGACCCAGGTCTGCCATATACCATCTGAATGGCCTTGGGACACAACTATCAACTCCATCATTATACAGCAAGTACAATGCTGTTTAAGTAAAATGGCTGTTGTGAGGACAAAATCAAGATAAGCTTGTCACATTTTGTGGGTGACTGTTTAATAGCTATGATTTCTCTTCAAATACCTCTTTTGACTTCATGAAACAAAACAATAAAACCTGGGCTTTTAAGAGTGCATATTGGTTTGGGGTGGTACACAGCTTAAGAATACTAAATTAGAGTGTGGGGCACATCCCTTTAATCCCAGCAGTTGGGAGGAAGAGGCAGGTGGATATCTCTGTGAGTTCAAGGCCAGCCTGATCTACAGACTGAGCTCCAGGACAGCTGGGGCTACAGGGAGACCCTGTCTCAAAAAAATCAAAATACTAAATCATTTTTAAAATGCCATTGACAGATGCTTAAATGCATCTGCAGATATTCCTGCATTAGGAACCTAGTCTCTAATGCAGCAGATTGAAAGGTAGAACCTTCGGGAGCTGATTTAGTCATGAGACTTTGCCCTTATTCAAGTTGCTTGGTCCATAGATTCATAAGGACTTTCTCTATACCCTCCCCACACCCAACCTTATCACCACACGGCAAGGAGGGCCTCATCACACAAGCACCAGGGACTTGGGGTTCCCAGCCTCCAAACAAACCTCTGGTCCTTATAAGTTTCCTGGTCTGTGGTATTCAGTTGTAGCAAGAGTAAACAGAGTCATACAAATGGGAAATATTGACTTAGAAGAACATAAGTCACAAGCTAAAGATTTTTTAATTCAAACTTTTAATAACTAAAACAAAGGTAATATTTTTTCCTCTGAAGTGACAAATGAAGTTTTTAAAACATAATATATTCATTTGAGAGTTTCATACAATGTACTTTGATCATATCTGCCCTCCACTCCTCCAAGATGAATCCCTTCCTCTTCTTTTATAAAATTTTATTAAATTTTTGAGTATTTCATATAGAATATCTCAGTCATCTTTACACCCCCTTCCCCATTGGCACCCTTCCACAGTGCAAGTGCACACACATGCATGTGCACACACACACACACGCACACGCACACACACACTGGAATTCAAGCATTCTGTCATTTGTGTTAAGGCCTATTGTACCAAGTTAGTGTCCCCAGATGTTCTTCAGTGTAAGTTCATCCACTGGGTTCCAGTCAGCATATCTAGAGTCCCTCCCTTTAAGAAGATCAGCTCTTTTTCACTCAGGAGTAATCAGCTACCAATAATTCTTTGACTAAGATTGGGGCCTGCAACCCGTTTCCCCAGTTCTATGTTGGATTTTTGACTGTTTGAGTTTGCATGGGTCTCGTGCATGCTAACACCACTGCTGTAGGTTCATATAAGCCAATTTCCAGGAGCCTGTAGACTCTATTTCCATATGGTCATGCACCTAACCTCTGGCTCTTACAAACTTTCTGCTCCCTCTTCCAAAATGTTCCCTGAGCCCTGGGCGGGTGGGGTTTAATATAGGAGTCCCACCCAAGTACCCATACTCTGCAGTCTTTTTTTTCCTCTGTGCTTTGGCCATTTGTGACCTTTTGTGCTCCTGGACCTCTGTCGCATGAGGAAGCTTCATTGATGATGACTGAGAGACGCATTAATGTACTCTTTATCCCTTGTTCTATTTTCTGTGAGCCTTACGTATAGAAGTTACATCATAGATGTGTCACTTAGGCTTAGGCGATTCACAGACAATCTCTGTGTATGACCAGTTGTGGAACTCTGTAATAATCTCCATCTGTTGCAAATGAAGCTTCTTTGATAAGTAATGACTGGGATACTTGTGTGTAAATATAAGGATCCATTTTTGCACATAGTAAGAAATTACATTTGTCTAGGGGCATGACAACCTTGGGGATTTCTCTAAGCTCTATGACCTCCCTAGCCATATGTATTTGGCTATGTTTACAGTACTACACATGAATTGGCTCACTGAGCTGGCTTTAAGACCAATTAGATAGCTATTGATTACCCCCAAAATAAAAGCTCTACTACTGCAAAAATGTCATTTGCCGTGCTGGTCATTGATGTGGTTATTTGGCCTAGAAGCTGGGTTTGGATTGATGTTCTCTCCTAGCAGCTTTGCTAGTGCTCTCCAAAGCTATAAGAGGTAGTCTTCAGGGAGGTGGCTTCCAGGTCAGTTCCAGCTCCATCACTACAAATCCTGTGTCTAAAGTATGTGCTGTCTTCAGATATATGGTCTTACCTTCAAGTTCTGGGAGGTAATCAAGGGCTGTGTAATTTGGGGTCTCTTCGACTACCCTGGCCAACAATTCAAAGGGAAGATTCTCATGTCTAGAACTATTGTTAAAGATTCTTTAAAATAACTTAAAAATCTAGAAGAAATATACTTGTGGATCATATGATCCAAAAATATTGTATGCATGTTTCTATAATAAGACAAGAAAAATGACTTCTATTTTCTCTTAGCATATTTGATGAAACATTAGTTTATATGATGTCTAGTCTAAGGTCATAATTCCATTATTGATAGTGATATGTTAAATTTTAGAATTGTTGCTAATTTCAGAAATTTTAAAATCAAGTTTCTTTAACAACTACGAAATTTAGGGGAGTTTTCATTGTAATTTAGAGACAAACTATAAAATTTAAATACATTTTAAATTGGTAACAGTTAACCAATTTTTGGTTGATAGTCTCATGTCATGAAGTTGGGTAGAGCTGGTGGTGGTACTATTTACAGATGCTTTTGGTGCTTGGTCAGCCAGAAATATACCTGTATTTTATACTGCAAAATTCTCAGGAAACAAATGTAATGTATTGCCAATTCATCCTCCCCCAGTTGTACCCCATGCTATGGGGATAGGGGGAAGTTAAGAAAAAAATGGTCTGCTAAGCTACAGTTAGAACGTTTCGCTACTGCAAAGTCCACACATGTGTTGCCTTTAATGCACAGCTCGTGCTCCTCCTAAGAGCTTGCTCAGGTCCTCAGTGTGAGGGGCTTTGAGGCTTCAACTGTACAAGCTTCACCTAAAGTCACCTTCACTTCTGATTTCTAACCACCTCTGCCTTCCCTTTCTTCCTCAAGCTCTGATCACTTCTTTGCATCCTGCCACTAGGTCCGCTCCGTCTGTTCCAACTTCTAGCTCTGCCACAGTATGGAAATAGCTGTCTTAAATGTGATTCAAGCATTTCTTTCCGCTTCCATTCTCATCTGACTGGATCTTAAAACGCTTTTCGGGCTAATGACCACACCTCTGTGATTCCAACCACCATCTTCTGTCCTTTTCCCCTGCTGTGCTCTGCGCGTGTGGACTCCGGGGAGTTCTACCAGCTCTCTGTAATGGTCCTGGCTGTAGTCTGTGCCTGGGAGATCTCTAAGCCTTATGCCCCCCACCTCACCCTTTCAGGATGATCTGATTTCATTGTCCCCTCTATCATGACCTTCAAATCAGATATTCAAAACTGGCCTCCTGCTTGCTCTTCCTGAATTTACCCCATTCGTGCCAGACTATTTGTAAAACCTAATTATCTATTGACTTGGAATTGTATGTTTTCTCAAAAAACTCTAAGTTTATGCCTCCCCCTCTTCCTTTTCCTATAAATTCCTAAACAGAGATAGATGTATGATGAATACCCAGTAAATTGGTGCTTTTTAAATAATTTGAGGAGGGATGAAGCATGACTCAGTGGTAGAATGTCCGCCTAGCATGAGTGAAGAGCTAGGGGTTCCATCCCCAGCATGAGTGAGAGAAGGGGGGGGGTTGATTTACAAGGAAAGTCCTCTTGCTGGTATCTGGAATCATTAAACTCCCAGCCACCATAATTACTGGACCCTTGAGCAACAATGTTAGTGAAAGTAAATAAATGAAAAGTAAATAATTTGAGGATGTTTTTGGAATGTTAGGAAAGTTCTAGAGTCTATTCACGGTAGATCAGATTTAGCCTTCTTTGTCAAATTTAACTTTGCATGCTTACAGTTTATTAAACTTTCAGGAAATTGTGACACATGGGGCAGTGACCGCTATGTGAGGATAATGGTAAGGGCACAGCACTCCCATGGTTCCATCCTCCCTGAGATGAGGAATTCTGTGAAAAGCCACCATCTGCATTCCAAAGAATCATAAAATTCAAAATACACTCAGATCAATTCAAGTGATGACTCACTCCAGGGCAACACATTATATAATGACTAATGCAGTCTGAAACCATGGCAGAACTAGGAGTGGAGGACAGGCAAAAAGACGGCAGAAGAGAGAAGGAAAGTAGCAGAGGGTGGAAGAGGAAATGGAAACGGGGACGAGAAAGGAAGAAGGTAGGGGGAGAGGAAGAAAGAAGGGGGAGGGGGAAGGGGAGGAGTGAGAAGAGGAGAGAAGGGGGAATGGATGGTGATTCCGCAGTTGCCCTGTCACCACAAAGCTAACAGACAAGATGGCAGAAGGGAAGGATGACTAAAGTGATTATTCTCGCCTCTCATTATTAACAACCTAGTACTGCCTGGGGCTGATAAAGGTTTTAGACTTCAGGAAAACCTCTTGTGTTTCAGCATAACTGGGTTTCATTTCTTGCTTATTTTGTGATCAGTGGGGGGAAAGCAGTATGAGGGGCTCTGATATCTTGTAGGAGCCTATTTCTGGCCTAACGGAGCCTGCTGACCCCCCCCCAACACTGCCTGATGATCCAGGGCTGACCTAGCTCTGAATACCAAAACAATGCTCCTGCTGTCATGTGACCTAAACTGGGTAGTAACGATGAAAGTCACAGCGCCATCCACTGAGTTCTTACTGTAGGTTATGTAGCTCTTACAAACTGCACCTTTCAACTGCTTTATGTTTTTAAGATTTATTTTTTTATTATATGTACTTGTGTGTTTGTGGGGAAGGGTTTATGCTTGTGAGTAGGAGGCAGTATATCCCCTGGAACTAGAGTTTCAGGCAGCTGTGAGCCATCTGGCATAAGCACTGAGAACCAGACTTGAGTCCCATGGAAGAGCAGTGGATGCTGGGACATCACTCCAGGACCTCTGCTGCTTTATTTTTGAGACAAGGAGATTTGTGGTCCTGAGTGAGCCCTAGTGGTTGTTCTGGTAGTAGACTGAATGGATGGTTTATGTCAGGCCACAACTAGCTCCATGTGACCAAGGAAAGGAGACTAGTCATAGTGAGGAAAGGCCTCAGTTCCCATCAGCTTTCCAATGTGCTTTATTCCTTCCTTCATGTTAAAGTTCCCAAATTGGTGTCTCTGCTTCCTGTGGCTGAGGGATGAGTTGCCTCTCCTTCTTAGAGGACCTGGGGTGATGAATATAAACCATCAAAAGTGCCCGTATGCATAAAGATGCCAAGTAGATTTCGAACATCCTCACTCAGACTTGTGCCTAGTTTTCACTCATCTGTCCTTTGTCGATGTACCCACATACTTAGACAAATGAGTTCATTTCCATGTCTTATGGTTTGTTCTAGTTTTTCCTATATTAAACATTTCCTTAAAACATATCCTTAAGAGTGTTCACTTAGGTGGGCATGTGTCCAGTCCCAGCACTCAGGAGGCAGAAGCAGGTGGATCTCTGTAACATTGAGGCCAGTCTGGTCTACATAACAAGTTCTAGGCCAGCTGGGGCTCTAGGGAGACCTTGCATCAAAAAGAACTCTCCCAAAAAAGAGTGTTTGCTTAGGCAGTACATATACTAAAATTGGAAGGATACAGAGAACATTCTCTCTGCACAATGATGATGAACTTGTGAAGCAGTCCATATTTTCTTTAAAAGTACTTTTAAGGGAAATGTCTCAGTAAGTAATGTCCTTATCATGCAAATGTAAGGATCTGAGTTTGAATCTCTAAAACTCATGTAAAAGCTGGCACAGTGAAGACAGCAGGATCCTACATTCACTTACGATATATATATATATATATATATATATATATATATATATATAGATACGCTTATATATATCGATATATATATTATGATATATATCGTAAGTGAATTAGCATCATTTATATATACACATATATATATGTGTGTGTGTGTATATATATAATGCTAATAAATAAAAGTGTAAGGAAAGGTTGAAAGCAGTAGAGGAAGCTACTGGTGTCAACCTCTGGCTCCACATAAATTTGAGCACACACACACACACACACACGTGCATACTCTTCCACACATGTGCATCACACATATAAGCATAAAGAATATATACTTTTATTCTTTGTCATGAAACATCCTTACTCATTAAATGTTACCTTCAATTTTTAACAGTGGAATGCCCCCCCCCCACATTGAGAGAAAAACATCCAAGAAAGAAATGTCATGAACTTTATCCCCCCACAAAAAAAGATTAAGGGTAGGAAATTTCACTTCAAATAAGTGTGGTTTTAATTCTTGTAGGGTGCTTAGTGAGATTGCTTCGAAGAGGTGGAAAAGGAGCAAGTATTTGATTTATATTTGCACTTGGAAATTTGTCCCTAGCCTGAAATCAGATCTCTGTGTTTACTCAGCATCAAGATGGAATTGTATTACTTCTCCCAGTGATGATTCACAGGAAACACCAGGAGGTTTTTAATCTGAACAATAAGCATAGCACGCTTCTTCTGAGCTGCTGAAAGGCAGGGTGGTGAAAGAGGATGGAAAATGTCTTCGCACAGTGCCCACCCTGTGCTCCTCTGACAGGACCCTAGGAATGGTAAAAGCTTGCTGTTACACATTCAGTGTGGCCAATATGTCCCTGTGTGAGGGTAAAGGCAGAAGGCAAGCACTGCTCAAAATAGAGCTTGTAGATAATGGGAACTAGACTTCTTGTGCGTTTCTCATTTTTTGCCATTTTAAAGAATAGTGCTTTATTGAGTAAGTTTTATTCACAGAAAAATAAGCTTTAATTTACAACAAATGCCAAATCACAGCAGAAAGCAATTTTCTTAATTTTCTATACTGATGGAAAGGCTCCCACTAATGAAAAAAAAAGCCATAAAATTGTATTCACAAATATAGTACTCCATCTCAAAACACTTGACAAAATTATTCACAAAACTAATATAATGACACAAGAATCAGTCATCCTGTCAGGTGAAGTACAACAAAGAAAAAATGCAAAAATCTAACAGAAAGTACAATGAAGCCTTGGTTACATCAAATCAAAAATGCAAATTTGTTGCTAAGTATGGATAGAATGGTAAAATATACTTACATGGGAATCTTTTTTTTTTTTGTCTTTTTGAGACAGGGTCTCCCTGTAGCTCTGGCTGTCCTAGAACTCACTCTGTAGACCAGGCTGGCCTTGAACTCACAGAGATCCGCTTGCCTCTGCCTCCCAAGAGGTAGGATTAAAGGTGTGTGCCACCACATCCAGCCCTTACATGGGAATCTTAAATATCACAGTAATGATACACAACAAGTTCTTAGCAAGTGCCAAAATCTCTGTGCATACCTGCACAGTGCAGCCTTAAAAACAGAACCTAGGAACCCAAGCATTAATATCAGTTTAATTTTAAGATATGTGTATTTAAGATTGTCATATTGTATCAATTATAAAGTATCATTTAATTTGTAGTTAAAGTTGTAGCATAGTAGAAAAAAAAACATTGAAAAATAAACATTTGAGACTTCCTAGGACAGGTAGGTTGGTGAACTTTTTCATCTTCAAACTATGACCCAGTAGGAGCTCTGCAGCTAGCTAGCTATATAGCCTTGAACAAATGACCTTTTGTCTGAGCCTCAGTCACCACATCTATAACATGAAGGTGGCGGGGGGGGGGGGCAAGTAAGCTACTATCTATGGTCCATTATTTCTCTTTTACATCTTTAGAGAAAAGCATCACAAAGGTTTGAAGCTCTTGAAGAGCGGTGGTGCATGCAACAGGACAAAACACACAAAACCAAGGGTTTCTTTAAACCACCATTTGCTGAATAGCAACCTTTTCCATATAACATTCCCTAGCATCCAAGACATGTAATGTACACTGTGATGTTTTAGCCAGACATAACACTGGTGCCAGTGGGAGCCAACTTAGACTGCCCAGATTCCGAAAGGCATTTCACTTATTTATTTAACATTCTTCAAAATGTGTTCTCTAGAACATCTCTGATTGTCATCTAGTGCGAACACTGACTCCTGGCCATGTACTCTATTCCCGTCCATTCAACATGCTGTTGGAATAATAGGCTCAAATGCTCAGGCCTATCAAACAAAACACAAGCCAAGCCTCAGTTTCCCAGGAAATACTCATACCTTCTTTTCACATCATAAACTGGAGCTTGGGATTCAAGGCATCCAGATCTTTAATATGAACACAAGATTATGAAAAGGTAATAGCAAATTTATAGACATCTACAATTGTCAGAAACACTTGAGAATTGTGGCAAATTACAAAGACTATTTCTGGCAATAATTCACTTAAGTGAAAATTTGAATAATAAAAGGAGCAAAAGAACAAAGGTATTGATGATTGTAGCATGACAAGAGGCACTGTGGGCTGCAGACAGAAGATGCAGCGTGTCTTGGCTCTGTGAAAACAGAGCCGCAGAATCTGCAGAGCACAACTCCCATGGTAGCGACCTGGATGTGCTCTATTTCCTGTGACCAGCCCAGTAGCCCCCAGACTCATGTGGCCCTTGGAATGCACCCAGTGTGACAAACAGAACTTTAAATGTTGAGTCATCCTAGGAAACTTAATTTGAAACACCTATACATGGACACTATAGTTGCCATATTGGATAGCATAGTCCTAGAGTGGGGGAAGCTGACTTTTGACAACTAAAGAACAATAATAACAGAATGGTAAAAGGATATAGAATTGGATCTGAGAACCAGAGGGTATAGTCTGGAAAATTTTATATATATATATATATATATATATATATTATATGTATATTATATGTATATATAATACACATATATATTATATGTATATATAATATACATATAATATATATATGTGTGTGTGTGTGTGTGTAAAATTTCAAAGTAGGATCTAACACTAAAGATCTGGAGATTCTATTTAAGAAAACACATGTTCTCTGACCCTTTGTCACTGTCTGAGACCTCCTTTTTGGGATTTCTTGGTGCTTATTTCCAGGTCTTCTGTTTCTTCTCTGTCTTCTTTTCAGGTTTCTTGAGTCTTTGCTTCTGTTCAAGGCCCATGGTAGTTTTGTTCCTTGAGCCTTTAAGATACCTCCTGTAACAGGTGCTTATAACCTTAGTGTCTTGGTTCACTTTTCATTCCCACAACCCTGGTTTTGAGGTCCAGACTTCACAAAGGGCTATCTCATTCTATGCTACTAACTTCCCAAGACCTTCTACATGGATGATCAATGAGAAGATTTGCTTCAATGACCTTCAATGCATTCTGATGCCAATAGGCAATACTTGCATTACTTTATATCCCAATTGATCCGATCACTGATATTTTTCCACATCTTACCTTCTATGGGTAGTAATGCTATTGTTCCACTCTGGAGACTAGAAATATTGGTGCTTACCCTGATACCCTTTCATTCATAGCCTGAAAATTAGTTGTCAATGCACCAGTCCTTGTGCAGAGCAATCCTTCTTTTTAGTGTCTCTTATATTCACTCTGCTCTCCCAGTGGGGTATGCTGGATGTCTGGAGGCCTGAGCACTAAGGGGGCTTGGGCTTGGGCATAGAAGGAAGCTCACTGACTGCATGCCCAAAGCACAGGGCACTTGGGATTCAGTTCCATTCACCATTGAAGGATCAAAGTGCCAAGATCATGGGAGAGGACTGAGAACAATGGGAAAAACAGAAAGTTTGTAGAAGATGACGTGAGCAGGTCTGAGAGTCAAAGAAAGAAAGAAAGAAAGAAAGAAAGAAAGAAAGAAAGAAAGAAAGAAAGAAAGAAAGAAAGAAAGAAAGAAAGAAAGAAAAAGAAAAAGAGGTAAGCAACTGAAGGTGGTGAACAGGAACTCCTCTCAGCTGCTTTGGGTGAACCCCGGGGCAGGAAGTGAGCTGCTAAGGTGACAGAGCCTAACAAAGTGCTTTTTTTCCCTTTTTGTAGATATGCTACCCTAGTGTAAACCTATCACTGCCACTACATTGTTTATTATTAGTTTGCCTTACTTTAACTTTGGCAAGCGATAAAAAATGCACTTGTTACCCCAGGACCGTATCAACAAAATGAGATAAAGATTCATGCTTATCTCTTAGAATCACTGTGAGGATGGACTGTGTTAATATGTAAACCACTTATAACCATGTCTGATACATAATAAAGGCTATATGAACACTCGCCAGTGCTATTATATGGCTATTATTTCTTTCTTAAGGTTCATTTATTTATTTACATGTGTATGTGTCTCTGTGAGTGTATGAGCAAGTATGTATGCAGATGTGTGCACAGAGGAAAGAAGAGGGTATCAGATCCCTTGAGCCTGGAATTACAGCCATTTGTGGGGTGCTAGGAACTGAAATCAGGTCTTGGTGACTATGTCTAGTTTCTCTTCACTGCTGAGCTGTCTTTCCGGCCACCAATCACTGTTTCTAGAGCTGTATTTAACTGATGGTTCTACACCCAGACTCTCCTCCCACTCCATCTTGCACTTATTTTTGTGACTCCTTTCTTCCTAGGGCCTCCTTTGGCCTTCGGTGGATCCCAGGTTGCCCGACAGCTGGGCACAAGAGCCTCGGTCCTGATCTTCCATTGTCAAGCCCCGCCCCTCTTCTCCTTGCTTCCGCAATGCTTCACCTGTCCTCTCAGCCAGGACCCGTCTCCCGTGGAAGGGAAGATCTCCTGTGTCATCTCATTGTATGTATGCTGCTCCTCTTCCCTAAAGGGATCCCCTTTCCTACCTGTCTGGATGTAAGTATCTGCAGAGCCTAGCTAATCTTCTCCCTCTACTACCAAAGCAGAGGTGGTGCCTCTTGTACTTTCCCAGTACGTATGGCCAAAAGGCACAAGCATGATGCCTCACGCACAGACTTTGGCAAACATTCTAGTCTTTGTCATTATCTAGTATTCAGCACCACAGACTTTTAAATTGTGTGTTGCATGGATGATAGTTAGTGTGTAATGAATGATGTGTGTATACACATTCATGTGTATGAATGCAGACATGTGCACGCCATAACTCATGAGTGGAGATCAGACAACAGCCACAGATGTCAGTCCTTATACCCTACCTGTTTAAGACAGGTGTCTGTAATTTTTCTGCTGGCCACCAGGCTAGCTGGCCTGTGAACTTCCAGAGGTATTCTATCATGGACTTCCATCTCCCTGTCGGTGCGCACATACTCCTGCTATTTATCCATTTTATGTGGGCTATAGAGATTTGATCTCAGGTCCATGTGTTTGTATGGCAAGGGCTTGGTCCTCTGAGTCATCTCCCCAGTCCCAGGAAGACCCCTGAGTAGGCACCTCAGGTGGTGACCAACCCTTTCCTACATTTTCCATTCTGAGCTATTCCTTGATGGGAAAAACTGCATCTTGATATTTCAGAGCATACAATAGTCTGAAAGGCATCGTGCTCACTCAGCAGGGACGCATTTAATGGTTGCGCTCTTAGCCCTTGGCTGGGCATTCCCTCTATCTCCACCTGTATCTCTAGGTCAGGTCCACTTCAGAGTCAGAACAAGACACCACTGTGCGGGTGGGAAAGTTCACCAGCACACTGTGAGTGGACAGACATAAATTTAGCCTGCTTTGTGGACCCCAACAAAATCTTAGTAGCCAAAATACAAATTCGGGAAAATGGGTTTGTTTTCTCCTGACTCTGTCTGATACAAACACTCTGGTCTCAGCAAATGTGAGAGTCCTTTACCTATATTTTCAGGAATCTTTGATGAGTATATAGAGCCTAAAGCTTACTGTCCTGAGCACCCTCATGACAGTCCTCCTGACTAACTCCGAATGACAGTTCTCTCCCCTGCATGCAGTATTGTTCTCAACACAGAGTAATTAAGAACTCCAGCAAGTAAAATCTCCTATTGTATCATATGGTCCAAGCTTCCCTCGGACCACTTGCCCATCTGGTCCCATTCCTTCCACCATTTGCCAGCATGTGGGCCTGTGTGTGACTGAGGAGAGAGAGAGGGGTGGCAGAGGCCGCTGGGTGTCTAGAGTGACACTTCACCACATGTGCACGGTCAGGTTTTAACCTGGATCCATTCTCTCCGTTCCCCTCAGCAAGCAAGGCAGGGCAGCTGCCCCTGGTCACAGCACTCTGATATCTCTCCTTCCTGGTATCTCTGGAGGACAAAGCGGATGGAAGAAATAACCATTTTGTGATTAAGTATGTAACGTTGGAGGCTGGCAATTTCTCAGCAGTGAAAGTGAATCCTCCACTTCAAGGAAATAAAAGCAAGTCTGGATGAAAGAAGTTTTAGAGCTATTGGGGAAAAACATATAGAAAAATAAATGCGAAATAGTCACAGTCCCCCCATGTATTTATAAGTTATGAACATGCAGATTAATGTGGACATACTGTGCAAACTTTTGAGTCAAAAGTGACAAATCCCCCAGATCTTTCAAGTTATTTAGTTCTATAAAATTCTACATAAAGATATCTAGCATCCAGCTTTTTATTTCCTGTTAAGTCGCTTTGAAAGCACAAAGCACATCAATACGATTAAGAAATAAAGACTTAAGGAGAAAGGGTCTAGTCTAGACAGTAATTGGTGTTCTATCCAGGCAATATTCAACCAAGGGGCTGGATTGTCTTGATTATTTATCAAGCTATCCTTAGAAGTCACTGAAAGAATATAATAGACAGTAACTGTGGCTTATGAAAAACAAAAAGGAAGAAAGGAGGAAAAGAAGGCAGGAAGAAAGGGAAGGAGGAAGGGAAGGAGGGAAAAATAGAGAGATGACTCGGTAGTTAAAAGCACTGGCTGCTCTTGCAGAGGACCCAAGTTCAGTTCCCAGCACTTACCTAGAAACTCGCAACTGCCTGTAACTCCAGTTCCAGGGGATCTAATGCCTTCTTCTGACCTTCACATACTTGTGCATGCATGTTTACATATATGACATGCAGGTGGAACACTCGCACACATCAAATAAAAATAAATCTTTTTAATAAAAAGAAAAGGAAGGAAGGAAGGAAGGAAGGAAGGAAGGAAGGAAGGAAAAGAAAGAGACTATAGTATTCTACACATGCTACACAGAACACTTGCAGTGGACACCAGCCAGGGCTGGGTCATTTTTATACATTTCACTTGTTCTTGTTTCAGTACACAGTTTAGATTATGTTCCATGTAGGAAAAATGCAGACCCAAACTAAAGGGTCTGATATAGTCTCCTCACAGGGACTCCAGTATGAGTCCATTGACCTTGTGTGGTGTTTGTTAATTATGGCTGCCAAGCTGGCATGGGAAGCCCTGTGAAAGAGAGGACAGAGTGGCCAAGAGGACCATGGTCAATGGGTCCCAACCCACCGTGGTGTTCAGCTTGCTATTTGCTGCTGCTTGCTCTGAGGTCCATCTAGCCAGACTGCTGTTCCCAGCAGACAGTGGCAGGAGGCACTAGCCCAGGCCACAGTGGAGAGGGGTGACCCGGCATGGCTGCAGTCTGCTCCACTAGGCTAGGTGGATGGGCCATATTAGTTTGTCCACATCACAGTTTCTCTTTCTCTTCTTTCTTTTCCTTTCCTTTTATTCTTTCTTCTTTCTTTCATTCATTCTTTTTTCCTTCTTTGTAAACTGTGGATAACAACAGCAAGAATCACATAGGCTCGTGGACTGATGGAATGAAATAATCATAGAAAAGTCTTAGCCCATGGAGCGATTACTATGGTTGTGGGTCTTGTGGTGGGGTGGATGGGAACTGGGGAGAGCTTCTGAGCCTACTCATCGCCCCACTCATCTCTTCACTGATCATCCTACTGGATGTCCCCTTTGTTAGGTGGGTACAAGTGCTTTGGGCAGTTGTCTCAGGTCTCCTCACTTCCCTCTCTGCTGCCATCCTCCAGGGTCTTTTTCTCCTGCTCTTCTATTGGATCAGGCTTACTCATTCAAGTCCACAAGTACAGATCAAACTGTGATCTCAGATACCCCTCAGCAAAAGTCTCCTGTGCAAAACCATCTCCATCCCCAGACTCTCTCTCTCTCTCTCTCTCTCTCTCTCTCTCTCTCTCTCTCTCTCTCTCTGTCTCTCTCTCTCTCTCTCTCTCTCTCTCTCTCTCTCTCTCTCTCTCTCTCTCTTCAAATTATCTGTTCTGTTGGCACTCTGCCTTAACTCTCAGATAATAACCCTGCCATTCAAAGGGGCTCCTATAGAAACACTGTGGCCAGCACAATGGAAACTCCCCATACTAGAATTTCACAACAAAAAGTAGGCTCATTAGGTCAACACCTGGGGACAGATCAAATGTCTGGCTCCTGTCAGGTCAGTTCACACAGTTGGTTCTGTCTGCACACAAAGATGGACTGGTGAGAGGTGGTGAGGTCCCATATGGGCTATGCCTGATGGTGCATGGGCCTTATGTGGAGAGACAGACACATAAATAGGTAACAATAGTACAAAGCCAGTAAATAATATGCCTGAGAACTTGTATAAAGGCCACAAGTTATTTAGTGATAGTAGCTAATAGTTCCTGAACATTTATTATGTGACAGATATCTTACTGTGGTAAAATTACAGATAATGTAAAATTGACCATTGGTATTTTGTAGTGTATTTGTCATGTGGTTGAACCACTACACAGTTGTAGAATCTTCATCAACTCAAAAGGAAATCCTATACCCTTCTAGTCTCCATTCTTCCCTTTACTTTTGTACCTGGAAACTAATTTCTGTCCGTGTGGAAACTGAATCACACAATGTCTGTGCCTTTGGACCTCACTTATTTTACTTAGAATAGTATTTTGGGGGTTCATCCATGTTGTAGCATTCATATATATATAATATAAAGTATATATTATATATATCA
The DNA here is from genome assembly GCA_009823505.1 of Rhizomys pruinosus. NCBI lineage: Eukaryota > Metazoa > Chordata > Mammalia > Rodentia > Spalacidae > Rhizomys > Rhizomys pruinosus. The sequence goes on along the minus strand of VZQC01008360.1, from coordinate 297,494 downwards.
GTAGATCATTCATTTTATTGCTGTTTTTATGGTTAAAATTTTGTCCATCTCGCCATTAGTGGTGGGCATTTGGATTGGTTCTGTCTCTTTGCTATTGTAAATACTTTCTCTGAGCATTCATGCACAAATCTTCATTTGAGTACCTGCTTTCAATACTTTTGGTCATATACTCAATGGTAGAACTGCTGGGTCAGACGTAATTATTTAACTTACTGAGGAACCACCAAGCTTTCAGTTTCCATTTGCTTTATCATCAGCAATGTATTAGGATTCAATTTTACTCACACCCTCTCCCAACTTATTTTTCATTTTTCAAGGAAATCCTAGCTGTTGTAGGTGGTGTGGAGTGATACCTAATTGTCATTTGGATCTGTACTTCCTTGATGACATGCGACATTGAACATCTTTTCTTTTTTAAAAAAATGTATTTTTATTTTATGTGTATGAGTGTATTGCCTACATGTAAGTGCACCAGTATCATGCAATGCCCATGGAGGTCAAAAGATGGCACCAGATCCCATGGAACTGGAGTTACAGACCATTGTTAGCTGCCATGTGGGTACTGGGAATTGAACCTGGGTCCTCTGCAGTAACATGCAGTGCTCTTACCCTCTGAGCCGTATTTCCAGCTCCAGACATTGAACATCTTTTCATAGGTTTATTGGTCAATTATATATTTTTGTGACATAAAGACCTTTCTTGTTGGGTGTGGTGTCACACATCTTTAATCCCAGTACTTGGGAGGCAGAGGCTGGCAGATCTCTATGAGTTCAAGGCCAGCCTGGTCTACTAATGAGTTCCAGGCCAGCTGGAGTTACAGGAAGACTCTGTCTCAAAAAAAATTTTTTTTAATTTTATTTATTTTGGTATATGTATGAATGTACTGTCTGCATGCAGGTATGTGCACCCGTGTTGTGCAATGCCACGGAGGTCAGAAGAGGGCGTCGGATTCCCCTGGAACTGGAGTTCTCCTGGAATTGGAGTTTCAGACGGTTCTCGGCCGCCATGTGAGTGCTGGGGATCGAACCAGGGTCCTCTGTAAGAGCGGTCGGCGCTCTTAACCGCTAGACCATCTCTCCAGCCCTCAAAAATATTTTTTAAAAAGACATTTCTTATTTAAATTTTACCATAGACTTGGCAGGTATTTATAGATATATGAACCAAGGTTTTGTAAGGTCAAGCAAAGTGCCAGAGGTTATGGCAGAATCAGGTTCATATTCTGGAAATAGCAGAACTGAGCCTGTAAAATGAGAGACAGGGGTTGAAGAGTATTCCCAGTGCTCAGGTAAACAAACTCCAAGAGCAGTGAAACTGTAATAGCTCACACATGTGTGGGAAGCATCTCACATGGAAGTCAGGTGTTTCCAGCAAAGGCCACGTGTCCCTGGCATGTCTGCATCTGTTTTTAAGTGAGCTGGCCTGAGGCTTTCAGCTTTGGCAGGGAGCCAGAAACTTTTATCTTCATTTAAAAAAGAAGTTGCCTGTCATAATTACACCAACATCTAGTATCTTTCAGAGAATACACTTTTATTTGATTAGCTAGTACATTGGGATCAGAATATAAAAGATAAAATTAGACTTATATAATCCAATAGGAACAGGATCCAGACTGTTTCAAAGAGCTATTCAGGATAGTCAAAGAGCTTTGAGATTAAACAGGTGAACAGAGAACACATGTCCCAGAGTCAGTGTTTCTCAAGCCATAGGAAGGTCTAGCTGCCCACGACAAGGGTGTCTGCACACCACGCAAACATCTCACATGCCTTACCCATGTGCATCTTACACTGAGGCACACCACAGGCACACCATTGTCATCGGTAAATGCTAAGGCTTCACACACATGTTGGTGAAGGAGTCTCTCTGCTCTTGAGATTATTCCCCCACTGGTCATCACTGGGAAATTCAACATGGCTTGGATACTTGTAAGAGTTTCTACCAAGTACCTGTGATAGTAGTATTGCCTTGAAAGACATTTCCAGAGAAATGTCCGAAAGTTAATGTGCAGACTGAGTCAAATGTGGGGTGTTTTCAATTTCGGTCTCTTTTATCCTGAATACTGAATAATCTTTTGTGTTGTGTGAGATAGAGAAACCAAAGATTTAGATTCCGGTAACTTTAAAGTACCTGGAGAAGCCAGTTCACAAAGCTTGCTGCCTGCGCTCCAGAGGAGGTCTGCATTTTTCCAGGTACTGTGTGAGGGATGCTGGCCCAACACATTGCCTGGGACCATGTTGGTGTTTTCATTAGCACGAGGAGGCAAATCCCCAGCAACACCAGGGCTTTCTGTTTACTTAAAGGAAGCCAAAGTACAACTGTTTACTGAGCCTGAGCTACTCCTCTGTGCTCCCTATTGGGCTTGCCTTGTACTTATGTAAGAATAGAGCAATTGGGAGCAGAAGCTGGTGAGGCTCAGTTCCATCATTATTCCTCCATTATCTACAAATCACAAATCCATGTAGAAACTGCTGGGAATTTTCCTATCAGGTGCAGTGACTATGAGATGACTGGTCTTTAGTAGACAGCGTGAGGCTTTGAAGAAACTTATTTCAAAGAGAGTGGGGGTTTTGTTGCTGTTGCTGTTGTCCTTGACATTTTTTTTTAAGGCAAGTGAGTTTAAAAAAAGAAAAACATTTGCCTCAAGAATCTTTTCCCTGCTTATTTAAAAAATAAAAGAATCCCATGGCAAAAGTCACATTTGTGCAAAGACAGACACTGGTGGAGACAACTGGGAACATTTGGTGGTGGCCTCAGTGTATCTGCAGCATTTGTTTCCCAGAGAGCGGAGGGGAGATAAGTGAACTCTTCTAGAGATGCTGCAGACCCTGTCTGTGCAGGGCCCTGTCAGCCGTGGAGCCGACGGCCATGGAGCCAACCCACCAAGACACAGACATTTCAGAACAGGCTCTTCATACACAGGACTGGCTGGGACATGTGAAGTGCCCTCAACTGAACCTACTCAACTCTTTGGATATTGGCGTTATATACATGTACTTGACCTATGCAAGTCCAAATGGAAAGGGGCTCCACCATAACACATGGGGCTAGGAAGTGGCTGCCCGTTTACTTTCCTTTATGACTTTACTTTTTGCTTTTTTTATTTTTTAGAACTGCTTTCCCCTAAAGCATATTTAATTTGGAGCAGGACACTGTGCCAACATGTCAAGAGCCTGTCTAATGATGCTAGCCAGTGACGCTTTGATCTTTTACTGTTTGTTCTGTTGGGATGGGGGCTGACCCCAGGGCCTTACCCATGCAATGCAATGTTTTACATTGACCTACATCCTCAGGATCCTGTTTAGCTATTTATGATATTTTACTTTAACTTCACTATTTTTCCTTCTTGAGGTGAAATATAAACATTGTTGAAAACAGAAATAGATTTTAATTTAAAAATTACTGGCAATTACCACCCTCCCTACGACGAATTTTAATATTGTGGATTTTTAAAATTTCTCATCTCTTATTTATGGTTATATGAATGTGTATGTGTGATGTCTAGCTATTTATTTACTTACAGAATTGAATTCATACCTTAAATATTTTTGTCTCAATTTTCTTTTCTTTTTTTTTTTTTTGGTCTTTTTGAGACAGGGTGTCCCTGTAGCCCCAGCTGTCCTGGAACTCACTCTGTAGACCAGGCTGGCTGAAACTCACAAAGATCCACCTGCCTCTGCCTCCTGAGTGCTAGGATTAAAGGCATGCGCCACCATGCCTGGCTCAATTTTCATTGGATATTATAAAATGAAACTTTAGCCTTTTATTCAATATTCTTTTTTGCACAGATTTTTGTTTGTTTTCTATTTGGGGAGGTTGTTTTTTGATTGTGTGTGGGATGTATGAATATTGTGTGCACATGTGTGGGGTTGTGCACATGTAGAAACCAGAGGTCCACTCTGGCTATCTTTCTGTACCACACTCCGTATTATTTTGGGAGACAGAGTTGCTTGCTGAAAGCACTTTGGCTAGCCTGGGTGACTGGCGAGCTCTGGGGATGCTCATTTCATGCATTCAGGATACAGATTCTCACTTCCGTGTCTGACTTTCACACAGGTGCTGGGGATCCGAACTTAGTCCTCGACCTGCACAGCAGGCACTTTATCTATTGAGACATCTACCCAGCCCCTGAGCACAAGGTTTTAAGTTACTCAGGATCATTGGCTGAGGACATTGTCCTTTCACTTTTTCTTTTTATGAATAATGAGTATTTTAACACATACATTTTGCCATAGACCTTTGATTCTTTCTTTTATATAGGTACTGGAATTAGAAATTATAAGTAAAATATAGAAGGACTTTTAGAGGCTCATAATAAATTTTACTTTTGCTGTTCCGAGTGAATAGGGCCATTGAAATGTCGATGAACTCTTACATTACATTCTACTGCATTGCATTCCCATCTAGGCTGACTTATTAGCATGAAAAAATAGTTTTCAATGTGATGTGTAAAAAGTGGCACCTCAGTTTTTCTATAATATACTTTTTTCAATTATATAATAGAATTGTTCTTGCACTTGTAAGAATATCATAGACCAAACAGATGTAGTGGTACACATCTATAATTGCAGCACTTTAGTGGGGTGTGGATAGGAGGTAGGAGGATGAATACTTCGAGTAGGCTTATGTAGAAAGTTCAAATGCCAGTGTATGCTACATGAGATTCTGTCACAAACCAGCCAACTAACCAACCAACCAACCAACCAACCAAAAAAGTAGATTGTTCATTCATTTGTCTGCTCATAGGTAATCCTCACTCACTTAAAAAGCTCTCCATTCTGGGCTGGAGGGATGGCCTAGTGGTCAAGAGCGCTGACCACTCTTGCAGAGGATCCAGGTTCGATTCCCAGCACCCACATGGCACTGAGAACCATCTGTAATTCCAATTGCAGGAGAACTCCAGTTCCAGGGGAAACTGACACCCTCTTCTGACCTCTGTGGCATTGCACGACATGGGTGCATAGACCTACATGCAGACAGTACATTCATACACATTAAAAAATAAATAATTTTTTTAAAAAGCTCTCCATTCTGAGCCTGGCATGGTGGCACATGCCTATAATTCCTGCACTCTCGAGGCAGAGGCAGGCAGATCTCTGTGAGTTCAAGGCCAGCCTAGGCTACATAGCAAGTTCCAGGCTGCAGGGAGACCCTGTCTCAAAAAAAAAAGCTCTCCATTCTGAAACTTACAGATGATATAGTTTGTTTCAATACATATTTCTGCATAAGCTTCTCTGCATATTTTATGCTTGTTGTGGATAAAACGTTCAATGTAAAATATGGAAGTAATTTTCCATTTACTCTTTCTGTGAGGGGAAAGGCTTTTGTACCACAGGCTGACAACAGTTCTTACCAACTAGTTAGAAATGCCAAGGGCTCCCCCTGGACCCCACTTTTTGAACCCAAGACTTTGTGCATAATGTCTACACTCTGCCACAATCGCACAATTCCTGGAAAAGCTGCGCATGTGTGACAGCTTTTCCTCACCCCTTCCACTCTAGAACCAGGAAACATAAGTGCACTGTTCACAGTGCCTGCGGGGAGAGAGCTGAAGTACCACCCTGCAGCCTGTCCTCTGCTCAGTTCGTGGAGCTATTAAACAGACTGGGCTGGTCACACACTGTCTAGACTGTCCCTGTTCCTAGTATAAAAACTCCAAGATCCTATGTAGCTCCATGCCAAAAATCTTCTACAGGCCGAGGAGTAGGAAGCTGCCAAGCCAGCCTGATGTGATCTCCTTCTGCTCCAAGCACTCTCAACCTTGACTGCAGTAGAACTGTCATACCTGCCTCCTCAGCAAGCCCCAGGGAAGGATTTCAGGTCAACTCCTTCACAGATGCTTACTTCTGGAGATCCTTAGAGAAGATTGCCAAAATCCAGTAATTCATGAATTCATGCATCATTCGTATATTAAGTGCCTCCAAAACGTCTGTGGTTTTAGACACCTTGTTGGGTAGAGTCACAGCAGTAAAGAAGACATGGTTTTTACCCTTGGGGAACTTTGTTTCTTTTAGGTAAACAAATGTCAGTACATATGGCTGGTACTAGCCCAAAAGTGTGCACAGGTGGAGGAGGTACAAAAGGGGAGATAGAAGATTCCTATTTGGGGAGGCGGCTTCATAGAGAAGGTACTGTTAGAACCAAGGCAGCCAGTTCTTCCAAGCACTAACTTGCTGTGTGTACCTTAAGCTATGTGTGACTACAGAGCCAGGCCCTGATAGACAATGAGGCAAGTCTGCCCTAGCCGAGCAAGGCCACCTTGGTGTCTTAAGTGGTAGGAAAGCATTGGGCTCTCTGGAAGGCTTCTTAGACCAGACCCAGAAGGGCTAGCCTAGGAAAACAGCATCTCCAAATCAAATGCCTAATTCTCAGAGAAGACAGTAGCATCCCATTTGATCATCTTCTTCATTTCAGTTTCCCCATAAGATGCTGAGACAAAGTCAAATCTTCAGGAACCACAAAACGAAGAGCAGATTTATTTTTGGTAATTTTCTGACACCATTATCTCAGTCCTCCCAGGACAGGAGTGCAGGAGGGGAGGGAGCTATTCACACCCAGCCAGTGTGGATCTGGCAGGCCCAGGCTTCCAGTGTCAGGCTAACAGCAAAGAACGGTCCAGAAATATGGTTTAAGACAAGAACCCATCAAGACTAGGAGGTCCTCAGAGATAACACATCCCTCTTTCATTTTATGAAGAAGATATGATCATTAAGAATTTAAATATGTCTTTTTTAGACAGGGTCTCATGTAGACAAAGCTGTCCTCAAACTTGCTGTGTGGCCAAGGATGACCTCGAAATTTTGATTCTCCTGCCTCCACCTCTCAAATGCTGGGACTGCAGGTATGAATGGTCATGGTAGTTTATGCAGAGCTGGGAACTGAACCCAAGACTTTGTGCATAATGGAAAGCACCCTACAACTAAGCCACATCTTCAGTCCCAAGGATTTGAATAAGTTGGATCTTCATTAATAGAGTTTATTCTGATTTTTTAAAAGTAAACTTCAGGATATTAACACATTAAAATTGAATTCACCTCCTATGGAATAGACATGCCATAGTGAGTGGAGTCTGCAGTCCATTATTTCTTAACAAATGAGCATGACAAGGCAATATTTGCTCATCTGGGGACAGGTACCTTCAGCTGTGAGATTGTTGATGGAGATAGAGAGGACTTCTGGATGGGCCTTACACCCACCTAGATGCTCAGATTTGTACACTGCTCCTTTGAAAACAAGTGACTCATGGAGTTGGAATGATGGCTCAGAACTTAAGAGCACTGGCTGTTCTTGCAGAAGACCTGGGTTCGTATCCCAGTACCCACATGGTGCCTAACTGGTACACTAACACACATGTAGGCATTACATTCATACACAGAAAAATAAAAATCAGAAACAAAGGAAAATAAGTGACTCAGATTTAGGAAATTCTATAAAAATTCTAAATTAAAAAATTGTCATAAATAGACTATAATTCAAAAGATAGTACATAAATATTTGTGTGGAATCACTCTATTCCTGTGAATAAACAGTGACTTTCTATAACATTTTCTATTAATTTATAATAGTCTGAATTTTGCACTGCATTACTGCAATCACCAATGGTGACACATTAGCCTTTATTGTATTTCCTCATTGAAACTTGAGCAATGTCAGTTTTTGCTATTTGTAAACCAATCAGAGAGAAACAGCTAAAAGCTGTTACTCGACAGTTCTTACTCACTTCCTTTTGGCCTGCAGGCGTGAAGCTTGAAGCTAGGATGGGGGATGCTGTGGGGCAGAACACCCAGGGTGGAATTTCAGGGCCTTTGGAAGAGGCAGTGGGAGAATAAAACGGGGAGAGAGGAAGGGGGTGGTGAGGGGGAGAGAGACAGAGACATAGAGACAGAGATGGAGAGGTACTGAAAGACGGAGACAGACAGAGACAGAGAGGCTGACAGACTGAGAGGCAGAGAGATAGAAACAGAGAGATACATAGAGAGAGAGACTGAGAGACAGAGAGAGACGAGAGACACAGAGAGGGATAGATCTGATGTGTAGAACTTGCCAGTTTCCATGGTATAAACATTCCCACCATGTCGAATTTCAAGGTACTTACAGTAGCTGTCGACCTTCCTAGAAAGTTAACTCTCAGTTCCTGAGCTAGAGGAGGCTGCAGAATTGAGAGAAGCATACCAGCAGTTCTGATTCTGAAATGGTCAAAAGTCTCATGCCATCGACATTGAAATTTACTTCCCTTATTCCTGTTCATAGTCACAAACATTACATAATAGGTGAAGTATTTTGAGTGTTTAGAAGAATGGGACAGGGCTGGAATGTAGTTTAGTTGTAAAGTATGTGCCATGCTAGGATAAGGACCTTAGTGTGATCCCCAGAATCCACATTATACGTGTGGGACATAGTGGTGCATGTTTGTGATTCCAGTCTGGAGAAGCAGAAACATGCAGACCCTGGACTCACTAGCCAGCCAGCACAGCTTAAGCAGTGACCCCAGGCTTGTCTCAAGAGACAAATTGGGCAGCATCTGAGGAACAATACCTGGGATTGACCTCTGGCCTCCATATGCATATGCACACATGTGCACACCCACACACATATGTGTATCTTCACACACATGAACAAGCACACATGCATAAGGTCATTTCTAAACAAACATCACTAAATGTGTTAGCCCACTTTCTGTTGCTATCATAAATAAATAGCTAGAGAAAAACAATCTGGTGGCTCACAGGTTTAGAATGTTGAACTGCTGGGAACAAATGAGAAAGCAAAACCTCTCACTTCATGGCTAAGAGGCAAGCCATGGTGGGGAATGAGGAAGAGGTTTCCATCTCTGCCCTCTTCAAGAACCTGCCTTCAATGACCTAGGATCTACCTCACAAAAATCCTGCCATTTTCCAACAGTGCCACTCTGGGAAACAAGTCTTTATTTAACACGTGAGCCTTTGGGGAACATTAAAGATCCAAACTATAATATTAGCCATAGAAAATTTTAGTAATTTCTAACATGAAACTAAGATTATGGCTGAATTTGTATAGGCTTTCACTAGAATTTGTATCTGTATGACTAAAAAATATCTCCTGATTCTTATTTTAGTCATATATATATTTCTGGAGGGCAAGAAAAATTTAAAAATTAATAGCTATATCAATGTTTAGCTGTCCAATTCTATTTTAGAAACTGACTTTTTCCTTTGGCCCATGCCCCCTTCCTCACTTCACTCTGCCTCTTGCTTCTGTTACTGTATTTCCTCCTACTGACCTTTAACCTCCTGCCTCCCTCTTCTAAGAGTCTGTGATTACAATGACTCTACCAAAATAACTCAGAGCAATCTCCTCACTTGGCATCCTCAATAACATCTGTAAAGTTCATTTTACCGTGTGTGGTAACACGGTTTTGGGGGGATTTGTATTTGGACATCTTTAAGGGGGCCACAATTTTGCTGACCATAGGTACCATGCTGATGGGTGTAAACATCTCTAGAGGACTATTGGATTATAGGTTTCAAAACCATGCAATACTTGAATCAGATTTCCATTTCGGAAGATTACCCCTACGAAGTGCAGGGAGAGAGAGACTCAGGATGGTTCAGGTGGAAGATGGTGGGGGTCTTGGTCTGGAAGAGGCAAAAGGATGTGGGCAAGGGGTGGATGAAGGGTGGATGAAGGGAGGGTGCATTCAGTCCTCATAGCACTGCAGATACTCTGCCATGCTGACTATGAAATGTGTTTTATTTTTTTCCTCCAACTGAGAGTATTGGAGTCTAATTATTTCCTTACTCCCTGGGAGATTTCAAAGACTGAGCTCTGTGCCCTTAAAGACTGACTATTCTGGAAGCTTTGATCTACTCTCCAGATTTAATGAACCGCTGAAGTCTATTGGGAGAGAACCCAGTGCATGAAAAGGGATAAAGAGGTTGTGGGGTTGGGGAAGACGAAAGGCAGAAGGAGCCAGGCAAGGGCAACACCAGTCAGGAGCCTGGAGGCTGGAGCCTGAGCTGGGGGAAATGGGCCCAAGGAGAATAAATCCCAGTTCCAAAAGCGTGACCCTGGAGGAGCTGGCCCCTTCTGTAAAGACCCTGCTCCCACGGAGCAGGAGTGTCCCACCACACGGCACAGTGTCCTCCGGCTGGCCAAGCTGGCTTGTCTCCTCTGTTTATATAGAAGACTGCAGCCCCAAGGATCTCTGTGATGCTGTGACTGATCTGGACAAAGAGCTATGGGGGGGAGGTAGTGAGGCTGGAAAACAAGTCATGGGTGCGCCATCTTGCTGCCCTTTCACTGCATGCTGCCCCAGGGCCTGTAGGGGTGAAGCCAGTCCACCTGTACCATCTGGTAGTGGAGGAGAATGGCTCTGGAAAGCTGTCTGATGAGAGGTTCTTTTGCCTAAGGAAGAAGTAAATGTGTACTAGGTAAGCTGATGAGTTTTGGTGTTTGTGAAAGAAGAGGTTAGCCTGCCAGAACAGACACCCAGCTGACTTCGCTTCACTTGCCAAGGCTATGAGGAGAACAGAGGCTGAGTTCTTGTGAGGTGGCACCCTACTGTTGTGTAGCACACTGCTCCCTTCCAGACAACACCTTGATCTCTTCACGGGGAATTCTTAGAGTCCTGCTTGGAGGTTAGGAACCGGCTAGGGGCTAGGATTAAACCCAGTATCCACGTATTGGTCACTTTTGCAGTTTCTATGATAGAATGCTCTACCAAACACAGCTTGAAGAAGGAAAGGTTTATTTTGGCTGACAATTTAAGGGTGAAGTCTGTCATGTTGGAGGTTCAGAGGCAAGAGGTTGGCTGCATCCACAGTTGGGAAGCAGAGAGGGATGCACACTAGTGTTGGCTCCATCTGGTACAGTACAGGAGCTCTACCCAGGGCATGCTGCTGCCCTAAGTTCAGACTGGGTTTTTCAGGGCTGGAGATATGGCTCAGCAGTTCAGAGCACTGACTGCTCTTGCAGAGGACTTGGATTCGATTCCCAGCACCCACATGGTGGCTAAGAACCGTCTGTAAGGCGGGTGTGGTGGTGCATGCCTTTAATCCTAGCACCTGGGAAGCAGATGCAGGTGGATCTCTGTGAGTTCAAGGCGAGCCTGGTCTACAGAGTGAGTTCCAGGCCAGCTGGGGCTATAGGGAGACCTGTCTCAAAAAGACCAAAAAAAAAAAAAAAAAAAAAAAGATTGGGTTTTCTACATCAATTAACCTAATTAATATAATCTGCCACATGCCTGGCCAGAGGGCTGTTTCTCAAGTGATAATCAACACTAAGCATTACATTATGGTAGAGCACCACTCAGTAACACCCCATTGCAGTGCCTTAATTTAGATACAGGACAACCCCAAGCCTTGAATCTTAAGAGGTTATCTGACAATGGATTGTACGAAATGGTTCCCCACACCCCCGCCCCGTCCCTTTTGGTGGAGTCTTTATCCCTGCACCAGCCTTTCGATTTTCCTGTTCTTGTTCTCTCGCTGTAATTCCAACCTTCCTTTCAATGTATCCATCTAGTAAATACCCCCTTTGTTCAGCTAGCCAGACTCTGATGGAGTAATTACTGACAAGATAGAAAGAGACTTAGAAATGGGGAAGGAGAGAGGTAATACCATCACCCTCTTAAACCCTCATCCTGGGCTCTCTATTGATCAGTGAAACAGACTACTGGAGGAACTGAGTGTGTTACAACTCTGTGTATCATGCGCGCCTGTGTGTACGAGGTTAGTTATGATACTTTTCCAAGTAAAGTTGTCCAAAGAAACCAGCTCTGGCAACATCTTGATAGAATTGACATTAAGAAAACTACCGCTGTAATTTCTGCTTTGGCGATTTGTCAGTCATAGTCTGTTAGAAAGAGCATTCACTTCTGATTTTATACTGATCTAGACATTGTCTTGATTATGCTTCAGTCCAACTTAAGTTTAATGATATAATAAAGAGACATCGAGAAATGTTGATGGCAGTTTTCTCCTTAGTTCCCTATTAAATTCTGCTCAAAGAGTGGTAAAAGACGAAAAGTAGGCCCATGTGCACAACAGGAAGAGGAGGACACTCATCGTGTAAGAAAAGCTGACATGTGAGCAGGCAGCAGCCAGAAACCAGCTGAGTCATGCTGCAGAACTCTGGGAAGCTCAGGGGGAGCCACAAGGTTCCTGGGAAGACGAGGATGTGGAGGACACTGAAAGAGAATGAGACCAAAGTGTGCTTCAGCAGTTAGCTCCCTTTCCCCAGACACCAGGAAAATGTTCGTTTTCTACCACAGCAGCAAACCAGAAGGCCAACCCTGACAGCTCTCTGGATTGGACAGCAGCAGGCACAGCCAGAGCTGGCTGACATACAGGGAAGGATTGGTCACAAGCCTGTGGTACTATCAGAAGACTACCGTGAACCTTGGAAAAGCTGAGACCTAGTGACAGGACATTAGGTTCCCCAGAGGAATGCCCCTGAAGGGGGTTTGGAGACCCCGCTCCCTCCTCTATCCTGCACCAGGCACTTCTTCCTCTGTGACCTGCTGCCTTGCCAGAGGCTCTGAAGCTGTGGAGCCAACCGGCCACGGACCCGGAACCTCTGAAGTTGGGGGCCCAAACAAACCTTTCCTCATTATATGTTTATTCTCCCAGGTATTTTGTCATGGCAGTGAAATCTAACACACTAGGTATCTGTGTCAACATAATCCTTCTTAACTGGCACTTACAAATACAATTGCAGGGTCTCCTAGAACCAAGAGCAGCCTTGGTCTTAATAATCTTCTGCTCTGAGAAAAATGCATAGCCATGAACCCCAGTCCAGGAAAGGAGTCCTATTCACAGACCAGCCTCCTAGATGTGATGCTTTCTGGTGAGTTCTATAGAGCCCCATGCTGGCTGTTGGCTACTTACTGCACAGAAACTATAAAGCACCATCTGGAATCATGTTGCATGCATACAAACTTTATAGCTCTACCAGTTACCCAGAAGGACAAGCTAGCTTCCCATACATAGAATCTTCACTATAATATGCCTAGAGATTACTTCATTGTGTTATTTTTTAAAATTAGGGGCTAGAGAGATGGCTCAGTGGTTAAGAGCACTGGCTGCTCTTGCAGAGAACCCAAGCTCATTTCCCAGCAACAAATGGCAGATAACACACATGACACAGGTGTGCTTACATATATGCAGGCAATACACTCATGCATATAAAATAAAAATAAAATAAAACAAATAATTTTCTTTTCTTTTTTTTAATTTTATTTATTTCTGTATGTGTATGAATGTACTGTCTGCCTGCAGGTCTGTGCACCTGTGTCATGCAATGCCGCGGAAGTCAGAAGAGGGTGTCGGATTCCCCTGGAACTGGAGTTCTCCTAGAATTGGAGTTTCAGACGGTTCTCGGCCGCCATGTGGGTGCTGGGGATCGAACTCAGGTCCTCTGTAAGAGCAGTCGGCGCTCTTAACTGCTAGGCAATCTCTCCAGCCCCCTTTTTTTCTTTTGCTTTTCTTTTTTTTTTTTTTTTTTAATTTTATTTTTTTGTATGTATGAATGTACTGTCTGCATGTAGGTTTGTGCACCCATGTCGTGTAATGCCGTAATGCCGCGGAGGTCAGAAGAGGGTATCGGATTCCCCTGGAACTGGAGTTAAAGATGGTTCTCAGCTGCCATGAATGGGGGCTGGGGATCAAACCCTGGTCCTCTGCAACAGCAGTCAGCGCTCTTAACCACTAGCCATCTCTCCAGCCCCAAAACAAATAATCTTCATCTCTGAAAATGGTATCAGTCTCTGTGATGATTACTCTTGACTGTCAACATGACTGGATCTGGAATCACCCAGGACAAATACCCTGGGCATATATGTGAGGCTGTTTCCAGAAAGAATTAACCTAGGAGTAAAACCCTCCTTTGGACGGGCCAGATATAGCAAAAGCAGGGGGGAGGCAGTGCTGTCTGCCTGCCCTGCCTCTTCCTCAGGGTCACGTGCACCACCGCGCTGCTCGCTGCTGCCACCACACTCCCACTTCTCCTTTCAGTGTGGAATGAGTTATCATCACTCTCCAGGAATGCTCCAGGCTTGCAGCATCAGACTGAGACAGCTGAGGCATCCGTCTTCAAGGACTGAGCAGCTATGGGGTGTCTGCCTGTCTGGTGTGCAGACAGCCATCAGACTATACAGGCCTTGTATTAATTCAATCTAATAAATCCGCCTTTATCACACACACACACACACACACACACACACACACACACACAATCAGTTCTGTTTCTTTTTTAAAAAATTTTTAAATTAATTTTATTTATTTCTGTATGTGTATGAATGTGCTGCCTGCATGCAAGTTTGTGCACCCGTGTCGTGCAATGCTGCGGAGGTCAGAAGAGGGTCTCAGATTCCCCTGGAGCTGGAGTTCTCCTGGAATTGGAGCCTCAGACGGTTCTCGGCCACCATATGGGTGCTGGGGATTGAACCCGGGTCCTCTCTAAGAGCAGTCGGTGCTCTTAACCGCTAGGCCATCTCTCCAGTTTCTTTAGAGATCCCTGCTGATGCACTGTCTCAGGGGTAGAATTTCAAGAGATTAATTCACACATATCAGAGCTAGCTTTATGTTACATTAGTACTTTTCTCAGTACCCTGATCAGAATGTCTGACAGACACAACTTACTAGAGGAGGTATTTATTTTGACTCATGGTTTTGGGGGAAATAGTGCATTGTGGAGTGGAGGTATGTGCCGTGGTTCAGTGCAGGCACAGGGAGCTTGGTGCAACCTCTCACATCCTGCCAGATCAGGAACCAGAGAACATGGCTGGAAGCAGAGAAATACTGCCTTCAAGTCTGACCACCAACTCTCCTCTTTGCTGGTTAAGTCACAGTACAAACCTTCCAAATAAGGTGTCATTTGGGGATTGGGCACTCAAGCACATGAGCCCGAGGGGGACATTTCACATTCAAACCTTCAAACCATAACACCCATAATTTTCTGACTCAGAAAACAATGATTCAGAGTAGGTCAGTGTATTGTTTTTAACATTAGGGCCACCTAATGTACTAGGAGTTGTGAGCTAGGAAGTGTCATTTTGAAACTATCTTCATGGTGATTAATTGGGGTATACCAAAGCTAGAAGTCAAAGTGCGATGAGAAACAATCTCAAACTATCTCTCCATAATTCCTTATTGATTACAAATGGAAAACAACTAGGTAGGCAATATGTTAAGCAAGGTCATTGTTCTAGCTTTTCTTTGATTGCTGAGACAAAACACTCTGACTAATACCAACTTGGGGAGGAAAGGGTTTATTCAGTTCACATCTCCTGGGTCACAGTTCATCAGTGAGGGAGCCCAAGGTAGGAACTCAGGGCAGGAACCTGGAGGCAGGAGCTGAAGCACAAGCCTTGGAGGAATCCTGCTTACTGGCTTGCTCCCTGGCCTATGTTCAACCTGCTTTCTTATACAGTACAGAACCACCAACCCAGGGGTGGCACCACCCACAATGGGCTAGGCCCTCCCATATCATTCAACAATTAAGTAAATATTCTACAGATGTGGATACAGGCCAGTCCAATGGAGGCAATTCCCCAATTGAGACTACCTCAACCCAGATGTGTCAAGTTGACACTAAAGCTATCAAGCCAATCATAAAGTTACTAAAACAATAATGTGACAAATCCCCTCATGGGCCATTGTTAGAAGGCATGGAGGGTCAAATTTTGTATAACTTGGATTAATCATGAGAAAATGTTGCATACATTTAATTACTAATCTACAAAGCAATTCATCCATACTTATAAAAATACCAGTCATAAAACACAAAAGAGGCTTGAGAACTGTCAAAATTGAAAGAGAAAAAGATGACCCATAAAGCTAAATTCAAGTCATGGCTTTAGATTGACTCAAGATTTTGAAGAGACTAGGAATAAAAGATGGCATTGGGGCAACTGGTGAATATTTGAATATTGGTTGGGAATTGGATCACAGTTATTGTATCTTATGAAAGATGTCGTCATTGATTTTAGGATATTGTCAATGAAGCATGTAGAAGGTATTTGGGAGTATGATATCTGCAAATCGCTGAGGGAAAAAATGTATGGTAAGACAGAATTAACCCAGGCAGGCAAATGTTTGAGAATTAATGACCCATGTTAAAGATTAAAAGTTATAATAATATGCCAGACGTGGTGGTGCATGCATTTAATCCCAGCACTCAGGAGGCAGAGGCAGGTGGATCTCTGTGAGTTCAAGGCCAACGTACTCTACAGAGTGAGTTCTGGGCCAGCTGGGGCTACAGGGAGACCTTGCCTCAAAAACACCAAAAAAAGTTATAATAATAAATATACTATGGCTGGACATTTTCTCATAGATATAACTTTCTGCAGGTTAGCTGGCTGATTAATCAGGTTAGATCCACATATCCTGTCATCTCACACAGCCTGCTTTCAAACTGTGCCCAGCACTCTAATCAAAGGCAAGGTAGTTCATCTACTTTGATTTCTATTGCTGTGGTAAAACACTCTAAAACTTGGGAGGAAAGTGACAGTCCATCACTGAGGAAGTCAGGGCAGGAACTTAATTTAAGGTAAGAACCTGGAGGCAGGAGCTGAAGCAGAGACCATGACAGAATGCCAGTTACTGGACTTAATCATTTCAAACTCATTTCAAACTTAATCATTTCAAACTTAATCATTTCAAACTCATTTCAAACTGCTTGCCCAGTTTCATTTCTTTTTAAAAATTATTATTTATTTAATGTGTATGAGTGTATTGTTTGCAAGTATGTAAGTGCACTCGTGTTGTGCAAGGCCCTTAGAGGTCAGAAGAGGGTGTCAGATCCCCTAGAACTAGAGTTACAGATGGTTGTTAGCCACCATGTGGGTGCTGGGAATCAAACCTGGGTCCTGCGTGAGGGCATCCATTGCTCTTAATTGCTGAGCCATCTCTCCAGCCCCACATTTATTTTTTTTAATTATTATATTTATTTATATTATTATTTAATGTGTACACATATTGTTCCTTCATATATACGCATATGTACATATACACCCCTATTGTGCAATGCCATTAGAAACCCAAAGACGGTGTCAGATTCCTTGGAACTGGAATTATGGATGGTTGTTAGCCACCATGTGGGTGCTGTAAACTGCACCTTGGTGTGCAAGAGCAGCCAGTGCTCTTATAACCACTGAACCTTCTCTCCAGGCCTTCATTTTCAAGCCCATCTGCCCGGGCATGGTGCTGTCCACAGTAGGCTGTAGAAATCATGAAAATGCCCCCAAAGACATGCCTAAAGGGCATCTGATGGGAGAAATTCCTCAGTTGAGATTCTGTCTTCCCAGGTGTTTTCAAGTACGTGTCAGGTCGACAAAAAACTAACACAATAGTCCAGACTCCCCAAGCCTACTGAATCTGATTATGAAGGAAGAGAACTAAGTGCCTTATGAATTATCTTCTAAGATTTTTGCAACGAAAAAATTATTGTATTATCTGTGACAAAATATGTGAGTTGCTACCACAATACACATTCTTCCATTCTTCCTTGGTAACAAGCCTGCAACTTGTAGGTAAATACAGCTGCTTTCCTCACACGCAGGCGAGGCTCTGGTGCTGAGCTGCATCCAAGTCGTTCTCACAGAAAAGTTGTATCATACTTTATAAGTCATTACTTTAAAAGGTGCTAGACAGAAGTCTTCTCATTAGACTTTTAAAAAGTCTTTTCTCCCATCCTGTCACCTGGAGTCTGGGTTGCGATGTCTGGATCTCTTGAGCTCTACTGGACACCCAAAGTAAGGCCCATGTCTCAGGAAAAGTCCACTAACACACAAATGGAACAATCTGACTTAAAAGGGCTGTCATATCACAGCTGGATCCTTTCCATGTCTGAAATTTGTCAATTTTATTTTTTTATTTTATTATTTAAGTTATCATACAGAATGATGGACTTCCTTGTGGCACCGTCATACACGTGTGATACGTGGTTCTGATCTGCCTCCTCACCACTCCTGGGCTCCCTCCTGACTTCCTCCCCATCCTTCCCTCAAATACTCCCCTATTCTGATTCTGTTATCTTCTCTTTTCTCTTCCTCCCTTAGGATCTCTTCCTCTCCTCTCAGGAATTTCTTTCTAGTTTTGTCACACACACACACACACACACACACACACACACACACACACACGCACACACATGCACGCATGTATATAATTTTAAATCTAAGTTCCACATATTTTCCTAAGTATGTCCTATTTTGCTTAACATAATAATTTCCAGTTCTACCCCATCTCCCTGTAAATGTGGAATGATTATTTTATATGAGAGAAAAGTAAGCAATTTAAGTCACTGCTAATTTAAATTACAAGATTTATCACCAAACGAGTAATAGTTAAAGAAATAAGCCTGGACTTGGCCTCTTAATTTCTGTGACATTCAGAACTGGGTCACCCCATGAGGGAAGATGCCATCAGTGTGAACTCTCAAGCCTCCAGGTTTTCAGTTGATGAATATTTTTAGAAAAACAACTTCAGAATGTTGCCTATAACTGGTATAGAAAACCACCTAAAGTTTTGTTTATTGCTGAAAAGATCACATTAATTTTTTTTAGCTCCAATAAATCTTTGATCAAAAACATGGCAGTCTTTACCTCGTCTTCCAGTTTATTAAAATGAGCTTGCTTATTTTATTGTTCCCTTTTATAGGATTCTTCATGAAAGGATTATTAAGTAATGTGACTCAACAGGAAAGGCAGAGTTAGGCCCAAATCTCACAGTTTACTAAAAACAAAGATTTGTGGCTGGAGAGATAGCTTGGTAAAGTGCTTGCCAAGCATGGTGACCTGAGTTTAATCCCCAGTAACCATGTAAAAAGTCAGCCCTGGAGAGGAGAAGAAAGGATGATCCCTAGGGCTTAGCAGATAGCTAGCAGAGGAGGAAAGTCCCAGATGAAA
The DNA here is from genome assembly GCA_009823505.1 of Rhizomys pruinosus. Lineage (NCBI taxonomy): Eukaryota > Metazoa > Chordata > Mammalia > Rodentia > Spalacidae > Rhizomys > Rhizomys pruinosus. The sequence continues at coordinate 278,614 of VZQC01008360.1, read as the reverse complement.
ACCTGCCTAAAACCATGAGGTGGAGAGTGATTGAGGAAGATGCCTGACCTAGTGTTGACCACTGACCTCCACATACACATGCATGCATACACACACACACACACACACACACACACACACACACGCACACGGTTTACTTCAAGTTAGTAAGGGGCTCTGTTCCACATCATCCTTACTGAAGTTGATGACATCTCCCCCATAAGAAAACGCCCATTGTTTGTTTTTATTTATATATATTTTTAATCAAATCTAGACCCGCGTCCCCCACCCTATCCCCCCACCCCACCAGAGTTCATGCATAGAAAACGCCCACTGTTATCTGTCTGCTTGTCTCTCTCTCTCTCCTCCCCCTCATGTGCGTGTGTGTGTGTGTGTGTGTGTGTGTGTGTGTGTGTGTTGGGTATTTTTCTACCACTCTCTGCCTTACCACCTTGAGATTGGGTCTCACTGAATCAGAAACTTACCACTTTGGCTAGGCTGGCCAACCAATGAGCTTCTTGAATCTACCCCCTAATCCTGAGATTACAGGTACACAGAGTTATGTCCAGATTTTCACATGAGTGCTAGAGATTCAAATTCCATTCATAAAATTCCATTCATAATGTTTGTATAGCAACTACCCTTAATCCATAGAGCCATCTCTCCATCCTGGCCCATTGGTTAGCACCTGTAATCAGGAATGAGACATATCATTTCTGCACATATTTTATTAGCTAAAATTAGATGGCCATACACCTAACTTGAGGACGCAGAAATTACAACTGCATTTGACACCCAGGTGAACATTTTAGAAGTGCTGGAGAGCTCCACTAACCCTCAGCCGCATGTTTCATAATGAATGCTGAGCTCTTGTTTTCTCACTGCAGTCCTCTGGATTTGCTCTCAGTTATTTTCAAAGTTAGCAATTTCCTTGATTAATAGAATTAGTGAGCTTCATTTTGCTATGATTATGGAGAGGGGCTTCTTTTTTTTTTTTGAGGTGATAGAGGATTGCACCTAACTCTAACTCTCTTGTCTGTCTGCATTGGCTTGTAAATACCAGATGATAAAATCAAGTCACTTCAATGCTTCAAAGTCTCATCCGTGTAATCTGATGTGTTATCTTGAACTGTGGGATGAGAAACGTGGAAGACTCTTGAAAAATCTCCAGAACACAGTTAAATGTTCAACAAAATCCATCCTTCCTTAAACATACTCATTCGAGAACAGATTTTCTCCATGTCCTTCAGTCACGACAACATATTTTAACAGAAGACACATGGGGATCCAGGCATCTTCTTAAGCCAAAAGTTAGAGTTGCAAAATAAATCAGTTCTGAAAAATATTGCTATTTTATTATTTATTTATTTATTTATTTTTTATATGTGTACGAATGTACTGTCTGCATGTAGGTCTGTGCACCCATGTCATGCAATGCCGTGGAGGTCAGAAGAGGGTGTCCGACTCCCCTGGAACTGGAGTTAAAGACGGTTCTCAGCCGCCATGTGGGTGCTGGGGATCGAACCTGGGTCCTCTGCAAGAGCAGTTGGTGCTCTTAACTGCTAGGCCATTTCTCCAGCCCCAAAATATTGCTATTTTAATATATTAAAACATTTTATACCAATATATAGTGAATAATTATGTTAAAGAAATTAGTAAATACATGTGATTTAAGCTTATCTTCATTTTAATTAAATAATCAGCATTGATCCTTGGAATTTGGAGGTTCTCAGTCATTTTTTAGGTTTGAAATACTTATCCTCAATATCTTTAAGAGTTTAAAAGTTTCCTAAGATAAACGGGTTTGGGAACCATTGTCTTCGATAATAACTTACTTGGTGGATTCCAACCTCATCTTTCAAAGGGGAAAAGCATTAGATAACATTGTCTCTGTGGAGATTCTAAAGGTCAGTGAGTCTCACTTGCATTTGTGTGCAGAGGAGCATTGTGAAAGGCACACCACCATGATGGGATCATAGTTTGTCTATATTGAATACCATGATCAATTACATTTTGGAACATTTGAAACAATGTTTAGTTAATCCCTTGAATAATATTTGAACAGAACCAGTTACTATTGATGGGTGAGGTAGAAAGAAGAAAATAGCAAATTCATCAAAGATACTAAAATTAAATAAGCAAATTTGTATTCTTCTCTAACAAAAAGCACAGATGTTGGGTATTTCCACAGGTAGCATTCTATAGGCCCAACAGGTAGCATTCTATATTGTTGGGTATTTCCACAGGTAGCATTCTATATCGTTGGGTATTTCCACAGGTAGCATTCTATAGGCCCAACAGGTAGCATTCTATATTGTTGGGTATTTCCACAGATAGCATTCTATAGGCCCAACAGCATCCACAGTCTCAAGGCTTTTACAGCCTTCCACTCTACTTGTTCCCTCATGTTGGCTCAGTAAGCTGTCACCTCTCCTGGTCCTCCCTCTCGATGTCAATAGCAGCCCATCTGTGATTCTCTTTTTGTAGCTGAGGAAGAAACCAGCCTTAGCAAAGGAACCTGATTTCCCTTATCTACACAAATTGGGGTTCGTTTCACAAGAACGAGTATTGTAGTAGGGAATAGTAATCAGATAGGACTTATACTAGATTCACCAGAAATGAGACCTTTCACTGCAGCAACTAACAACACAAAACTCAGCAAAAAAATCCAGAGATGTGTTGTCAAGATCAGAGGTTGTGTTGTCCTTTTATCTACAGAGCCTAAAGTGTACCTAACACCATTACAAGCATGCAGTCTTATTTTCTTAAATGCTCAATGACAGTCCAACTGTTAACATATATTATTAATAATGAAAAGTGTTTCCTTAAGTCATCATGTGCTTGCTATTGCTGACACATCTTAACCCATCCTTTAAATAGAATGCTTTATGATAAAAGCCAGGAGTCATTTACACATTTAAAGAATATAAATTTTATTCTAAAACCCAAATAATTCTGTAGTCTAAGTCATTAATAAAAGTCAGAAACAAACACAGGAATCTATTATCCAATATGGCCTTGTTTCTTGGAACAGCCCCCACACCATCTGTTTTCATGCCACTAGTAATACGAGCCAACCAGAGCAGGAAAGTATTTCCCATGATGATTTTGCTCCAGCCTCAATATATGGATCTTTTAAGAAATGTTCCTTGGTCAGTTTCCTTCATGTCTTAGCGTAAGTCTCTTTGAAGCTTCCCTGACTACCCTGTATTAAAGAGTCCTCCTGCAGTTATTTCCTATCAAATCTCTCTTCCAATTCTATGTCTAAAACTCTTACATGTTTGTCCTTGCCTGCCTGCCTGCCTGTGTTTATTTTCAGTCTCTCCAGTAGGTCTTATTCTATGCTGCATGCCTGACGTTTACTGGGTGTCACACCCATTGTGGCTGATCAGTAAGTATTTGTTCATTGAATCTGCTTTTATCTTCTGAATCCATTTTCATTGGAACATCATATGTTGTGTTCTGAAAGCAAAATTTAAAATAAAAATATCCTGGGGCTGGAGGGATGGCCTAGCGGTTAAGAGCGCTGAACGCTCTTGCAGAGGACCCGGGTTCGATCCCCAGCACCCACATGGCGGCTGAGAACCGTCTGTGACTCCAGTTCCAGGAGAACTCCAGTTCCAGGGGAATCTGAGACCCTCTTCTGACCTCCGCGGCATCGCACGACACGGGTGCGCAGACCTGCATGCAGACAATACATTCATACACATAAAAATAAATAAATAAATAAAAATAAATAAAATAAAATAAAATAAAATAAAAATATCCTGATGTTTATCTTATTTTGGCCAGTATTTTGTAATATGGAGTGTTAAATTTGTGTCATTAGTAGATACTTGACAAAACCTATCAGAAGCACAGTGACATGCATTTGTAATGGGAAGGCCAGTCTCTTTTTAGTCAAGTGGATACATTTTATATAAATATATTTTATTTTAAATAATTTGTCAGGTGTACAATATTAACCTACCTGGGCCTAAAAGAGGAGTTGAAAAATGTCTAGAAGTAAACCCAACAGGAATCTACAATAGTTTCTCTGCTCTAAGCTGAACTTATGAAACTGTTTATATCTTCATAGACTGGATTCTATCACCTATCATGAACAGTCTGTCTCTTTGGGGATTTGTATAACACATATTTGGTTGTAGCTGCAGTATGAAACTGTAGACATTACAGGCCTTCAACTATTATCCTGGCTTGTAGCTATTAAGCACAGCAGAAAGCTGCGGGTGCTTTCAGGGAGATCTTCCCATGCATGAGTGTGATTAGCACAGACCTGCTAAATCTCTCTCTGGGCCATCTGTGAGCACCTTCTTGCTTTAAAACAACACAGCCAGCTCTGCTCAGTTTTTGTTACAACTGTTATCTTCATCTCAAACCTGGGAAGGTTCTCCAATGCCACATGCTTGGAAATGCCACCTCAGACTAAGAATATGGTTCTTAAACTGAAAAAGAAATTATGGAATCGATGATCTCAAGTGAAATTTTATTGCCATAAAATTCCAATCAAAGAAATTCCAACCTATTTGTAAAGGGGGGAAAAGAAGAAACATTTTGGTTTAAAAGTGGTTTTCAAATATGTTCCTGTGGTTAAGCCCCTAACAATCTCACAGTAAATTCCTAATCACTTGGCCTTACTGTTTACTCTTTAGCTCAACCTCAGGATTTATGTAAATGCTCCTTTTATGAGGGGAGCCTTGGTGTGAGGTCCTGGGTTGGAAAGACGGCAATCATGGAGACTTTATTGACAAGACCTGACAGTAAAGAATGTACTGCTTAGCCTGGAGGTCAAGGTCTTTACTCCAGGATCCAAGACCTTCAGTTCTGAAGGTCTTGCTCTGATCTCCATGATGAATCAGAACATCCATGTGAAGCCTTGGAAACGCCTGTATCAGAGCCTTCTAGACCTGCCCAGAAGCTAGCAAAAACACAGGCTATGCTTAGGAATGAGTTCTAAACGTACCATAGGCATTATTACCCTGTTATTTACCAGCCCCCCAAAAAATCCCCCCCCCAAAAAAAAATCAGGAACACTGAAACAAGCTTGGTACAGGTTACAATGTTTAGTTCACCAGGCTCAACGCTAGAACAACCAGGAATCCATCCTATACTGTCTGTTGAAGGTTGCTATACTTTACACACAATTAAATTCATTATTTAAGTGTACAAGTTGACGACGTAAAGTCACAGAACTGGAAAACTCTCACCATAATACAATTTTACATCATCTTCATCGTCCCCCAGAGGTGCCTCACACACACTTATGTTTATAGTTTTAGATCAGTTTTCATAGCTTTCCTGGGAGAAACATAATTATATCATTGAAACAATATGAAAATGTTAATAAATTTGACTCTACTGATATTTATATACAAATGAATAATATGCCTGGAAAGATACATATTTTATATGTGGGATTTATTTTACAAAGAGCATAGCTGTTTAGACAGATGTATAGTCTTCCTCAGGAACATTCATAAAATCATGAAGAGAGGACACACAGGAACAAGTGAATCCGGCTCATCGGGAAGTACAGAGCACCAACAGCAGCTGGGGATTGTGACCGCGCTCCTACTCTTTACCTGTCTGCTTCCACCTCCATTTCTAATGGTGACTACATCATACCCTGGCTGAGGTCATCTTGTCCATTGGAAATGTTGGGCCACATGCTGTTACATTCAAAATGGGAGGTAAAACAGTCCAGTCCCAAGTTTTCTCTTTGTGGTTTACTATTTTCTAGATACTTACAGATGCTGTCTATTCCTTATAGTCTTGCTTTCTCCTGGCCTCCTCCTCAGAGACTATCACTTAGCACTTTTCCTCTGAAATATACTCCCTTTATTTCATAGTGAAGTTTTGCAAGAATCCAGAGATTTCACAAGGAAATAAACAAAAATCATGTTAGTCACACATGTACCATATGTAAGTTTATAATCCTGCTGGCTTAGAAGTCTGCTAGAATGTAGTTCTCTGAATGGAAAGGAGTTATGTCTTTTTGTTCACAGAGCCAAGTTGTAGGAACAGCACCTAACACACAGTGACAGTGGCTATTGAATGTTTGTTGAAGAAATAATCCTTTTTAATGTTTTAGTTCTAATGAATTATATAGGTTGAGGTTCTAGTTTCTTTGTATTGGTGTGAAGGAACACTAACCAAAACCAACTTGGGGAGGAAATCCCCCAGGTCAAAGTTCATCACTTAGGGAGTCCAAGGTAGGACTCAGAGCAGGAACCTGGAGGCAGGAGCTGAAGCACAGGCCATAGAGGAACGATAGTTACTGGCTTACTCCGCTGGCCCATGCTCAGCCTGCTTTCTTATATAATACACAACAACCTGCCCAGGGGTGGCACTGCCCACAGTGGGCTGAGCCCTTCCACATCACCTAACAATCAAGAAAATACCCCACAGACATGGCCAGAGTCCAATCCAGTGGAGACAATTCTTCAGTTGAGGTTCCTTCCACCCAGGTATGTCAAATTGACAACTGAAGCTGTCCAGCACAGTTGGCCCAACTCATTGAGTCTTATGAAAAAGCTATCAATATGTTATAAAAAGCAATTTTTAAGAGTAACTTTAAAAGTATATTTAATTTGGGGCTGGAGAGATGGCCTAATGGTTAAGAGTGCTGACTGCTCTTGCAGAGGATCTGGGTTTGATCCCCAGCACCCACATGGCAGCTGAGACCTGTCTTTGACTCCAGTTCCAGGGGAATCCATCACCCTCTTCTGACCTCCAAGGCACTGCACTACACAGGTGCATAAACCTACATGCAGACAGTACATTCATACACATACAAGAATAAATAAAATTTTTTAAAATTAAAAATTATATTTAATTATTTATTTATTTATTTATTTATTATTATTTATTTATTTACTTTGTTTTCTCAGGTGTGCATGGCACCACTACACTGTCTCCCTCCCTCCCCAACCTTGACTGAGCTTCCTTCTCGGGTGTTTCCAGGCCTGGATTGCTATCAATGCTAATTCATGCTTTCCAAACCCATTGGATCCTCCCCAGGGTTACTGACCTCATTTCTGGCTTCCTCTCTGGGGACCACAGTCGTCAGCCAGGCACCTTTCTCCGGAGGACCTCCCTCTCCTGACCTGGTAAACATACTTTACTGACCCAGCATTTCCCACCAGTCCTTTCTTCTCACAAGGGTGGCCCTGATACTCTTCATTTCATTAGCTGAAATCTATTAATCTATTAATCTATAAAACACTTCTGTCAGTTTAACATCCAGAGTATATAAGTTAAAAAAACAAAGGAGCAAGAAAACAAATGACCCAATCAAAAGATGGAGTAAAGAGCTGAACAGAGACTTCACAAATGAAGAAATAAGGATGGGTGAGAAACATCTTAAAAAAGTGTTCAACATCACTAGTAATTAAGGAAATGCAAATAAAAAACCACTTTAAGATTTCATCTTACCCCTGTAACACTGGCTATGAACAAGAAAACAAATGATACTAAATGTTGGAGAGGTTGTGGGGAAAGGAGAACAGTCATTCACTGCTGGTGGGAATGCAAACTCATGCAACCCCTATGGAAAACAGGGTGGAGAACTCTTAAAAGACTCAAAATGAACTTAGCATTTGACCCAGTCATACCACTCCTGGGTATATACCCACAAGACTCATCCTGCCACAGAGATACGTGCACACCCATGTTTATTGCAGGTCTCTTGGCAATATCGAAGAGCTGGAAGCAACCCAAGTCCCTCAACTGATGACTGGATAAAGAAAATGTTCTGCATCTATACAATGGAATCCTATGTAGCAGTAGAGAAAAATGACATCATGAAATTTGCAGGTAAATGGATGGAACTAGAAGCCATTATGTTAAAGTGAAGTAACACAGTCCCAGAAAAACAATGTATGGTATCCCTCATTTGTGGATCCTTGCACCAAATCCTTATATGTAAGGCAAATAGTATTTTTTTACTTTTTAGTAAATATAATACCACATTACCTGATGCTACTATATAGTTTGAAGTTTATGTCTCTGTTTTCTCAAGTCCTAAGATTTATGAGAAAGAATCAATCTCTTCTTCAAAAGTACATTAAAACATACATCAACTTGCTATGTAATCTGGGAATGTAAGTTATATTTCTTTGTACCCACAGGCAACATTACTGTTAAAATGTGAATCCCAAACATGTTTTGGAATTAACCTATAAATTAAAAAACAATTCTGTCCTTGTATCTTTAAATTATATTTTGTAAAGTCACATGGAACTGACCCCTCAGTTGCCAAACTCAGTGAGCACTTGTCTCCATCTTGTCTGGCCCTCTCCAACTCGTGTTTCCACACCTGCACCTCAGGATCACCCTTCACCTGCACCATTACTCTGCAGATATTATTTTCCAGTTCTTTCTCATCTAACACGTGTTGGCTTCCAGATCTGTCTTGTTTTCAAGCTATAGAATGTCCTTTCGAAACTAGTCAATACTACTGTTGCTCCCACATTTAAATCTTTAACCCTAAACTCCACAGAACCCAGCATTCAAATCTCTGCTCTCTGGACCTGAACATCTTTAAAATTTATTTTACTTTATGTGTATGAACATATTTTCTGCATGTATGTAAGTACACCCATGTCATGCAATGCCCACAGAGGTCAGAGAAGGCATTATATCTCTTGGAACTTGGAAGCGTTAAGGATATTTGATAGCTGCCATGCAAGTGCTAGGAATGGAACCCGGGTCCTCTTCACCACCAAGCCACCTCTCCAGTCTGTCCCTGTGCATTTTCATCTGTGTATCGCCCAGTCTTCTTGGAAGCCATCAGTTAGGTCCAGACTCCTTTCCTTAGTGCTGTGTGCTTTGCACACAAGACAGTGATTGAACATCCACTTGGCCACCAACAGGGACACTGCGGCACCCTCTCACAATCTGCTTCTTTCTGCTTCTTCTCTTTGAGGAATTTGAGATTAATGTGTCCTCTGATTACCTTGGGCCAGTAAAATGTTTTGGAGGTGATGTGTGTCATTTTAGGCACACAATTTTATCCTTGTAAGGATAACTGACAACGGTCTAGAGATAGCAAACTCTATTAGCTTGTATCCTAAAGCCAGTCTTCCACTTGCCAAAACCAGACATACATTGGATAAGTGAGAAAAATGTCTTTGCTACTTTAAGCATATGAATTGGAATTATTTCTTACTGCCATATAACCCAATATATCCTGTGTGAAGATTCAATACCACATTCATTATTTTCCCTCTATAGGTTATTTAAAATAATAAAAGATGAAAGAATTTCACCTGCTCTGTATGTGCTGTGATCTTCGTCTTTGCCTGAGCCAGCACCACCCACCTCTTCTAACTGTGCTCTGCATCTGGTAATGTATCTCAGCTCCACTTCCACAGCCACCTGCTCTTATGACTCAGACAGTTCAGTAGATGTTATTTCCTAACTATCCTTCAAAGCTATCCTTTCATCTCCATTCTGACTATGCATCATCTTGTCATCGCCTGCTTAGATGACCAGTGGTGTTTTCAGGTCTCCAGTACCAGCTTTTGATAACTACATCTTCCAAGGATCTGCCAAAATGATATTTTGGAGGGGTAGATTGAGACAGAGTCTCCCTGTTAGCCCTAGCTACCCTGAAACTTGTTATGTTGTCCAGGCGCTCGCTGGCCTTGATCTCATAGAGATCCACCTGCCTCTGCCTCCTGAGTACTAGGGTTAAAGGCTTGCACCAATTTGCCTGACCAAAATGATTTTTTATAAAATGAAAACTTGGGGCATTCCACTTTCCTGCTTGTAATCTTCCATTAGTGTTTATGTCTAAACATGTATTAGGCTCTGAACATTCCAAGTCTTTTCTGTCCTTTCAGCCACATCTCTGGGTCAGCAAGATCTCCTTTCTTCTCTTAACCAGTTGCCACACACAGAGACAATAACATTCTCTAATAGATCCTTCTAGAAATCCTAACTTAGGCTTCTTTACTCTAAGCAGGCTTTCTCACTTGTACCTAGCAGATGAATTCAGCCCTCCCTTAGGGCACTTCTCAGTGTAGAATTCAACTAAATGTTATTTTTAAAACTTTTTATTGGTGTGACCACTGTAACGATCATAAATACACATACTGGAGACACATGGAAGATGCTTATGTAAGTGGAATAAGTTACTTCATCAGATGTTTCTATGTTTTAATTTTATCACACTTAATTGTGTGTGTGTGTGTGTGTGTGAGCACCTCTCTCTCTCTCTCTCTCTCTCTCTCTCAGGACAATTTGAAAAAATCAGCTTTTTAAAAATATTTTATTTATTTTTGTATGTGTATGAATGTACGGTCTGCATGTAGGTTTGTGCACCTGTGTCATGCAATGCCGCGGAGGTCAGAAGAGGGTGTCGGATTCCCCTGGAACTGGAGTTAAAGACGGTTCTCAGCCGCCATTTGGGTGCTGGGGATCGAACCTGGGTCCTCTGCAAGAGCAGTTGGCACTCTTAACTGCTAGGTCATCTCTCCAGCCCCAGTTTTCTCTTTCTACCACATAGGTTCTTGGGGACATAGGTCACCAGGCGTGAGGGCAAGCATCTTTACCCACTGAGCCATCTTGCTGGCCTAGCCATTATATGTCTTAAATCATTTATATAATCTGTCAATAGATCACTGTGTTCTAGACACACAACAATCTTTTTATTTCAAAAATATTTTATTTTTTTTAAATTTTAGGTGTATGTGTGTATTGCTTACTTGTAGGTAAGTGTGCCTGTGTCTTGCAATGCCTGCGGAGGTCAGAAGATGGCATCATTGAAATTCCTGGAACTAGAGTTACAGCCAGTTGTTAGCTGCCATGTGGGTGCTGGGAATTGAAACCAAGTCCTCTGCAAGAGCATCCAGTGCCTTAAATGCTCAGCCATCTCTCCAGCCCCACACAACAAACTTTCAATAAGGTTTGTTACTCTAAGCCGTGGAGCAGTAAGCATCTATCTTCACTGATCCCAATATTTGTGGGATACCATATCTCATCCTCATGTATAGCTCTCTATTATAGACCTCTAGGTAAGAAACAGATTCTTAGGAAATAATTGAGTGAACCATATTATGACATAGTTTATATTCAAGTTTTTAGGGAAATTCTTGTGTGTGTGTGTGTGTGTGTGTGTGTGTGTGTGTGTGTGTATTTTTGACAGGATCTCCCTAGTCCCAGCCCACCTGGAAGTCACTACATGGACCAGGCTGATCTGCTTGCTTCTACCTGCCAAGGTTTGGGATTGCACCACCATGCCTGGCATTCAAAGATTTTTTTAAAATATTTAAATAAATTTATTTATGAGAGAAAAGCACCTGAACATCAGGTTCAGTGTGATCCACAATGCCAAGAGGATGTTGTGACTCCTTCTGCAAGTGCTCCTATGCAGTTTGTGGGAGAAAGTCCGTGTGGAATGTCAGCTGAACCACTCATCAAAATTCAGAAAGCCATCTAAACTGAGGATGATCAAATACGTAATGACCATGATACAGTAACAAAATACGACATCAAAGACTCACTACTTAGTTATAAACTATTATCTAAACAAGTTAGACCTTTTTGAAAAAAAATGAAAAGGTATTTCTATTACAGCCTCATTTCAAGCATTTTCATTTACATACAGCTCTGTAAATTCTCACCCTTACTAGACAGCAAAAGCATTTGTAGGTCATATGTAACTTGTTTCAGTGTCAGTGCTCTCAGAAGTACACTTTGCCATTCATGAGTTCCGGTAAGTGGATGAAACTTTGCTTTGACAAAATCCTGGCTGACAGCAAGATTTTGAGTCTTCATATATGGTTAAAAATTTTCTCCGGGCTGGAGAGATGGCTCAGCTGCTAAGAGCACCAACTACTCTTGCAGAGGACCCTGGTTTAATTCTCAGCACCCACAAGGTGGCTAAGAACCGTCTTTAACTCCAGTTCCAGGGGAACTTTAACTCCAGTTCCGGGGGAAACCGACACCCTCTTCTGACCTCTGCAGCATTGCATGACAGGGGCGCACCAACCTACATGCAGACAGTACATTCATACACATAAAAAAATAAATAAATAAATAAATAAAATAAAAATTTCTATCTGAAAAAAAGGGCAAAGTTTTTATCTAAAGTATTAAAGAAAAATTCAGTTCCACTATTTACAGCATTTTGGAAAGAAATTATAACATTTAGGAATCACGTTTCCTTTGAAATGCAGCATTTAAAATCAAGTGTAATGAACCTCTAGATAAAAGAGAGGTAACTCACAAGAGAAGCTGGTACAGGAAGAGTAATTTCTCTCATATAACCTCCCAGGATTTCATTCTCATTACACATCTTCTCCAACCACGAAAGAACTTTCTAATTACCATAGACTGATAAAATACCAAATAGCGACAGAGATCCTCAGATGACACTCAAGACTTACTAGAGGGGGATACTGACTAGAGGCTGGAGGAAACCATAAAGGTAAGAGAGGGTCCAGCGCCACATGACGACTCTGTTCCCTTTGGCTGAAATACTCAGGCTTTTACAATTCATCTCTCCTTGCCAATGATTTTCTATTCTCTTCAAATAACAGGCAGATTGCGAACGTGGTTTATCAGTACATTTTTTGAAACGTACATTCCTTTATTATTGGTGTTCTCTCTCTCTCTCTCTCTCTCTCTCTCTCTCTCTCTCTCTCTCTCTCCCCCCACTTTTTTTTTTTTTTTCAATTGTTCCTTTTCTTCTTAGTCCATATCCAGCGCTCAGAACACAGGCTGCAGAGCCAGCCGCATTTGCTGAAGGCCCAACAGCCAACAGGAGGTTAGGGCAATTACCAGAGTGGTATTTTTACAGAAATACACAAAACGTGTAGGATTCCTTAATTTCATCCCCTCCTAACCTCTTCACATGGAAATTGGCTGCTCGGGCGATTGTTGTTTTTCTCAGAGGCCCTGGGCCAGAGGGCGATTAACACTCCCCTGACGAGCCAGTTCCCTGCCATTTGGGAGCTGCACGCGTTCACACCCGCGCAGCCCGCGGCGCCTTCGCGCGCTGCCGTTTTGTTTATGCGGGATCAGGGGCCGCCGGGGTGAGGTCTGAACCCCACTAGATAAAGCCTGGGCTACACCCGGCAGGCCTGGAGCTGCTCAGGACCTGGCAGAGAGCGCGATCGCCATGGAAACCACGGAGCACGCACAGCGCGCACAGCTAGCACAGCGCCGGGCCGGCCAGCCCCCGCACAGCCTCGACGAGCCATCCGCAGAGCCCGGGTACCACCCCAGGGCGGCCCCGGCCCCGGCCCCGGCCCCTGAACTGTCCACACTCGCCCAGTGCCCTCCGTCTGCAGCCAAGTCCGGGTACCGTAGCGATCTGCCCCTGCCCAGCCCCGCACGCTCTCTGCCCTGCGTCCTCCTTCTGCAGCAAAGCCCGGGTACCGATCCTTCTTGGCCCATTCCGCAGCATCCTCTGCCTTAGCCTGAGCCCATTGTGTGCTGTCTGCTGCGGAGGGAGCTTGGGTAGCAGTTGGCCCGGCCCAGCCCCTCGCGCCTCGCAGTCTGCCCGCGCCCTGTGCGCTTTCTCTGCAGGGATCCTGAGTCCTGGTCGGCTCTAGCCCGGCTCCGCGCGCCCTCCACCCTGCGTCCTTCTTCTGCAGCGGAGCCCGGGTACCAGTCCGCCCGGCCCATTCCGGGCATCCTCTGCCTTAGCCTTTGCCCTTTGCCCGCTGTCTGCAGCGAAGGGGGCCCGATACCGATCCAGTAGCCGCGCGTGACTCCCCATCCCCCCCACCCCCCGCAGCGCGGGACGTGAGCTCTCTGCCTCTGCTGGCACTCGGTGATGTGTCACCTGGCCCGGCTCACATCCAGTGTGCGCCACTTGCACTTGCCATCCCGCAGGTCGGAGGGCTTCTGGAGACCTTGGCTTGGAGCCCCCAGGGAGAACGAGGAGCGGGTGGAGCATCACGCTGTCCAGGCGGTGAGTGACCGCGTGCAGTGGGCTTCGATCCAAGCTGTACAAGATCCATCCGTCCAGGCTTGGGACCCGAGAACCTGAGCCTCACGCGCCCCGCCTGCTGCGTGCATAAGAACAGAGGTGCAGGGACTCTGCCACAAGCACGGTGATAGCCAGATTACAGAGAGGCCCGGGGTTACAGTCCGTACAGGCACCAGAGACTGCGGGTCTCACAAATTCCCAATCTCTAGAAGGAAGTACATGGTAATTGCAATTCACCCTTTCCTCTCCAGGTGCAGGTGCCAGGTGGCCCCAGAAGGACCGAAACCTCAGGAAAGCTTTCCCAGTACCAGCACCCCGTCAGGTGAGTGTGAAGGTCTTCTGCCCTCTCCAGCCCCAGGAAGGACTGGGGGCCATCACCTCACAGGCCAGCCTGGTCCTGCAGTTTCTCTCTCTTGGAAATTTTGTGTGCAGTTTCCATCTTTCCACTAGGAGAATTTCCTTACTAGGTTCTTGGGGTGGAGGCAGAGAACTGACTAGGAAAAGGAGTAGGAAAAGTTGGGCTTGGGGTGCTAGTAGGGTTCTTACCTGGAGTGAGAGATCCTGGGTTATGAGAAGGATGACATCCTGTGCCTAAAATGTTGGTTTTGGTTTTTATTTTCTTTTTAATCCTAGTAGGGTCCTATGAAATTGACTTCATGCAGCATGTGTATTATTATCTTGCAAATCAAAAGGAAGAACAGGGTAAACAGTCCTAGGTTTGTTTTTTTTTTTAAGTCCTAGGTTTTGTTTGCCACAGGAAGTCAGGCAGTCTGTAAGATTTTTTTGTAGCTTTTCTTTAGATGAAACGATTAATAACTATAATGTCTATCTTCATGCCTGCTCTCAGCACTGTTAAAGGAAGGCCTTTATGGTATTTATACAGCGGTGGTCCATAAGTAGTGTGTAGTAGTCAATATGTGTTGGTTACCTGCCGTGTGCTATAAGTAATTGAAGAACACAGGAAAAGCAAAGATGGGAATTGTAATGGAGTTTACTTCGGTCGGTTTTTTGAGTGACTGTTTATAACTGTGGAGGGGATAGAGAAAGCTTACTAAAGGTTGTGTTCTAATAAGTTGTGGTTGCCAAGGTGAGTCACAAAAGAAGTTAATCAGATAGGTGGGCATTTGGAGCAGAAGAAATGGCATTGGAAAAGCGATGCAGAGTAGGGGACCTTCATGTCTCCTTCAGGTGCTCCTGGGACTAGGAATCTGGGTTTGTGTAGCTGCAGGGATGGCAGTGGCATAGCCACTCAGAGGGCCGAGCTTGTAGACCTCTGTACAGAGTACTGTCCAGAGCCCATGTCCAGAATTCTGCAGTTGGGGTGTTGATGGTTACAGCATGGACTTTCGCTGGAAGAATAGTGCAAACAGATGGACTTATGCATCATAAAAACCACTAACGAAGTAGTACATAGACTTAGAACACCAAAAATGAAATTGGAAGTGACTGCGATTGTTCAGGTAGGAAATGATAAAGAGTCTTCTTAAGACTTGGAAGTGGGACTGGAAATTATGAATGTAGGAAGTGTTAGGTGACAAAGCTAGGCTTATAATAGGCTGGAAGATGGGCGATGAGCAGGTAGAAACCCAGAATGCCTCCCAGATTTGTGGCTGCTGACCAGGTAAGCCCTGTACTAACACAGTGGAAATTTGGGCTTCAGTGATTTGGGGAGCAAGAAAGTGAGCCTGGCTTTTTACTCCTTGTATCCATGTGCTGTAGAGAATCCTAACAGCAGAGTTATGAGAGATTGACGCAGTAGATGAGAAGAGGATGAGAGAGGAGAGAAGAGAGGACGAGAGAGAGAGATTGAGAGGAGAGAGAATGCATATATCTGTCAGGAGCAGGATTAAAATCCCTAACAATAGAGTACAAGCACAAGAATCAATGCATGTGAAAGGCCTGGGGAGGCGATGCCAATCCAGGAAGGTCAATCAGAAGGGAAAGAGAGAGACGTGAAGTACCCTTCATGAAGTGAGACCTCACCAGTGGGAAGGGCAAGTCCCCTATCTCCCGCTACAACGCGGAGATAGTAGGGAGAGAGAAGAGAAGAGGAGAGTAGAAGAGAGAGAGGAACGAGAAAGAGAGAGAGAGAGAGAGAGAGAGAACAGCAGAATGAGAACAGGGAGGGACTCAGGAAATGATGGGGTCCCAGGAAGAATTTTGTCACCAAACAGCATCTTTGGGTTTGGCAATTCCAGTTACATATTAGAAAATATGCTATTAACTTTGTAGACAGTTCCTTTCTTTAATGAACATTAATCTTAACATTTTAGGATTTATATTTCATTATGTGTATATGTGTGTGTCTATGTGAGGGTATGCACATGAGTGCTCAGAGGCCAGAAGAGGGCACCAGATCCCTGGAGGTGGAGTTTCCAGTGGTTGTAGGCCATCTGACTTGGGTGCTGGGAACTGAACTTGAGTCTTCTGCAGGAGCAGTAATACTCTTACCTGCTGAGACATCTCTCCTGTCCCTATATCTAATTTTTAAAATTTCTATCTTGACAAATATTGTATATCTTACTCTTTTTACTGAGTTGTCAGTTACTTAAGGGTAGGAACCATGATTTATGATTTTTTTGTCTTTTTGAGACAGGGTCTCCCTGTAACCCCAGCTGTCCTGGAACTCACTCTGTAAACCAGGCTTGCCTTGAACTCACAGAGATCCACCTGCCTCTGCCTCCCAAGTGCTAGGATGATTTATGCATTTTAAATTATGAATTATGTTAGCACAAGGTCTCGCTACAACATTTATTGAATGAATAAGTGATAGTTATTTGTTTAAGCATCAGGGTAATAAACTTTTGATGTGTTTTGCTAGAAATATCTATATGTTCTATTGCTTAGTCTTCTGTCTTTTAAAATTGAGCACACCAAACAAAATATAATTTTTCCTTGGTTAGGCTCACTCAATTATATATTTACAGGGTTGTTTGCTCTAAATTAATATGACTGCACTATAGTTGGCAACTCATTCCCATCTATTTCTTTTCCTTGGATGAAAACCCAAAGGCCACATAGCCAGACTAATATTTGTCAACAATGTTAAATCCTGAGATAATGATGCTCGCATGCAAATTATTTGCATAACTGTCTGTCATTCTCCATTTACTAATAGAGTCCTCCCAAACTTGTGAAAGAAGAGGGATTTGGGGTCAAGACTGCTCTGATGGGAGCTTTCCTGTGCATCAAGTTGTGAATGCTTGGACAAACTTTAAAAAATACTGTTCTTGTACTTTTCTAAATGAATATATTGTCCAGGTCTAAAACTAAGAGCTAAATCTGTATGTGTTTAGCTGTACTACAGGTGATTGCTGCCTGTGTTCAGGGGGCATGACATTCTTCTATGTTTGAAAACTTAGCTGTCATCTATATTTTTAATGTAGTGGTCAAATTCATTTGCCTGCTAAAGGAATTTAGGAAGTGGAAGTCTAACCATCTGTATTTTATAAGAGTAGATATACATAATGAATGAAGTAAAATAAACATTGATCATATGATTATAGAGTGTGTCACGAACTTCTTTGATCTAATTTACAACTTGGATAAACATTTAAATGAATTGACCAGAGCTGGAGAGATGGCCTAGCGGTTAAGAGTGCTGACTGCTCTTGCAGAGGACCCGGGTTCGATCCCCAGCACCCACATGGCAGCTGAGAACTGTCTTTAACTCCAGTTCCAGGGGAATCTGACACCCTCTTCTGACCTCCTCGGCATTGCACAAACACAGGTGCACAAACCTACATGCAGACAGTACATTCATACACATAAAAAATAAAAAAAATTAAAAAAATAAAAATTGACCATTTATTTGAAATGTGGGAAGAAATTAAATCACAACTGTTAGAGCAGCATTTTAAACTCCACATTTAAGGCTATATCTAAAATGCATAAGTTATTTGTTAAATATATAAAGCTCTATAATTTGGTCATTTTATGAATATAAGGATCTTTAATGTGAGAAAAATAAGAATACTATGTTATCTGCTTCTTTCAGACTGTTTTGGCCAAAATCAAAGTGCTATGATTATTTATATCAAGAAGCAGAAACTCTTCTGAAAAATTTTCCAGTTCAAGCTACAATTTCATTTTATGAAGATTCTGATAGTGAAGATGAAGTCGAGGAGCTGTCCTGTGAAAATCAATCTAATTAGTTACTTCTGATGATAGTTGAAGTGTGTAGAGTATATAAATATAGCATAATCTTTTAAAACTAATTTATTTGTACATAATAAAAGGAGATATTTTGTAATTATTATGGTAGTTTGGCCTTTATTTGTCCCTATGCTAGAATTAAATGCTGGAATTTAAGATAGGTATCGTGTACAAATGTTGGGTTTAGAAAGGATACTCTGGATCTCTTCATCAAACTGAAGTTTTGTCTTTATAAGTTTTTTAAAATAACAGTATTTTTTTTCAAGACTGATTCTTGTAATGGGTGCTGTTTGCAACAGTTCTTAATTATTTATTAATCTTACTAATATTATTTTGCTATTCAATGAAGAAAATCACTTTATACTCCCAATTACAAATTTATTAGTATGTGTTTGCTAGCTGATTGCGAGAATACTTTAAATCATTAACACAACTGAGAAAGGAAAAGAATCTTAACTTTTAGGAATTAATCTCTTAAAATGTTTGGGTTATAAAAAGTAACAAGCAAAAATGGCTCTTGCTTTCATAAGCACAGGTTGTCCTAAAGTGATAAACAGCATTTTGAGTGTTGATTTTATGAAGTCTAAAATTGTGGTGCCTAAAGACCAGAACATGAAAGTATTTTTCAAAGTTTGTCCAAGGGGGGAGCTAAGATATCTGGTGGATATGAAATTCAACATTATTAATTTTCCTTTTTGCTCTGTTTCCTCGCTCTTGTGAAATTTTTTTATGCCAAGTAAAAGAAACTCTCAGTGCACTCCCTACTGCACTAAAGGGGAAGATCATAGTATGTTTTATACTAGAAAGGAAAGTCTGAATATGTTTAGTCACTAAAGCAAGAGGCATTTCTTAGCCTCTACTCATTATGAACATTACAGATAAATACATTTTGAGTCAAGATCAAGCAAGCATCCAATTTGCAGTTCTCCTGCTTTGTCTTGACAAGTAGCTCAGAATATTTTTACTTGCAATTGAACTGTTTGCAGAGTTTAGTTTTTGCATAGTTTAGTCACCAGCAGGCACCTTGAACATTGGATGCTTACCTTCACGGCCTGTGCTTGTCTTTTCAACATATTGGGATAGCACAAGGTGCCTCTGTCTTTTATTGAAGTCCATTGGCAGCTGTGTGTCTGTTCTATATAATTTAGATATGCCCGTTTATTTCTTACTGAAACCCAAACCCACTATGCAGATAGCGAATATGTTGCTTTGACAAACTAAATGAGGCGTTAAGTGCAGGGAGAACACTGAAGGGAGGAGGGAGAACGCGTGCGTGAGTGGGCGGGTAAGGCAGGAGACTGGAAAGGCCTTTTCCTCGTTTATTAGTCATCTGCGATGGTGCTGAAAAGTGCAGTTTTCTTCTTAACCCACAGCAGAAGCCATTTGCATTTGATTTCTTGGCTCTTCAAGTTGTGAGGTCCTCTTCCATACAACCTAGTGTGTTACAAGAGAGAAATTGTCAGCAATCCCAAGGATCTGAGCGGTTGTTGGCTTGTAGCGTGCAGCAGCGTCTGTCGACAGGCGCGGGTATATCATTAGAATTCATCTCCATTTCCATCAGCACCAGGGCTGAGAACAGCTGCACGCTCAGATCCTGCCGCTAAAGGCGGTAGGGCTCCCCCCACCTCGAGGGAGGGGGTTGCGCATGCGTGCCCCGCCCCCGCCCCACCGCCTTCCTCCTCTGGCTCCGCCCCCACAGGCGTTCTACGTCATGGCGCCTGCCCCCTCCTCCCGCGACCCCGGAAGTGGGCCGGGGGCTCGGCCTCTCCCCGGCCTTGGGGACTGCCAGGCGAGCAGCTCCGGGCCCGGGCCCAGGATGCTGAACGTCCCCTCGCAGGCCTTCCCGGCCTCCGGCTCGCAGCAGCGCGCCGCCTCCCAGGGACGCAGCAAGGTGAGCGCCGGCCCGGGTCGCGTCCCAGGGCTTCCCCGCTTCCTTCCGGGGTTCCCTCCTGGGCCGTGCTCCTGGCCCTCTTCCCTCTCCGCCGGGCTGCTTCTCCCGAGCCTTTGGTACGCGGTCAATTCCCGCCCTGAGCCTTTGCTTGTTGGGGAAATTTTCCTCCCGGGGCTGGGCCACTCCAGTTTGCTGCGAGCTTGCTCCGAGCTTGCTCTCGGTCCTCCAGCTGGCTTCCCCTAGCTCTTCTGTATCATGGAGGAGTTGTAGGGTCCTGGGCAGAGCCGTAGGGAACTTCCTGCACGGCCGGGGGCCAGGGGAGATGGGCGAGGCGAAGCCTAGTGTCCACCCACCTCGGTGTGGTTTATGCACACGTCTCTCCAAACCCTACTGTCTTATCTAGCACCTAGGTCTTTCAACACTGACACTGCGTGCTGACCTTCAATCTGATGTAATGCTGGATATTTGTTGAATGTGGTTACTGTGAGCAACATGTAGAACACATATATTTGCAAAGTTTAATAAAAACTTTGTCCTGTGTTCGCCAGAAGATGCATGCTGTGGTGTTTCCTCCTGTGACACTTCTTGTTTTGAGACTTCCACCTACCCCGGCTACTCCTGACTTCCTAACTTAACATGACCTGGGGTCCTTCACTGAACATTCTGACTCTTCTACACTTTGACATGGAGTTCTGATGTTGGAATAGAAAGTGAGTTTAGGTTTTCATTACCTTTCTTCAAAAGCCCATAACCCCAACTGTAATAATACATGAGAATTATGGGGTACTTACTGATGGCCATGTGTGTTTTGAGTACTTTTCCTGTATTCCTTTAATCTTCACAGTGTCCCAATGAAATGGGAGCTTTTCTTTCCATTTCAGGTTAAGGAAGACATCAGGTTGGGCTGTGATGACTGATGGTGACATTTTGGTTACTACTGTCTATCTGTTATCCAGTCAGCTGTCTTTCCTTGATGCTTCTGGCTTTAAGCTGAATGTTTGCACAGCGTAGCAGTCCCAGAATTAAAACACGAGTTACACCTTTCTCCATTGAAACTGCTAACCACGTTCTCAGCATTCATTTAAAGAAGAAAACTTGTTAAAGGCAGAAGGTTACATAGGAGGGCAAAAGTGAGTTTTGTTGCCCAAAAAAGAAAAAAAAATGTGTGTGTAATTCAAAGGGAACCTCAGACTCTATTCATTATTCTTTTCCTTATGAAACAATACAATCTTCATCCTGTGAGAAGTTATGTTAACAGCATAGACCTTGATGTAGGAAACACATAGATTACTTTCCTAGATCTACCTCCCATTCACTGTTTGCTCTAACAAGACAAATTTTTTTTTTCTGCTTATTCATAGAATTAAGTGAGATAACATTTTTCTTGGCACAGCGTTTGGTATATATTCTATAAATATTACTTACCCTAGAGGCTTTTATTCAAATCTCACCAATTTGAATCTTGACATGGAGACCCCTTCAGTATGTAGTAACTGTTCTTCCTACCAGCGCTTTTGTAAATCATTTGTCCAGAGAACCGATACTGAAGGCGTGATCTCTGATTTCTGTCTCACAGGCTGCACAGATAGACACGCAGGGAATTGTCATGCCGTTTGTGCCTCAAAAGTAGCATGTGACTCGATGGGAAAGTTGGAGTCAGACTAGAGAAGATCAGGGAGCTGATCAGGCAGAGGAAGTAACTCATGCATGGGACCAAGCACTTGAGAACAGTGGAGAAATTTGTTCCCACTTGGTTAAGGCATATAATGGAAGAGCGCAGAAGGGGGAACATGAGCTAGTAAGGCCAGTTGTGACAGGATTGTAAAGGTTCTGACAGACGGTTAAGGAATTCAGATTACCATGGGGTATCTTAGAGCCACTGAAGGGAGGCCCATGATTTAAATCACATTTCCAAAAGATGAATTGACTTGGAGACTACAGAACTGAGAGAGACCAGTGGTTTTCTCTGGGATAGGAATCCTTTCTCTCACGTTTTGTTCCTTGGTTGGGAATCGAGAACTGGAAGAGTTTCATTAGTGGTCGGAAGAGACCATGTGGAGTGAGTGATACAACAGGATGTGACATTGGAAATGCACCCTAGACCCACTGACCCTTTTATTTGGGGGGCAAATGGGTATAGTTCAGGCTGGAGAGATGGCTTAGAGGTTAAGAGCACTGACAGTTCTTGCAGAGGATGCAGAGGCCCAGAGGTTGATTTTCAGCACCACATGGCAGTAACAACTGGCTGAAACTCCAGTTCCAGAGGATCCAGTGCCCTTTTTTGACTTCTGGAAGTACTGCACGAGAGGGGTGCACCTTACCCATATGCAGGCACTATGCTCATGCACATACAATAAAAATAATAAATAAATTTTTTTTTTTGTCTTTTCGAGACAGGGTCTCCCTGTAGCCCCAGCTGTCCTGGAACTCACTCCATAGACCAGGCTGGCCTTGAACTCACAAAGATCCGCCTGCCTCTGCCTCCCAAGTGATAGGACTAAAGGCATGCGCTACCATACCCGGCCATAAAATATTTTTTAAAATAGATTTAATTCAGGAAAACGAGTTGTACAAGCTTCCTTGGCTGTACATTTGCAGCGCCACCTTCTCGTACTTTGAAATAAGCTGGCTGGACAGGTGTAAAGAGGAACCCTGTTCAATACAGATGTCTTGAAAGATTTCCACTAGGTTGTCTTAACTAATTAAAATATCAGTAGTGCCTCTGTAGGAGAATGTTTGACTGGAGCATAGGTAAAGGGAAGTATGACGTTAAGAGGCTCATATCTGGCCAGAACCTTCTTGCTTTGTTGTAGCATGGTGGAAGGTATCATGTGGCTTCAAGCCCATTCATAATCACCATTAACACTCAGGACCCAAACACCTCCTATGGGCCCCACCTTTCAACACAGGTGCCTTGGGGAGTGAGTTTACAGCATATATGTTTATACATACATATATATATATATATATGTTTATACATACATATATATATATATATATATATATATATATAATTTTATGTGTATGAATATATTGCCTGTATGTATATAAGTGCACCTACATCATGCAGTGCCTGTGGTGGTCAGAAGAGGTCGTCGGATTCCTGGAACTGGAGTTACAGATGGTTGTTAGACACCATGTGGGTGCTGGGGAATAGAACCTGGGTCCTCTGTGAAAATAGCCAGTGCTCTTAACTGCTGAGCCATCTCTTCATCCTCAACTTGTGTTTTTGCAGGGAGGGGAACACATTCAAACCATAGCAGCCTCTCACCTAAGAAGCCTTGAAAATGAATTTTGTAAAAGAATACAGAACTTTCAAGCATCCTGTTACTGAGTTCCACAGCCAGGGGTTGGCCCGCCAGGGGTTGACCTGCAAAGAGTGTCACAATAAACACATGATCTGTGATCTTATTGCCTCCCCCTTATCTGTGATCTTTTCGCCAGTGTTTTCAGTTACCCTCAGCCAGCCATAAGCTGAAAATATTCGATAGGGAACTCCAGAAATAAAGAATTCATGTTTTCAGTGGTACACTGTTCTAATTATTAGCATGATGACATTTGTGATGTCCTGCTCCATCCTGACTGGCATGTGTCTCACCCTCTTGTCTGTGTCTGGACTGGATGCACTGCCCACTGGTCACTCAGGAGCCATCTTTTTGTTGCTAGATTGATGGCTGCAGTGTGGAAGTGCTTGCCTTCTAGTAACAGTTCATTTACTTAGTAATGGCAGTTGTAGCAGTGCTGTAAATTCATGCCAAAGAGCAGGCATGAACTGTTTCCTTTAAGTGGAAAGGTGAGTTCTTAATCAGGAAAAAATCATGTGGGGTTGCTGAGATCCACAGTGAAAATGGCCTTCTATGAATTGTGAAGGGAAAAAGGAAGTCCCCCCCTTCTCTCCCTGTCCCCTTTCCCCCCCTCTCCCTCCCCCTCTTCCCTCCTCCTTACACTGTTTGGTGTTGTCCTTGGCTTGGGCATTTACTGGGGTCTGGAAGATTGGTCCTCACAGATAGGGGTGAATTAACACTCTTGGATTTGGAGGGCCTCAGGGTGTCAGCCCTTCCTTAACAACTGCTGCCACAAGGGGAAGGGATCCTCAGCTCAGGCCATGTAGAATCTGGCCATGCTGGAGGCTGGCGTTTTTAGCCCCTTCCCTACTTGATAAACTTCACCAGTGGATTCATAGAAAACAGAGTTGCACATTTATTTCTGTTTTGCTTATATTGATAATTCAGAAAAAGTCAGTTTTAGTCAATCATGAGTATATGTTCTGTTGAATCTCTTATTGGTCACAAATTTTGGTTGAAATTGGTGACTGTAACATAATAACAGAGCCAGGACCTCCACCTGTTTCCTGAGTTTAGGTTCAGTACTGTGTCTCTAATCCCTCAATACTCTTTGACAGAAGTTTCTTGGAACAGAATTTCTAAGCCCTGTCTCACATCCAGGGACCCTTAATCTGTTTAAAATTCTAGGGAGCTGAGGCTAGAGAGATGGCATGGGTTAAGAGCACTGGCTGTTCTTGCAGAGGACCCAGGTTCAGTTCTCAGCACCCATATGGTAGCTAACAGCCATCTGTAACTCCAGTTCCAGGGCATCCAACGCCCTCTTTTGACCT
This sequence comes from Rhizomys pruinosus, assembly GCA_009823505.1. NCBI lineage: Eukaryota > Metazoa > Chordata > Mammalia > Rodentia > Spalacidae > Rhizomys > Rhizomys pruinosus. Next base: position 254,032 of record VZQC01008360.1, on the reverse strand, counting down.
CCTTGAGCATTGTACTACACAGATACATTTATACACTCAAACACATAAAAAATGAAAATATTTTTTAAATCCTAGGGATCTGAACATCCTTGCCAGCCCAATCTAGACAGAGGCACCTCTCTGTTGGGGTAAAAATAACCAAAAGTAAAAATTAAGCAGCAAAGCATAGCAGCTCAGGCTTGTAACCCTAGTCTTGGGAGGCGGAGGCAGGGGATTGCTGGCTGCCAGCTTGTGGCCAGCTTGCGCTGCTACATGGCAGAACCCTCCCTGTCACACAAGAACGAATCAAGTAAAAATTAACCACAAGTAAGAAACTTAAAGGCCTTTAAATGAAAAGTGAATGAAACAAAAGTAAGATTCTAATACAATAAAAACAATTTTGACATCCAAAAGATAAGATTTTTAGAATTGTTAGATTTGAGGTTTATCTTTGTACTTACTTTTTTGAGGTGGGGCTTTTGCCATGTAGCCCAGGCTGTCCCCAGGCTTACCACACTTCCGCTTTGGCTTCTCAGCATTTCTTTTAAATGGGAATAAAAATCCTGAAGGCAAGTGGAAGAAGAAGAAAGGAAAGAAACAAGCTTGAAACCAGTTTAATTTTTGTTTTCCATTGTTTAGGTTCCTTTAAAACAGGGGAGAAGTCTTATGGATTGGATTCGACTGACCAAAAGTGGAAAGGACTTAACAGGATTAAAAGGGAGGTTAATTGAAGTCACTGAAGAAGAACTGAAGAAACATAACAAGAAAGACGACTGTTGGATATGTATAAGAGGTGAGTGCTGTTCTGTAAGTGTTCTGAAGACGGGGCTGAGAGGTGATGGTTCAGCAGTTAAGACCACCAGCTGCTCTTGCAGGGGACCATGGTTCGATTCCCAGCATCCACGTGGCTTTCCACTAACAATGCCGGGTAACTGCTGAATCATGTGATGCGATTTAGACTTAGGTAATAAAGACGGCCTTATCAGACTGTAACTAATGTAGTTCTGAGTTTGGACAGGATTTCTTCCCATACATTCACATTTTGATGCAGAGGATGGTGCACTTTTGGAATGGCAGTCTTTTTGTAGCACCCCTGTCCTGCATTCCCTCTGAAAGGAAGCACGTTTGCCAAACAGCATGATGCTAAGGTGATGAGTTAACATTTCCATCCGGTTTGTGTACCTTTGTGCACGTATGTGTGCCCATGTCTGTGTATGTGTATCTGTGTGTGTGTGTGCTCATGTCTGTGTACCTGTGTGCACATATATACACAGATATGGGCACACACGTGCACATGTCCGTATATAGTATACCTTTGTGCACATGTGTATCCCTGTGTGCATGTGTGTCCATGCCTATGTATGTATATCTGTGTGCTCATATCTATGTATATGTACCTATGTGCACATGTGTATGCTCATGTCTGTGTGTGCCCATGTCTGTGTATGTGTATCTCTGTGCATGTGTGTGTGCTCATGTCTGTGTATGTGTACCTGTGCACATGTGTGTGCTCATGTCTGTGTATGGTGTACCTATGTGCACATGTGTGTATCTGTGTGCTCATATCTGTGCGTGTACATGTCTGTGTATGTGTACCTGTGTGCACGTGTGTGCCCATGTCTGTGTATGTGTACCTGTGTGCACGTGTGTGTGCTCATGTCTGTGTATGTGTACCTGTGTGCACGTGTGTGTGCTCATGTTTGTGTATGTGTACCTGTGTGCACGTGTGTGTGCCCATGTCTGTGTATGTGTACCTGTGTGCATGTGTGTGTGCTCATGTCTGTGTATGTGTACCCTGTGCACGTGTGTGTGCCCATGTCTGTGTATGTGTACCTGTGTGCATGTGTGTGTCCATGTCTGTGTATATGTACCTATGTGCACGTGTGTGTCCATGTCTGTGTGTGTATCTGTGTGCACATCTGTGTGCCCATGTCTGTGTATGTGTACCTGTGTGCACATGTGTGCCCATGTCTGTGTATGTGTACCAGAGTGCATGTGTGTGTGCCCATGTCTTTGTATGTGTACCTGTGTGCATGTGTGTGTGCCCATGTCTCTGTATGTCTACCTGTGTGCACATCTGTGTGCTCATGTTTGTGTATGTGTACCTGTGTGCACATGTGTGTGCTCATGTCTGTGTATGTGTGCCTGCGTGCACATCTATGTGCCCATGTCTGTGTATGTGTACCTGTGTGCACATGTGTGCCCATGTATGTGTATGTATATCTGTATGCACATGTGTGCTCATGTCTGTATGTATATCTGTATGCACATGTGTGCTCATGTCTTTATATGTGTACCTGTGTGCATGTGTGTGCCCATGTCTGTGCCTGTGTATCTGTATGCACGTTTGTGCACATGTCTGTGTATGTGTACCTATGTGCATGCGTGCTTGCTCATGTCTGTGTATGTGTATCTGTGTGCACATGTGTGTGCCCATGTCTGTGTATGTGTATCTGTGTACACATGTGTGTGCTCATGTCTCTGTATGTGTATCTGTGTACACATGTGTGTGCTCATGTCTGTGTATGTGTATCTGTGTGCATATGTGTGTGCTCATGTCTGTGTATATATACCTGTGTCTGAGGGTGCCAGGGGTGGATGAGCTTCAGATTCAGGGAGAGATTGTCTTTAAAAAGTAAGGTGGAGAATGATTAAGGAAGACACCTGAAGTCAATTTCTGGCTTCCACATACACAGGCAAAAATGTACTCACCTATACTAACAAGTAAATGCACATGCATACATGTGCACACACACGAGTCAGTTCGTTACGAAGTATGCTTCTGTATGATAACAAAGCTTCAAAATACATAGCAAGGATAAATAGAATTTATAGATTTAATAGAATTAATAGAATTTGCTAATTTATAGAATTTGTTAATTAATAGAATTTGCGTTGAGTTGAGGTTTTAATAACCCTTGGCAGTTGTTAAAACCGGAAGAAAATCAGTAGACAAAATAACGAAATGGTGCAATTGCTTTGTTGAACACAAGATGGCAAAATAGTTACAGTACTTATAAAAAATCCATTTTGTATTTGAATACAGTGGAATGTGTCATGTTTTTATATATGAACATATCTTTTCCCCTCATTTATTTTGGAGTCAGCTTATCTAACAATGGAAATACTACAGTGTAATGGGACAGTACGTGGTACATACACAGTAGACACTACATAAATTTGTTGCATGAATATACAATGGAACTGTGGAGTTTAATATTTGTTTGACTGTTAAAACCAAAGATTTATTTTTAATGTTTATGAAAAATGCCACTTTTACTTATGTGAGTGGTCTCAGATTTTGTGGTCCTAATGTTTCCTTACCCTTTAACAGCTACTGAAGAACCCAGAGGGCTTTTGTTTGTATGATGTCTATTGACTTTGATCTTTCCAGAATTAAAATTAAGAAATTTAAAGAATATTTTTAAATTAATTTAATAAAGGTACTTCACCTGTATGTAAGTAGTTTTTGTAAATAAAACCCCACAAAGTACATTATATTTTGGCAGCTGTCTTTAATGTGTCTCTTAGTAGATCACAACCTACTGTTGTGTTACCTTCTCCAATGTCATATGTTCATAGAACCTCTAGAAAATGCTGCACCTTTGAAAAAATGGAGATTTTATAGCATTTGTAGTCTTATTGAAAAGATTTGAGCCTTTGACCACCAAAAATGTCTTTTTTGAGCTCCCTTTGGAGCTCTTGGTCTGTCTGTGACTTACAGACTCTCTGACTTAGAGAGGAAAAGAGTGAAGACATGAAAAACTTGTAGTCAGCAAATGCATGGCCCAGACCGTGGTCATACTGTTCATCCCATATTGGGTCGTCCCATTATGGTTCACGTGCACAGTTCCCTAGCCTGAGCTCCGTGGCAGCTTGATCTGAGAGCTAGATTAAGAGGCACAGGTGTCACATGGGTCTTACCTGTGCTGCCCTTCGGCATCATCCTAGAGAGGTGGGTGTGAGATTGCAGGGAAGTGCGCTGCCCTTCTGAAGCTAGTCATCTGAGACAGTGTGGTCTGATTCAGGTTCTGAAGGTGGGCAAAGGCTTTTCCTTTCTATGTAGAGTTGGAGGTGTATTTAAAAGCAAGCTCTCAAGAACAGGAGCATTCCTTAATTGCTAGTGAGAAGGAAAAATAATCTGGCAGTTCTTCAAAAGGCTAACCATAGGAAATTGTCTTTATCAGTCAATTTCTGTCACTGTGAGAAATCCCTGTGAGAGACAAGAGGAGGAAGGCTTTATTGGTCGATGTTTTCAGAAGTTTCACTTCATGGTCAGTTGGCTGTATAGCTTTGGGTCTGTGGCAGGACAGTGCCTCATGGTGGGAGCCTGTAGCACCTCTTAGTCAGGAAGTAAAAAGGCAGGCATGCAGGCAGGGAGGCAGGCCAGGCAGGCCAGGCAGGCCGGGCAGGCCGGCAGGCAGGCAGCCTGGGGTTCCCCCTCATGAGCTAACTTCACAACCAATGGAGGGAACATTACCTGACAATAGCACCATGGGCTAGTGCTCAAGCCTTCAGCACATGGACCTTTGGGGAACATGCAGGATCCACGGTATGCGTGATGTAACCCACTAAATTTACTCACGAGCGTATATGCCCAAGATAAGTGAAATCAGGTACGTCCACATAAAAACTCACACACAGGGACAAAGCCTAAATGTCTGTCCACTAATGAGTGGGTAAACCAGATCCGCTATATCCATGTGGAATATTACCTAGCCATAGAAAGGAAAAATGTTAGTACCCCCAACAGCACCGATGAATCTTGCAGACATGCTAAGTGGAAGAAGGCGGCCTTAAAAGAGTACATATATATGACATGATTCCACTTGTATGCAGTGTCTGTCCAGACAGATAGTGAGTAGTAACCTATGGCTAAAGAGAATGGAGCAGTGATGCTGGAGTCAGGGGAGCTGTTCTGAAGATGTGCCTTCAGGGGCTCTGAACGTCTGCTTGGATAAGCTGGCTGTGTCTGTACCTAGGAGATGGGTATGGCATTTGAAAACGATTTACTTGAACACTGCACTGTATCTTCTCAATAGAACTGTCAAACTAGTTTTAGTATGGTGCTCTTCCTTACATTTATTTCTCAGTCAGTCCTTTTCTATGTCTGATCTTGCTTAGAGCTTAGAAAAGCAAGATGCACACAGAGTCAGCTTAAAGGAGTTAGGGATGGACAGCATTAAGCACCCTGCTTTAATCCCTCTCTGCCCCTGGAAATCGCCAGGTAAATAATCCATGGATTGTGCTCAGCAGACTTGTCACAGCCCAGTTTGTGCTGTTCAGAATTACTGTTACATAAATCATGTCTACCCATTTTTTTAGATAAACTACTTTTATTGATGTTTTGTGTATTTCATACATCGTTTTTCAGTTCAAAGTAGACATGTTCCTCTCTCCCTGCCCCCACCCCACCCAGTTCCTACATTCTGCCACACATGTCTTCCATCTTTTTCTCAGTCTTTTTAAAGGTTTTCTCTGCAGAGGTTTACTGTTTTGGTCAGAATATAACTTTTTCAGTCAGTTCTTTAAACCAGTCCTTATGTTGTTATTGTTCCCTCCCATTTGTATTGCTCCAAAAATGCCTATTTAATATCACATATATACCAAAATTATGGCCTCTGAAAATAAACTCTGTTAATTCCAAAATATTTTTAGGAATTCACATTTTTCCTTTAATTTTATATTACACTAATATATGAATACATACCTTCCACCCATGTATGGCAATTAAAATGTCTGAAAATAAGTGGTAAGTTAATTCTAGAGCCTGTTAATAGATTCACATTATAACAGCACAGTTGCTTTCAGATAAAAAGAAATATAGCGATAATGTTGCTCAGCTTGTGTTTCAACTGGGGATTTGGTGTTAGCATCCACAAGTGAGGGATACCATTCGCCATTTGTTTTTCTGGGACTGTGTTACTTCACTTAGCATAATGGCTGCTAGTTCCATCCATTTACCTGCAAAGTTCATGATATCATCTTTCTTTGCCACTGCATAGAACCCCATTGTGTAGATGTACCTCATTTTTGTTATCCAGTCATCAGCTGATGGGCATTTGTGTTGGTTCCAGCTCTTTGCTATTGTCAAGAGAGCTGCAGTAAACATGGCTGTGCATGTATCTCTGCGGTAGGAGGAGTCTTGTGGGTATACACCCAGGAGTGGTATGACTGGGTCAGGTGGTAGGCTCATTTTGAGTCTTTTTTTTTTTTTTTAATGCTTTTATTGATGTTTTGTGTATTTCAGACATCATTTCTCAGTTCAGTTCAGGCATATTCCCCTTCCCTTCCCCCCCCCACCCCAGATCATGCATTCTGCCATAACTGTCCTGCATCTTTATCTCAGTCTTTTTTTTATGTTTAAGAATTCACATTTCCCTCCTTTAGTTTTATATTACTCTAAAATAGGAATACATACTTTCCACTCATACAGTAATTACAGAGTCTGAAAGTAAGTGGTGGATCTGTACTAGAGTCCGTTAAGAGATTTACATTATAACAACATAGTTGCTTTCAGATAAACGGAAATATAACAATAATGTTGTTCAGCTTGCCTTTCATTTGGGGATTTGGTGTTAGTGTCCACAAATGAGGGAGACCATTTGCCGCTTGTTTTTCTGGGACTGTGTTACTTCACTTAGCATAATGGCTTCAAGTTCCATCCATTTACCTGCAAAGTTCATGATGTCATCTTTCATTACTGCTGAGTAGTACTCTATTGTGTAGATGTACCACATTTTTGTCATCCACTTCTCTGTTGAGGGTCATTTGGGTTGGTTCCAGCTCTTCTCTATTGTGAATAGAGCTGCAATAAATGTGGATATGCATGTATCTTTGTGGTAGGATGAGTCTTGTGGGAGTGGTATGACTGGGTCAGGTCTAGGTAGGCTCATTTTGAGTCTTTTTTTTTTTTTTTTTTTTGGTCTTTTTTGAGACAGGGTCTCTCTGTAGCCCTAGCTGTCCTGCAACTCACTCTGTAGACCAGGCTGGCCTTGAACTCATAAAGATCCACCTGCCTTTGCCTCCCAAGTGCTAGTATTAAAGGTGTGCGCCACCATGCCCAGCTCATTTTGAGTCTTTTAAGGGTTCTCCACATTGCTTTCCATAATGGTTATACAAGTTTACATTCGCACCAGCAGTGGATGAGTGTTCCCCTTTCCCCACAACCTTGCTAGCATTTGGTGTCTTTAGTGTTCTTGATCTTACCCAGTCATATTAGAGTGAGATGATATCTTAGAGTGGTTTTAATTTGCATTTCCTTAATTATTAATGATGTTGAACACTTTATTTCTTTTTTTTAATTTATTTTTGTATGTGTATGAATGTACTGTCTGCATGCAGGTTTGTGCACCCGTGTTGTGCAATGCCACAGAGGTTAGAAGAGGGTCTTGGATTCCCCTGGAATTGGAGTTACAGACGGTTCTTAGCCGCCATGTGGGTGCTGGGGATCGAACCCAGGTCCTCTGCAAGAGCAGTCGGTGCTCTTAACCGCTACGCTATCTCTCCAGCCCCGATGTTGAACACTTTTTAAGATGTTTCTTAGCCATCTTTCCTTCTTCATTGGTGAAGTCTCTGTTCGGCTCTTTACTCCATCTTTTGAGTAGGCCATTTGTTTTCTTTTTTGTTTTTTTGAGTAGTCTATATATTCTTGACATTAATACTCTGTCAGATGAATCACTGGTGAAGATTTTCTCCCACACTGTGGATTTTCTCTTTGCTTCCTTGATTGTTTCTTTCACTGTTCAGAAGCTTTTGAGTTTGATGAGGTCCCATTTGTGGACTGTTGACCTTATTTCCTGTGCAGCTGCTGTCTGATTTAGAAAGTCTTTTCCTACACCTATGTCTTGTAGGTTGTTACCAACTTTTTCTTCTGTCACCTTCAGGGTTTTGGGTTTCACGTTGAGATCTTTGATCCACTTGGAGTTGATTTTTGTACAGGGCAAGAGGTAGAGGTTTAATTTTGTTCTTCTACAAATGGTGATCTAGTTTTGCCAGCATCATTTGCTGAAGATGCTATCCTTCCTCCATTGAGCGTTTTTTTTTTTTTTTTCCCCTTTGTCAAATATGAGGTGGATGAAACTGTATGAGCTCAACTTTTGATCTTCAATTTTGTTCCACTGGTCAACTGGTCTGTTTTTGTGCCAGTACCAGGCTTTCTTTATGACTATGGCCCTGTAATACAGCTTGAAGTCTGGTAGAGCAAACACCCTGTATTGCATTTTTCACTTAGGGTTGCTTTAACTATTCAGGGTCTTTTGTTTTTCCATAAGAATTTAAGGATTTTTTTTTCCATGTCTGTGAAGAACCCCATGGGGAATTTGGTTGGGATTGTGTTGAATCTGTATATCAATTTGGGTAAAATGGACAGATTAAAAATGACATCAAGGGGCTGGAGAGATGGCTCAGTGGTTAAGAGCACTGACTGCTCTTGCAGAGGACCCAGGTTCGATTCCCAGCACCCACATGGCGGCTAAGAACTGTCTTTAACTCCAGTTCCAGGGGAATCCAGTGCCCTCTTCTGACTTCCACCGCATTGCATGACACGGGTGCACCAACCTACATGCAGACAGTACACTCATACACATAAAAAATAATAAATAAATTTTTAAAAATCATTAAAAAATGACATCAAAAGATGGAGAGACCTCCCATGTTCATGGATTGGAAAAATTAATATAGTAAAAATGTCCATTTCTACCAATTTTTGTTCCCAATGTTATGGTTAGATTTTAGGTTCTATAAAATATATTAAGATCCCAGCATCACTTTGAGTTTTTTATCTGCTGGTCTTTGTCATGGTTAGTTTTGATTGTTGACTTGACACAATGTGGAGTCACCTGGGAAGAGAGTGCAGGGAGGAACTGTCTAGATTAGACTAGCCAATGGACATTCCTGTCAGAGATTTTCCTAATTGGGTTAAGGTGGGAAGACCTAGCAGGAATGTGTGCAGCACCGTGCCATAAAAAAAGTGAGGAGAGGCTGAGCAGTAGATTATTCATTGTCCTTGCTCTCCACTCAGTGTACTGTGGACAGTTGTTTCAAGTTCCTGCCCCTGAACTCCCTCTTACCCATGATGCACTGTAACCTGGAAATGGGAGCCAGGTAAACCCTTTCTCTCTTAGGTTGCTTTTGTCAGGGCATTTTAGCACAGCACAGGAAAAGAACCTAAGTCTACAAATGGTCCTTGTTTTTATATGATGGGCGCTGAGGTGCTCAGATCTCCTGCTTTCCTCGTGCCATGTTCAAGGAGCCAGTATTCAAATAGTTAGGAAATGCTTTTAAAGGGGATTTAAAAAGGAGTCAGAAAGGTTGGGGGAAGGGGGACCCTCAGTGTCAAAAGAAAGAAGCTTGTTTCTTTCATAATTAGCAAATTACTAACACTGTGAAGGATGGTTGGATCTGACATATCTGTGACCAAAATACCAATTGTCTTCTTCACTGCTCATGATGATAAATTTTTATAAGCGTTCCTAGTTCTGTCCAGTGGAAGAGATCTGCATGTTCCTCAGATCTGCAGAGGAAGGAAAGTGAGATTGTGAAAAAGCTATCACTCTAAAGGGCACTGGAGAACCCTGGGATATTCCAGATGTTCTATGTTGACACAGCTATTAAAGCTATTTAAAAAGTCAGTTGCTAAAACATAGAATTTCTGCACACAGGACCACCATGTGTGCTAGACAGCTTGTTCTTGAGAACTCTTGGTTCCACAGAAAGCTTGAAATGTGTTCTGGAAAGCACCCTCTGTGCTAAACATCTGTTTGGGGATCATTTTGATCCTAGTCATTACCACTGGCAGTAATGTGTGAAATGTGGATTTTGTGAAGCATTAAACAGTAGAAAAAACATCCTCTCAAATTTGATGGAGGAGAAAGGTGGGGGATTCTGTTAGGCTTTTAAGACTTTGAAGGGGTTGTGTGAAATCACTTCCTTCTGAGCTTGATCTGCACTGTGTACCAAACTAGCTAGGTTGTTGGTTACCTTCTAAAATTTAGCTGGTAGAAAAGCCCTAGTTGCTTTAGAGGGTCTGAAATCCAGCCTCCTCTTTGGCTCCAAGATTAGGCTATTAAGAGAACATTTTAAGTTATCTGGGGTACAGAGTCTTCATAAAATGAAGGGTCAGTTTTAGATTTTTTCAAGTTCTTGTGTTTCTGAGTTATCTTCAGAGTTGGACTTGCCCACCATTTAGCTTTCAAGTAGAGATTTAGAAGGCAGCTCACTTCTCCATCAGCACAGCCTGCTTTATTTGTTCGCTCTTCCTCTTTCTTACTAGATAAAAATGTAGTTGAATATATGAGTTGGTAAAATAACTATTTGGGAGAGATCAGAAGATGGTCTGGGTATCTTTATTACTTGGGCAACTGCAGAGACCAGGTGGGCTTTCTCTCACAGAGCAGGTCCGAGAGGTTCTACGGTCTAGCCTCTGCTGAAGATCTGACATGTGAGGTTCTCCTCAGGGCTAGAGAGGGTAATGGCTCGGTGGCGTGGGAATATTAGTGCTGTTTAGTCTGTGTGTGTGTGTGTGTGTGTGTGTGTGTGTGTGTGTGCGCGCGCGCATTCATTCAAACATTATCAATGCAGTGTATAAATTCTTTGTATTGGAAGGGAGTCATGTGTGGGTCTTTCACATTTCTGAATGTCCTATGAGCAAAGATACTGATTGTTGTAGACAATCTTTTCATGGATCTTGCATGTTGAACAACTTTGGATATTAGAGTATCTCCCTCTAGAAGAAAAGAAAGATTTAGTTATAAAAAGGTTTACTTACAAAGTCTCCCTCCAGAGTAGAGGCCAGCCACTCTTGGCGATGTTTATGAAAGATCTGAGGTTCCTAAGATCAGGTTCCTCCCCTGGAGGAACAGGTGTATGCAGGTCTTGCTGGGCCCTTTCAGATAGCTCTTTAGGATTCGGGAGTCAGGGAACTGATGGAAATGTTGATATTCTAGCTACGCCATTAATGTGACTGTTAAACTTCATTATCTCTGTCTACAAGTCCCATGTTACCTATGAGATATCAGGAAACTGGCAAGTTAATTTGTTAGCTTGTAAAGGCTGTGGAATTTCAGACCTTTATAGATCTTGATATTTGGCAGTAATGAATTGTTAAGGGAAATGTTGGGCACAATGGACTGGAACTTAGATTTCTGGTTCCACAAATTTTAGGAAGGTCACTTAGGATGTTGTCTTGCCTTGCTTTGATACAGGGCTCGTTTATAATGTCAGCCCATATATGGAGTATCATCCCGGTGGGGAAGATGAGCTGATGAGAGCCGCAGGAGCAGATGGTACTGACCTTTTTGATCAGGTAAGGTGCTTACAGGAGAGTGCCGGTGGTGCAGTGTGGCATTCCTAGAAGGAAGGAAGGAAATGCCTACATACGTTTAGAGGGGTTGGCTTGAATTTCTAAATATAGGCCATTGTTCACAAATAGCAGCTGTTCATGCAATTCTTTAAATCGTTGTCTTAAAACTCCTCTGTTGGCAGGTACTTACTGGGTCTTGATTTATTTTAATAATAATGATAATTGACTTATAGAAGACAGTAACTGGAAGAGGGAACAGCTAGATTTCTGTTAAGTCACAAATCATTTTTTTTAAATCTTTAAAATGTTTATGTTTTAGATTAGCATATGCAGTATTCTTGCTGTTTCTCAGCTGGAGATGGTCACATCCAGCTTCTCTTACTTACTACAGTGAATCTGTCTCATTGAGAAAATTAGGTAAGGCTGATTAATGCATAGAATTTTTTTTTTAATAAAAGAAAGTGTTTGTTTGAGCTTACAGTTCCAGGGAAATTAGAGACGGTCGTGGTGGGGAGGCCTGGTGGCAGGAGGTGTGGGAGCGGGAGCAGGAATCAGGCTCACATCTTCAGCAGGCACAGGAAGCAGAGAGTGCATGAAGATTCCCTAAGGCTTAAAAACTTTTTAAGGCTGCCCCCAGTGATGAGCTTTCTCCAGCATAGCCACACCTTCTAAGATGTCCCCAAAGGGCTCCACCAACTGGGGTCAAAATGTTCAAATACTTGGAGCCTATGGGAGACATTCTCATTTAAAATATCACCTTCCACTCCTTGGCCCTCATGGGCTCATGACCAAATAAAACTCAAAATGCATTTAGTTTAACCTTAAAAGTCTCCATAGTCTTTACCAGTCTTAATACTATTCAAAAGTCCATATTCCAAAGTCTCTTCTGAGACTTGGACCAATCTCTTAACTGTAAGCCTTTGTAAAATCAAAAGACAAATTGCATACTCCCAAGTAAATACCCATCCCCATTCCAAAAGGGAGGAATAGAGGCATAGTGAATAAATAACGGACCAAAATGACACTGAAAATGAGAAGGGCAAATATCAAACCCAGTAGCTAAATGTCTGAATTCTGATGCTTTACTTCCAAATGACTTAGATAGCTCAGCATTTCCAGCTTTGCTGTATGCAACACACCACATCTTTCTCTCACGCCTTACTTGGTGCAGCTCTCCTTGGCAGATGTCTTACAGCTCTGGCCATCTCGAATGTCTTCTTGGGCTCTCCACTGACAACTAGACTTGACCTTCACAGCTTTACACAATGGTTTATCAGGGCCCCTTAGCCTGTCAGGGCCTTCTTTATGCTGGGACACTGCTGATGCATGCTGCCTGGCCTCAGAGGCTCCCTGAAGCCTCACAGGAAGAACTGATGACCCCTTCACTCTTGTACCCTTCATGCCTCTAAAAACCTGTACCCTATGAATGGAACGGCCATGTTTGGTAGCAAGTTTGGAATGAACCCTGGCCTGCTTTATCCACATTCATAGATATTCTCTTTAGTGGTTTCTTAGTAGAAAATTTCTGCAGCATTTTTCTTTCACAAGTTGCAGGCTCGACTAGTGTGGTCTTGCCCTCAAGGCACTCTCTTCCTTGTTTAAGAGCTAATCTCTAGGCCTCTCCTTAATAACTTTAATATCCTTTCAAAGGGATCCTCTCCTTCAGCACAAGCTTTGGCTCCAAGATTAATCTTCCTAGTGCTCTTTTTCTATCCAAAGTGTACATTCTGTTCTTTCTGCCCCATTTGCTCCTTTTCACTGTAGATCAGCATAATATTCAAATGACCATACCACAGTTTCTACCTTAGGCTGGGCTAAAGAAATTAGTCCATTCCTTTTCAACTTAGCCTCAGGTAAGCTCTTAGACTGTGGGCAGACTCCATCCAGACTGCCAAAATATCCCAAGTTTTGAGTTCTTATTTTCCTCTGGAACTACATTATTCTCAGCACTCTTTTCTTCCATGGTTCTACTAGAATGGCCCATTACACTCTAATGCATAATTTTTTTCCCAGAGTAATAGCAAAGATTCTTTTGTATCTCAAACATATTAATACATTTTGTTTCTAATTTACACAAACACAAATTCTTCAGCTATTTTAAAGGTATGTAGAATGTCCTAATGGCTGTCAACCTTTTAAGTATTATTCTCACATCATAATCTTCAGAAGTCTAGAGATTTTCCTTTGTCTCACATTTTATTTTGTACTTTAATAATAATTAACCATGTTATATAATACTAAGTTTTTATCATTTAAGGTCCCTGAATCAATTTGGGCTATTTTATGGTTGATTTTGATCAAACGTAATTTGATTTCTGTATCTTGTAGTTTCTGTTATATTTGAGATTACTTTTTTTTTTTTTTTAATTTTTTTTATTTAATTTTATTTATTTCTGTATGTGTATGAATGTACTGTCTGCATGCAGGTTTGCCTGCACCCGTGTCGTGCAATGCCCGGAGTCAGAAGAGGGTGTCTCGATTCCCCTGGGACTGGAGGTTCTACCTTTTTACCGGAATTGCGAGTTTCAGATGGTTTTTCGGCTGCCATGGTGTGCTGGGAGATCGAACTATCCGGGTCCTCTGTAAGAGCGGTCGGAGCTCTAACCGTCTTAGCGACATCATCTCACAGCCCCTGGGATTACTTTTTTAAGCCTATATGTTTTACTGAAGCTCTGTGCGATTTCATAAACAAATTAGACATACAAATCCAAATCTAGACTGGTGCCCGCCATCCACTTGCCCCCTCATCCCACCAGAGGAGCTATAGCATTTGCAAACATCAGTTTTTCCTCTTTCTTCTCTCAGTCTCTCTCAGTCAAATTCTTGATGACAGAAGTTTACTGTTTTGAGAAGCAGTTCACCGTTTCAGTTGGTTCTTTGATGCAGTCCTTTTCGTTGTTGCTGCTGTTGTTATTGCCTTCCATATGCATCCCTCCAAATATGCACATATGCATGCCCATATATCATAGGGTTTAGCATCTTCAGCTTATGAATTTTTTTTTGCTTTATTAGGCTGAAAAATGTCATATCTGAAGGCTCACTCCTTGGCAAGCCCAAACCACCTATCAGTTCTGCCCTTGTGTTCCACACTGGGGTTTCCCCTCCCATGGTCAACCAAATGAGTCAGTAAGCACCATCGTCCTGTCTTGATCTCCTGTACTGTGTCTCCATGTACGCCTGGGTAGTCCAACAATGGCAAGCTAACCTTGAAGAAGTAGAAACACAGTAGTGTTCTATCCACAAGTTGGATGTTTCACAGTCCCATCTGAGCACTGAAGTTTGGAGGATTCTTGGATAGACATGTCTTCAGTCCATATTGGAAGGTTGAAAAAGCTGTGTCTTCTCACGTCTTTGAAGGATGGCAAAAGCAGTGGCAGCCAAGGAGCTCACTGCCTAGTAAGACAGGCAAAACAACTGTGGTCTTTTTTTTTTTTTTGTCTTTTTACAAGGTCTCAATTTTATTATAATTTCAGGACCTTATATTTATTTTTTCTGCGTTATACTTCCCTTTGGGAAATTTAAGGCCATACAATTAGCCCAGATTAACCAAGGTTTTTGTTTTCTCAAGGTCAGTTGAGGATCTGGTCCTCAAGGGCACTCAGCGTTTTGTTTTGTTTTGTTTTCCCGGGGGGGTAGGGAGCCGGCTCCTTTTGGCTTTTCAATCACTGGTTTCCATCCACTTGAGAGACAAAGTCAGGTCTTGGTAGACCAGGCTTCCTTTTTAAAAATTTTTTAAAATTTTTTAGTTTTTATGTGTATGAATGTACTGTCTGCATGTGCTTTGTGCACCCATGTCGTGCATGCGCGGAAGTCGAAGAAGAGGGGTTGGATTCCCCTGGAACTGGAGTTCTCCTGGTTTGGAGTTACAGACGGTTCTCAGCTGCCATGTGGGTGGGGATCAACTGGGTACCTGCGAGCATGGGTCTCTGCTGACAGTCATGTGCTCTTATCTAGGCCATTCTCCAGCCCCAGACTTCCCTTTTTGTTTTTTTTTGTTTGTTTGTTTGGTTTTTGTGTTTTTTTTTTTTTTTGTCTTTTTGAGACAGGGTCTCCCTGTAGCCCCAGCTGTCCTGGAACTCACTCTGTAGACCAGACTGGCCTTGAACTCACAAAGATCCGCCTGCCTCTGCCTCCCAAGTGCTAGGATCAAAGGCGTGCACCACCACGCCCAGCAGGGCTTCCCTTTTTGAAGCATGAGTAAACTTTTCTCTTTATAGACTGGATACTGTCTGAAGTCCCATTAGTGGATCTCCAAGACCTCCCTGCATAGGAAGACTGGTGACTCAAATTTGCAGGACATTTCAAAAGATGTCCCCATGCATAGTCCCCTGGGACTTAGTTGACTTCTGAGGGCAAGGAACAAAGTTATCACTTAAGACCCTCGGCCAAATTGGTATGGGCATTAAGTATGGTCGTTAAGCATCCAGAAAGGCTAAGTACACCAGCTGATACTTTTAACTACTTTGTAATATTTTAGAAAATGCCTGGGACAAAAGCTCAAGCACCCTTGTATAAGAAATACTAAGAAGCACTCCCATAAAATAAATACTGTGGTTAAACATAATGTCATGACAAACTAGTTTTTTCCGCATTCCTTCGATCTTATATTACCCTAAATTACACATATATATCCTTCATCCATATATCAAAGCTTCCTAACTCTGAAAATAAATGGTAGCTTAGTTCTAGAACCTGTTAAGGGATTCACAATATAAGAGCACAGTTGTTTTCAGATCACATTAATGTTGCTCAGTTTATCTTACAACTCGGTAATTGGCACTAGCATCCACAGATGAGGGATACCATTCATCCTTTGTTTTTCTGGGACTGTGTTACTTAACATGATAACATGATATCTTCTAGTTCCATCCATTTACCTGCAAAGTTCATGATGTCATCTTTCTTTACCGCTGCATAGAACTCCATTGTGTAGATGTACCACATTTTCTCTCTCCACTCATCAGTTGAAGGGCACTGGGTTGGTTTCATCTCTTTGCTGTTGTGAAGAGAGCTGCAAGAAACATGGCTGTTCATGTATGAGATTACTTTTTGAGCGGGTTGTTAGAAGCATAATTTGTTTTAAAGTACTCAGATGCACCTGCCTCAGTGGCAGCTCCATGTTTGCCCTAATGCTCTTCAGGGGTGGTAGAAAGTCCCATTTGCCCATTGGCTGTAACACCCTTCTCCTTGGGAGATTCTTTTTGCACTTTAATTTTTTTAATTTATGATTGAGGGAATCTTTTACACATCATTTCAACCCTCCATCCCTCTCCTCCATCTGGAGTTCTTTCACTCTGCCCCCTCCTTCCACCCCATTTCAATTTCTTGTCCTCTTCTTTGACTACATACCACATATATGATGTAGCTCCCTTGGCTGTGTGCTATTTGTTGTTATCTAGCAGTGCAAACCAAGTAAAGATTGAGAACATGTGCCTAGTCTGCTGCGTTTTCCTCATGGATTTCCCTGTGACCTTTGATGGAATGCACACTTCCACAGCAGAATTCTCACTCTGGTCTCTTTATCTCCTCAGCACTTGCAGTGACCTTACTCACCATGTTACTGTATTCCCCTTCAGTAAGCTAATAAAGGGTTCAGCGTTTATGACCTCACTTACCATGGAAGTAAACAACTTTGTATTCCAAAAATTTCCTCACTTACTATAAGAAGTCAACAACTCTGTATTCTAGAAATTTCTGGTGTATTTCACTATAAACTTTTCTTATGCCCCATGGCTGAGTTTTGTAAAGAGTATCAATTCATCTCTTTATTGCCATATTGACATTCTGACTCCCATTGAACATTTCCAAGTGACCCATGGGCCAGTTCATAGCCTGTTGTTACTTGAACTCAGCCCTCCCTCAGACCATACAGCCTGCCTTTCTTCCTTTCCCCTGTTGTCTGTTTCCCCGTGAAAGGAACTGGAAGCCATTGAATAATCTTTGCCTTTTCTCCTTGTGCCCTGCGCTCAGCCGTGTCCTCTCGTTGACACGGTACTGCTTTCTCCCCTTCACAGCCTTTGTTCACTTTCATGATGGTCCTGGTGGCCCCTGAGACTCTGTGCCGTTAGGTAGCACTCTCCACAGTTCCAGTGTTGATGACGTGGCAGCCAGATTCATCTTAAAGTTGATTGCCTTACCACTCTTTATAACTTTATAATAATCAGTGGCTAGTTTCTGATAGTGAAATTAACTTGGATTTATTAAATTAAAGTAAATTTAGAGAATATACCAAAATAAATACTTTACCCCGAACAAACTTAGGCAGCTGCTGTTTTGATGCCATGATTGACAAACCCTGCACCTTGACCTCCTTGAATCTCCGGCTCTTTTGTCTGCTTAAATCCACCCATTCTCACAACCCTGAAGACAAGTGGATATCCCATAAATATCTGGCTAATACAATTTTATTTTATAGTAATAATATGTCCATGTCCATTTTTTTTACGTATTTCCATAGTATTTATTTCCCTAGGATTATAAAGATTCTGGTATCGGTATTATTTGAATATTTGAAAATATATTTTGGTTAATACTGGATGGTATGTATTGATTGTCTTTTGCTGATAGCTTTGAATGTTATGGTTTTTTTCTTGGCTATTCTTTTTACAATTGAACATTTAGATTGTTTTTAAATAGTGTGAAAATGGCTTGGTGGTGTATACCTGTAATCCCAGCATGCATGAGGTTGAGCAGGGGTGGAAGAAATTGCTGTTAGTTTAGTTAGGGGTCAGTTGGGATACAGAATGTCTTCTAGACCAGCTAGAGCTAGTGTTTGAGGGGTTTTTGTTTGTTTGTTTGTTTGTTTTATAACTATGAGGTATTCACGTTTTTTAAATTTTATTTATTTCTGTATGTGTATGAATGTACTGTCTGCATGCAGGTTTGTGCACCCGTGTCGTGCAATGCCGCGGAGGTCAGAAGAGGGTCTCGGATTCCCCTGGAACTGGAGTTCTCCCGGAATTGGAGTTTCAGACGGTTTTCGGCCGCCATGTGGGTGCTGGGGATCGAACCCGGGTCCTCTGTAAGAGCGGTCGGAGCTCTTAACCGCTAGGCCATCTCTCCAGCCCCTGAGATTACTTTTTTTAAGCCTAATGTTTTATTGAAGCTCTGTGCATTTCATACAAAATTACATTACAAATCAAATCTAGACCTGTGCCCCCCTCCTTGCCCCCTCATCCCACCAGAGCTCATGCATTCTGCCATACATGTTTTTCATCTTTTTTCTCAGTCTCTCTCAAAATTCTTGATGCAGAAGTTTACTGTTTTGAGAAGAAGTTCACCGTTTCAGTTGGTTCTTTGATGCAGTCTTTTCTGTTGTTGCTGCTGTTGTTATTCCTTCCAGTATGCATCCCTCCAAAATATGCACATATGCATGCCACATATATCATAGGTTTTAGCATCTTCAGCTTATGATTTTTTTTTGCTTTATTAGGCTGAAAAATGTCATGTTTGAAGGCTCCTCCTTGGCAAGCCCAAACCACCATCAGTTCTGCCCTTGTGTTCCACACTGGGGTTTTCCCTTCCCATGGTCACCAAATGAGGTCTAGTAAGCACCATGTCCTGTCTTGATCTACCTGTATTGGTCTCCATGATACAGCCTGGGTAGTCCAACAATGGCAGTCTATACTCTGAAGAAGTAGAAACCACAGTAGTAGTTCTATCCACAAGTTGGATGTTTCAACAGTCCCCATCTGGCACTGAAGGTTTGGAGGATTCTTGGATAGACATGAGTCTTCAGTCCATATTGGAAGGTTGAAAAAGCTGTGTCTTCTCACGTCTTTGAAGGATGGCAAAAGCAGTGGCAGCCACAGGGGAGCTGCACTGGCCAGTAAGACAGGCAAAACAACTGTGGTCTTTTTTTTTTTTTTTGGTCTTTTTACTAAGGTCTCAAGTTTTATTATAATTTCTCAGGCCTTACTATTTATTTATTTCTGGTTATACTTTCCTTTGGGAAATTTAAGGCCATACAATTAGCCCAGATTAACCAAGGTTTTTGTTTTCTCAAGGTTAGTTGAGGATCTGGTCCTCAAGGGTCACTCAGCGTTTTGTTTTGTTTTGTTTTCGGGGGGGTAGGGAGCCCCTGGCTCCTTTTGGCTTTTCAATCACTGGTTCCATCCACTTGAGGACAAAGTCAGGTCTTGGTAGACCAGGCTTCCCTTTTTTTAAAAATTTTTTTAAAATTTTTATTTTTTATGTGTATGAATGTACTGTCTGCATGTAGCTTTGTGCACCCATGTCGTGCAATGCCGCGGAAGTCAGAAGAGGGTGTTGGATTCCCCTGGAACTGGAGTTCTCCTAACCTGCATGGCAGACGTAACATCATACACATACAGAAATCAATACAATTTAAAAAACGGAATACCTCATAGTTATAAAACAGAACAAACAAACAAACAAAAGACCCCTCAAACACATAAGCTCAGCTGGTGCTAGAAGACATTTTCGTATCCAACTGACCCTAAACAAACTACAGGCAATTTCCTCTTCCACCCCTGCATGAACCTGCATGCATGGCTTGGGATTATTCAGGAGTATACACCACCGAAGCCATTTTCATCAACACATTTAAAAACAATCTAAATGTTCAATTGTAAAAAGAATAGCCAAGAAAAAAACCATAACATTCAAAGCTATCAGCAAAAGACAATCAATACATACCATCCAGTATTAACCAAAATATATTTTCAAATATTCAAATAATACCGATACCAGAATCTTTATAATCCTAGGGAAATAAATACTATGGAAATACGTAAAAAAAATGGACATGGACATATTATTACTATAAAATTAAAATTGTATTAGCCAGATATTTATGGGATATCCACTTGTCTTCAGGGTTGTGAGAATGGGTGGATTTAAGCAGACAAAAGAGCCGGAGATTCAAGGAGGTCAAGGTGCAGGGTTTGTCAATCATGGCATCAAAACAGCAGCTGCTTAAGTTTGTTCGGGGTAGAAAGTAGTTATTTTGATATAATTCGCTAAATTTACTTTAATTAATAATAACTCCAAGTTAATTTCACTAGCAAACGAGGCCCTTGATTATTATAAATTTATAAAGAGTGGTAAGCATATAACTTTAAGATGGATGCTGGCTTGCGCACGTCATCACAATGGAACTAGTGGTAGAGTGCACATAACAGCCAGAGTTCTCAGGAGGCCGACCGGAGGAAGCCATATGAAAGTAGAACAAAGGCGTGACGGGGAGAAAGCAGTAGCCGTGGTCCAACGTAGAGGACACGGCTGAGCGCAGGGCACAAGGAGAAAAGGCAAAGATTATTCAATGGCTTCCAGTTCCTTTCACGGGGAAACAGACAACAGGGGAAAGCAGGAAAGCAGGCTGTAGGTCTTGATGAGAGGGGCTGAAGTTCAGTAACAACATGCTATGAACTGGCCCATGGGTCACTTGGAAATGTTCAATGGGAGTCAGAATGTCAATATGGCAATAAAGAGATGAATTGATACTCTTTACAAAACTCAGCCATGGGGCATAAGAAAAGTTTATAGTGAAATACACCAGAAATTTCTAGAATACAGAGTTTGTTGTACTTCTTAGAGAAGTGAGGAATTTTTGGAAATACAAAGTGTTTACATTCCATGGTAAGTGAGGTCGATCACTGAACACTTTATTAGCTTACTGAAGGGGAATATGTAACATGGTGAGTAAGGTCACTGCAAGTGCTGAGGAGATAAAGAGACCAGAGTGAGAATTCTGCTGTGGAAGTGTGCATTCCATCAAAGGTCACAGGGAAATCCATGAGGAAAACGCAGCAGACTAGGCACATGTTCTCAATCTTTACTTGGTTTGCACTGCTAGATAACAACAAATAGCACACAGCCAAGGGAGCTACATCATATATGTGGGTATGTACGTCAAAGAAGAGCACAAGAATTGAAATGGGTGGAAGGAGGGGGCAAGTGAAAGAACTCCAGATGAGGAGAGGGATGGAGGTTGAAATGATGTGTAAAAGATCCCTCAATCATAAATTAAAAAATATAAGTGCAAAATATGAGCTCCCAAGGAGAAGGGTGTTATAGCCAATGGGCAAATGGGACTTTCTACCACCCCTGAAGAGCATTAGGGCAAACATGGAGCTGCCACTGAGGCAGGTGCATCTGAGTACTTTAAAACAAATTATGCTTCTAACAACCCGCTCAAAAAGTAATCTCATACATGAACAGTCGCATGTTTTTTGCAGCTCTCGTTCACAAGCACAAGAGTGCTAGAAGCAACCCAGTTGCCCTTCAACTGAGAGTGGTGTAGAGAAAATGTGGTTACTCTACACAATGGAGTTCTATGCAGCGGTAAAGAAAGATGAAAGCATGACTTTGTCAGGTAAAGGGATGGACTAGAAGATATCATGTTATCACGTTAAGTAACACAGAGTCCGGCAGAAAAACAAAGATGAATGGTACTCCTCATCTGTGATGCTAGGCGGCAGTTACCTTGTTTTGTAAGGAAACTGAGCAATTGTGTAAGTACCCTCCTGAAAACCTAACTTGTGGGGGGAGCTCTTATATTATAGAATCCCTTAACAGGTTCTAAACGAAGCGACCATTTATTTTTCAGAGTTTTAGGAAAGGCTTTGATATATGGATGAGGTATATATGTGTAAATTTGATCAGGGTACATATAAGATCGATAAGGAATGCGGAAAAAAATAGTGTCATGACATTATAGTTAACCCACGTATTGTATTTTATGGAGTGCTTCTTAGTATTTCTTTACACAAGGGCTGCTTGAGCTTTTGTCCGCGGAGGGCATTTTCTAAATATTACTAAATAAGTTAAAAGTATCAGCTGGTGTACTAGCCTTTCTGATGCTTAACGACCATACTTAAAGCCCATACCAATTTTGGGCCTGAGTGCCTTAATGATAACTTTGATTCCTTGCCCTTCAGTAGAAGTCAACTAAGTCCCAGGGGAACCTACTGCATGGAGCATCTCTCGAAAATGTCCTGCAAATTTGAGTCACCAGTTTCTTTCATAGGGAGGTCTAGGAGATCCACTAATGGGGACTACAGCCAGTGTCACAGTCTATCAAAAGAAAGTTGAACTCATGCTTCAAAAAGGGAAGCCTGCTGCGGGTTGGTGCGTGGTGCACGCCTTTGATCCTTAGCACTTGGGATGCGAGACAGGGCGGGATCTTTGTAGTTACAAGGCCGGTCTGGTGACAGAGTGTGAGTTCTCAGGACAGCTGGAGGGCTACAGGGAGACCTGTCTTCAATAAAGACCGAAAAAAAAAAAAAAACACAAAAACCAAACCAAACAAACAAAAAAAAACAAAAAGGGAAGTCTGGGGGCTGGAGACAATAGCGACTGGAATAGCATGCAAGTGATTAGTCCAGCACGATGCTCCTTGCACTGAGGTACCCAGTTCGATCCCAGCATCCCACATGGCAGCTGAGAACCGTCTGTAACCTCCAAACCATGGAGAACTTCCAGTTCCAGGGGAATCCAACCCCACTCTTCAATTCCCAGCATTACCACCAGTGCATGAATGGGTGCATCCAATACAGCGACAGGCAATGACAGTACACAAATAAACATAAAAACATTAAAAAATTTTTAAAAAATTTATTAAAAAAGGAAGCCTGGTCTACCAAGACCTGGAACTTTCTCTCAAGTGATGGCAACCAGGTGATGAAAAGCAAAAGCGTAGCCTGCGAGGCTCCCTACCCCCCCGGCAAAACAAAAACAAAACAAAAACGCCTGATGACCCTTGAGGACCAGATCCTAATATACCTTGAGAGAAACAAAACACCTTGGTTAATCTGGGCTAATTGTATGGACTTAAATTTCCCAAAGGGAAGTATAACGCAGACAATTAAATAAATAGTAAGGTCCTGTAATATTATAATAAATTGAGGACCTTTGTTAAAAACAAAAAAAAAAAAAAAGACTCACAGTTGTTTTGCCTGTCTTCATCTTATTGGCCAGGTGATCTCCCTTTGGCTGCCACTGCTTTTGCCATGCTTCAAAGACGTGAGAAGACAGCTTTTTCAACCTTCCAAATATGGGACTGAAGACACATGTCTATCCATAATCTCGCAAACAGCTTTCAGTGCCAGATGGGACTGTTGAAACGATCCAACTTGTGGATAGAACGACTACTGTGGTTTCTACTTCCTTCAGAGTATAGAACTCGCCGTTGTTGGACTCCCAGGCGTATCATGGAAGACAAGTACAGGAAGATCAAAACAGGACATGGGTGCTTACATAAGACTCCATCTTATCGGATGTGACCATGGAAGGGAAACCCCAGTGTGGAACACTAAGGTGCAAACTGATAGTGGTTTTGGGATTTGCCAAGGAGTGACGCCTTCAATATGACATGTTTCAAGCCTAATCAAAGCAAACAAAAAATTCATAAGCTGAAGATGCTAGAACACCTATGAGATAATGGGCCATGCATATGTGCATATTTTGGAGGGATGCATACTTGGAAGGCAATAACAACAGCAGCAACACACGAAAAGATGCATCAAAGACCAAGCTGAAACGAGTGAACTTCTTCTCAAAACAGTAAACTTCTGTCTCAAGAATTTTGAGAGAGACTTGAGAAAGAAAGAGATGAAAACATGTTTGGCAAAAATGCATAAGCTCTGGTGGGATGAGGGTGGCAAGGATGGGGGCACAGTCTAGATTTGATTTGTAATGTTAATTTGATTTGTATGAAATCCACAGAGCCTTCATTAAAACATTAGGCTTAAAAAAAGTAATCCTTCAGGGGCTGGAGAGAGTGGCGCTAAGAGCGGTAAGACTCGCGCCGACTCTTACAGAGGACGCCGGGTTTGATTCCCAGCACACCATGGCGGCCGAAACCGCTACTCGGCAATTCCGGTAAAAAGGTAGAACCTCCAGTCCCAGGGGAATCGAGACACCCTCTTCTGACTCCGGGCATTGCACGACACGGGTGCAGGCAAACCTGCATGCAGACAGTACATTCATACCATACAGAAATAATCAATGTAAATAAAAAAATTAAAAAAAAAAAAAAGTATCTCAAATTAACAGAAACTATACAGAGATAGCAGAAATCAAATTACGTGTTGATCAAATCAACCATAAAAGAGCCCGAAATTGATTCAGGGACGCTAAATGATAAAAACTTAGTAATTATATAACATGGTTATTTATATATAAAGTACCAAAGAAAATGTGAGACAAAGGAAAATCTCTAGACTTCTGAAGATTATGATGTGAGAATAATACTTAAAAGGTTGACAGCCATTAGGACATTCTACATACCTTTAAAATAGCTGAAGAATTTGAGATTTTTGGCTGAAATTAAGAAAAAAATGTATTAATATGTTTGCGGATAACACAAGAATCCTTGCTATTACTCTGGAAAAAAATATATGGCATTAGAGTGTATATGGGCCATTTCTAGTGAGAACCTGGAAGAGAAGAGTGGCTGAGAATAATGTGTTCCAGAGGAAATAAGAAATCAAAGTCTTGGATATTTATTTGGCAGTCGGGATGGAGTCTGCCTCACGAGTCTAAGAGCTTACCCGAGGCTAAGTTGAAAAGGAATGGACTAATTTCTATTAGGCCAGCCTAAGGTAGGAAACTGTGGTATGGTCCTTTGATATTATGGCTGACGTACAGTGAAAAAGAGCAAATGGGGGCAGAAAGAACAGAATGTACACTTTGGATAAAAAAAAGAGTACTAGGAAGATTAATCTTGGAGCCAAAGCTTGTGCTGAAGGAGAGGATCCCCTTTGAGAGGATATTAAGAGTTATTAACAGGAGAGGAGAGGCATGGAGATTAGCTCTTAAACAAGGAAGAGAGTGCCTTGAGGGCAAGACCACACTAGTCGAGCCTGCAACTTGTGAAAGAAAAATGCTGGAGAAAATTTGTACTAAGAAACCACTAAAGAGAATATCTATGAATGTGGATAAAGCAGGCCAGGGTTCATTCCAAACTTGCTACCAAACATGGCCGTTCCATTCATAGGGTACAGGTTTTTAGAGGCATAGGGTAAAGAATGAAGGGGTCATCAGTTCGTCTGTTGAGGCGAATCGGGAGCCCTCTGGGCCTAGGCAGCAGCATCAGCAGTGTCTCTGCATAAGAAGGCCCTGACAGGCTAAGGGGCCCTGATAAACCATTGTGTAAAGCTGTGAAGGTCAAGTCTAGTTGTCAGTGGAGAGGCCCAAAGAAGACATTCCGAGTAATGGCTTGCCAGAGCTGTAAGACATCTGCCAAGGAGAGCTGCACCAAGTAAGGCGTGAGAGAAAGATGTGGTGTGTTGCATACAGCAAAGCTGAAATGCGAGCTAATCTAATCATTTGGAAGTAAAGCAATCGAATTCAACATTGTAGCTAGCTGGGTTTGATATTTGCCGCTTCATTCATTGTCATGTCAGTTTGGTCCGTTATTTTTCACTAACTATGCCTCCTTTTTCATACCTTCCCTTTTGGAATGGGGATGGGTATTTACTTGGGAGTATGGCGAATTTGTCTTTTGTTTTACAGGAGCTTACAGTTTTGGGAGATTGGCCTGAGTCGCAGAAGAGACTTGGGAATATGGAAACTTTGATAGTATTAAGACTGGTAGACTATGGAGACTTTTAATTTTAAGTAAACTAATAGCATTTTGAGTTTTTTTGGTTACATAGCCCATGAGGGCCAGAGTGGAATGTATATGTTAATGAGAATGGCTCCCCTGGCTCCAAAGTATGTTGAACATTTTACCCAGTTTGGGTGGAGCCCTTTGGGACATCTTAAAGGGTGGGCGTATGCTGGAGAAAGCTCATCACTGGGGGCAGCCTTAAAAAGTTTTTAAGCCTTGGCAGATTTCCAATGGGCACTTCGCGCTGCTTCCTGTGCCTGCTGAAGATGTGAGCCTGATTCCTGCTCCCGCTCCCACACAGCCAAGCCTCACACGCAGGCCTCCCCACCACGGACGCGTCTCTAATTCCCTGGAACTGTAAGCTCAAACAAACACTTTCTTTTTATTAAAAAAAAAAATTCTATGCAATTAATCAGCCTTACCTAATTTTCTCAATGAGACAGATTCACTGTAGTAAGTAAGAGAAGCTGGATGTGACCATCTCCAGCTGAGAAACAGCAAGAATACTGCATATGCTAATCTAAAACATAAACATTTTAAAGATTTAAAAAAAAAATGATTTGTGACTTAACAGAAATCTAGCTGTTCCCTCTTCCAGTTACTGTCTTCTATAAGTCAAGTATCATTATTTTAAAATAAATCAAGACCCAGTAAGTACCTGCCAACAGAGGAGTTTTAAGACAACGATTTAAAGAATTGCATGAACAGCTGCTATTTGTGAACAATGGCCCTATATTTATAATTACAAGCCAACAGCCCTCTAAACGTACTGTAGGCATTCCTTCCTTCCTTCTAGGAATGCCACACTGCACCACCGGCACTCTCCTGTAAGCACCTTACCTGATCAAAAAGGTCAGTACCATCTGCTCCTGCGGCTCTCATCAGCTCATCTTCCCCACCGGGATGATACTCCATATATGGGCTGACATTATAAACGAGCCCTGTATCAAAGCAAGGCAAGACAACATCCTAAGTGACCTTCCTAAAATTTGTGGAACCGAGAAAATCTAAGATTCCAGTCCAGTGTGCCCAACATTTCCTTGCCCCCCCACCCCTTACGTAATTCATGACTTACTGGTACTGCCAAATATCAAGATCTATAAAGGTCTGAAATTCCACAGCCTTTACAAGCTAACAAATTAACTTGCCAGTTTCCTGATATCTCATAGGTAACATGGGACTTGTAGACAGAGATAATGAAGTTTAACAGTCACATTAATGGCGTAGCTAGAATATCAACATTTCCATCAGTTCCCTGACTCCCGAATCCTAAAGAGCTATCTGAAAGGGCCCAGCAAGACCTGCATACACCTGTTCCTCCAGGGGAGGAACCTGATCTTAGGAACCTCAGATCTTTCATAAACATCGCCAAGAGTGGCTGGCCTCTACTCTGGAGGGAGACTTTGTAAGTAAACCTTTTTATAACTAAATCTTTCTTTTCTTCTAGAGGGAGATACTCTAATATCCAAAGTTGTTCAACATGCAAGATCCATGAAAAGATTGTCTACAACAATCAGTATCTTTGCTCATAGGACATTCAGAAATGTGAAAGACCCACACATGACTCCCTTCCAATACAAAGAATTTATACACTGCATTGATAATGTTTGAATGAATGGAATGCAGCCCGGCGCACACACACAATCACACACAACACGAACACATCACACACACACACAAAACGCACTTATATCCCTACGCCAAACCGAGCCATTAACATCTCTCTAGCCCTGAGGAGAACCTCACATGTCAGATCTTCAGCAGAGGCTAGACCGTAGAACCTCTCGGACCTGCTCTGTGAGAGAAAGCCCACCTGGTCTCTGCAGTTGCCCAAGTAATAAAGATACCCAGACCATCTTCTGATCTCTCCCAAATAGTTATTTTACCAACTCATATATTCAACTACATTTTTATCTAGTAAGAAAGAGGAAGAGCGAACAAATAAAGCAGGCTGTGCTGATGGAGAAGTGAGCTGCCTTCTAAATCTCTACTTGAAAGCTAAATGGTGGGCAAGTCCAACTCTGAAGATAACTCAGAAACACAAGAACTTGAAAAAATCTAAAACTGACCCTTCATTTTATGAAGACTCTGTACCCCAGATAACTTAAAATGTTCTCTTAATAGCCTAATCTTGGAGCCAAAGAGGAGGCTGGATTTCAGACCCTCTAAAGCAACTAGGGCTTTTCTACCAGCTAAATTTTAGAAGGTAACCAACAACCTAGCTAGTTTGGTACACAGTGCAGATCAAGCTCAGAAGGAAGTGATTTCACACAACCCCTTCAAAGTCTTAAAAGCCTAACAGAATCCCCCACCTTTCTCCTCCATCAAATTTGAGAGGATGTTTTTTCTACTGTTTAATGCTTCACAAAATCCACATTTCACACATTACTGCCAGTGGTAATGACTAGGATCAAAATGATCCCCAAACAGATGTTTAGCACAGAGGGTGCTTTCCAGAACACATTTCAAGCTTTCTGGGGAACCAGAGAGTTCAAGAACAAGCGTCTAGCACACATAGGTGGTCGCTGTGGGCAGAAGTCTAATGTTTTTAGTTAGCAACTGACTTATTTTAAAATAGCTTTAATAGCTTATAGGGCTGTGTCAACATAGAACATCTGGAATATCCCAGGGTTCTCCAGTGCCCTTTAGAGTGATAGCTTTTTCACAATCTCACTTTCCTTCCTCTGCAGATCTGAGGAACATGCAGATCTCTTCCACTGGACAGAACTAGGAACGCTTATAAAAATTTATCATCATGAGCAGTGAAGAAGACAATTGGTATTTTGGTCACAGATATGTCAGATCCAACCATCCTTCACAGTGTTAGTAATTTGCTAATTATGAAAGAAACAAGCTTCTTTCTTTTGACACTGAGGGTCCCCCTTCCCCCAACCTTTCTGACTCCTTTTTAAATCCCCTTTAAAAGCATTTCCTAACTATTTGAATACTGGCTCCTTGAACATGGCACGAGGAAAGCAGGAGATCTGAGCACCTCAGCGCCCATCATATAAAAACAAGGACCATTTGTAGACTTAGGTTCTTTTCCTGTGCTGTGCTAAAATGCCCTGACAAAAAAGCTACTCATATAACCATGCATCCCGCGGCGTGTGGGAGGGGGGGGGTGTCGGCGGGGATGGTCTCGGCCGTCATACTTATTTTCCTGTGATGTGAGTCATCCTTGCATCCTGATATCTGCATTCAGGTGGAGGGGTGGGGGGGGGAGGGGTGGTGGGCTGGGGGGTGCAGGGGTGGCAGGAACTTGAAACAACTGTCCACAGTACACTGAGTGGAGAGCAAGGACAATGAATAATCTACTGCTCAGCCTCTCCTCACTTTTTTTATGGCACGGTGCTGCACACATTCCTGCTAGGTCTTCCCACCTTAACCCAATTAGGAAAATCTCTGACAGGAATGTCCATTGGCTAGTCTAATCTAGACAGTTCCTCCCTGCACTCTCTTCCTATCCAAGGGTTTCTTTTTTGAAACCCCCCCCCACCCCCGTTCCGACATTTGTCAAGTCAACAATCAAAACTAACCATGACAAAGACCAGCAGATAAAAAACTCAAAGTGATGCTGGGATCTTAATATATTTTATAGAACCTAAAATCTAACCATAACATTGGGAACAAAAATTGGTAGAAATGGACATTTTTACTATATTTAATTTTTCCAATCCATAACATGGGAGGTCCCTCCATCTTTTTGATGTCATTTTTTAATGATTTTTTAAAAATTATTTATTATTTTTATGTGTATGAGTGTAACGTCTGCATGTAGTTGGTGCACCCGTGTCATGCAGCGGTGGAAGTCAGAAGAGGGGCACTGATTCCCCTTGGAACTGGAGATTAAGACAGTTCTTAGCCGCCATGTGGGTAGCGGGAATCGAACCTGGTCCTCTGGCAAGAGCAGTCATAGTGCTCTGAACCACTGAGGCCATCTCTCCAGGCCCTTGATGTCATTTTTAATCTGTCCATTTTACCCAAATTGGATATACAGATTCAACACAATCGCAAACAAAATCCGCCATGGGGTTCTTCACAGACATGGAAAAAAAATCCTTAAATTCTATGGAAAACCAAAAGACGCGCCTGGAAGTAAGTTAAGCAACCCTAAGTGAAAATGCAATAAAGGAGTGTTTGCTCCTACCAAGACATTCAAGTGTATTAAACAAGGGCACATAGGCGGCAGAAAGAAAAGCTGTACTGGCACAAAAAGAAGCCGGCAGGTTGGACCAGTGGAACAAATTTGAAGATCCAGACTTGAGCTTATACAGTTTCATCCACCTCATATTTGACGAAAGGGGGAAAAAAAAAAAAAAAACGCTCAATGGAGGAAGGGATGGGCATCTTCAGCAAATGATGCTGGCAAAACTAGGAGATACCATTTGTAGAAGAACAAATTTAACCCCCTACCTCTAACCCTGTACAAATATCAACTCCAATTAGGTCAAAGATCTCAACGTGATAACCAAAGAACCCTGAAGGTGACAGAGAAAAGTTTGTAACAATCTACAAACATAGGTGTAGGAAATTATTTTCTAAATCAGACAGCACTGCACAGGAAATAAGGTTCAACAGCCAACAAATGGGACATCAGCAAACACAAAGCTTCTGAACAGTGAAAGAAACATGCAGAGCAAAAGAAAATCCACAGTTGGGAGAAAATTTCCCCTCCAAACAGTGATTCATCTGACAGAGTATTAATGTCTAGAAGGAAGTATATAGACTACTCAGAAAAAAAAAAAAGAAACAATGGCCTACTCAAAAGAATGGAGTAAAGAGCCGAAACAGAGACTTCACCAATGAGTAAGTAAAGATGGCCTAAAAGATCTAAAAGTGTTCAACATCGGGGCTGGGAAGATAGCGTAGCGGTTAAGAGGCACCGACTGCTCTGAGAGGAGCCGGCGGGTTCGATCCGCCAGCACCCCACGATGTCGCTAAGAAACGGGCGTCTGAAACGCAATTCCAGGGGAATCCAAGACCGCTGCTTCAACCTCTGTGGCATTGCACAACACGGGTGGCACAAACCTACATGCGAGACAGTACATGCAGACTCATAACAAAAATAAATAAAAAAGGAATAAAGTGTTCACAAATCATTAATATTAAGGAAATGCAATTAAAACCACTCTAAGATGTATCCTTACACTTAATATGACTGGGTAGATCAGAACACTAAAGACAAAAAAACCAAATGCTGCAAGGTTGTGGGGAAAGGGGAACACTGCATCCCACTGCGGTGTCGAAAGTGTAAACGTGGTATAAACGCAATTATGGAAGAGGCAATGTGAGAACCCTTAAAGACTCAAATGAGCTGGGCATGTGGCGCACACCTTTAGATAGCTAGCACTTGGGAGGCGAAAGCAGGTGGATCTTTAATGATTCAGGCCAGCCTGGGCTAAGAGTGAGTTGCAGGACAGCTAGGGCTAGCAGGAGAGAAACCCTGTCCTCAAAAAGACCAAAAAAAAAAAAAAAAAAAGACTCAAAATGGAGCCACCTAGACCTGACGCCCAGTCATACCACTGCCCCACAGACATCATCCTAACACAAAGTACATGGCATATCCACATTTAGTTTGCAGCTCTAGTCACAATAGAGAAGAGCTGGAAAACACCAAATGACCCTCAACAGAAAGTGGATGGACAACATGTGGTACAATCTACAATACAATAGAGTACTACTCAGCAGTAATGAAAGATGACATAATGAACTTTGGGCAGGTAAATGGATGGAACTTGAAGCCATAGCTAAGTGAAGTAACACAGTCCCAGAAAAACAAGGGGCACAAAATGTCTCCCTCATTTGTGGATCACTAACAAACTAACGACCAAATCCGCCAAATGAAAGGCAAGCTGAACAACGATATTGTTATATTTCAGTTTATCTGAAAGCAACTAACTATGTTGTTATAATGTAAAATCTCTTAACAGGCTCTAGTACAAGATCACCAATTACTTTCAGACTCTGTAATTACGACTTACTGTTAATGAGTGGAAAGTATGTATTCATTTTCTTGAGTAATATAAACTGAAAGGAGGGAAATTTGATTCTTACATAAAAAAAAGACTGAGGATTGAAAGATGACAGGACAGTTATGGCAAGATGCATGATCTCTGGGGGGGGGTGTGAAGGGAAGGGGAATATATGCCTGAACTGAACTGGTAAATGATAGTATGAAATACACCAACATCAATAAAGGCTAAAAAAAAAACAAGACTCATAAAATGAGCCTACCCACCTGGACCCCAAGTCCATACGCACTCACTACACTGGGTGTATACCACAAGAACGCCTCCTACCACAGAGATACTGCACAGGCATGTTTACTGCAGCTCTCTTGTNTATTAGCTTACTGAAGGGGAATAAGTAACATGGTGAGTAAGGTCACTGCAAGTGCTGAGGAGATAAAGAGACCAGAGTGAGAATTCTGCTGTGGAAGTGTGCATTCCATCAAAGGTCACAGGGAAATCCATGAGGAAAACGCAGCAGACTAGGCACATGTTCTCAATCTTTACTTGGTTTGCACTGCTAGATAACAACAAATAGCACACAGCCAAGGGAGCTACATCATATATGTGGGTATGTACGTCAAAGAAGAGCACAAGAATTGAAATGGTGGAAGGAGGGGGCAGAGTGAAAAGAACGCCAGATGAGGAGAGGGATGGAGGTTGGAAATGATGTGTAAAAGATTCCCTCAATCATAAATTAAAAAATATAAGTGCAAAAAATGACTCCCAAGGAGAAGGGTGTTATAGCCAATGGGCAAATGGGACTTTCTACCACCCCTGAAGAGCATTAGGGCAAACATGGAGCTGCCACTGAGGCAGGTGCATCTGAGTACTTTAAAACAAATTATGCTTCTAACAACCCGCTCAAAAAGTAATCTCATACATGAACAGTCCATGTTTTCTTGCAGCTCTCGTTCACACTAGCACAAGAGTGCTGGAAGCAACCCAGTTGCCCTTCAACTGATGAGTGGTGTAGAGAAAGATGTGGTTACTCTACACAATGGAGTTCTATGCAGCGGTAAAGAAAGAATGAAGCATGACTTTGTCAGGTAAATGGGATGGACTAGAAAGATATCCATGTTATCACGTTAAGCTAACACAAGTCCGCAGAAAACAAAGGATGAATGGTATCCTCATCTGTGCGATGCTAGGGCAATTACCGTTTTAAGAGCAAACTGAGCAAACTGTTATATACTTTCCTGGAAAACAACAACTTGTGGGGGCTCTTATATTGTAAATCCCTTAACAGGTTCTAGAACCGAAGCACCATTTATTTTTCAGAGTTTAGGAAAGGCTTTGATATATGGATGGAGGTATATATGTGTAAATTTTGATGGGTAGCTATAAGATCGAAGGACGATGCGGAAAAAAACGTAGTTGTCATGACATTATGTTAGACCACTAGTATTGTATTTTATGGAGTGCTTCTTAGTATTTCCTTACGCAAGGGCTGCTTTGAGCTTTTGTCCCGGAAGGGCATTTTCTAAAATATTCAATACAATAAGTTAAAGAGTATCAGACTGGTGTACTAGCCTTTCTGATGCTTAACGACATACTTAAAGCCATACCAATTTTGGGCCTGAGTCCTTGAATGATAACCTTTGTTCCTTGCCCTCAGGAAGTCAACTAAAGTCCCAGGGGAACCTATTGCGATGGGCATACTTTCGAAATGTCCTGCAAATTTGAGTCACCAGTCTTCTTCGTATAGGGAGGTCTAGGAGATCCACTAATGGGGACTACAGCCAGTGTCACAGTCTATAAAAGTGAAAGTTGTAACTCATGCTTCAAAAAGAGGAAGCCCTGCTGCGGTTGTGCGTGGCACGCTTTGATCCTAGCACTTGGGATGGCGAGTCAGGGCGGGATCTTTGTGAGTTTACAAGGCCGGTCTGGCTACAGAGTGGAGTTCTAGGACACTGAGGGCTACAGGGAACCTGTCTCAATAAAGACCGAAAAAAAAAAAAAAAACACAAAAACCAAACAAACAACACAAAAAAAAACAAAAAGGGAAGTCTGGGGCTGGAGATCATGCAGCGGAAAGCAGCAAGTGATTAGCAGCAGACCCATGCTCTTGCAGAGTACCCAGTTCGATCCCACACCCACATGGCAGCTGAAGAACCGTCTTGTAACTCCAAATCCATGGCATGCAAGTCTGTGCACCCGTGTCGTGCAATGCCACGGAGGTCAGAAGAGGGTCTCGGATTCCCCTGGAACTGGAGTTCTCCTGGAATTGGAGTTCCAGATGGTTCTGGGCTGCCATGTGGGTGCTGGGGATCGAACCCGGGTCCTCTGTAAGAGCGGTCGGCGCTCTTAACCGCTAGGCCATCTCTCCAGCCCCTGTTTGTTTGTTTTTAAATAGCATTACGGTAAGGTATGCTTGAACTTGTTGTGCTTATGTAAAATTCCTAAGTTTCTGAATGAAGGTACCCTCCAGAAAGCTTGTTTCAATTTCATTCATTACTGTTTGGCAACAAATACTATCAGTTCGTCTGTGTTTGGGGTGGGGGGGTTATTTACTTATTTATTTTATGTGTGAATGTGTATGCAGGTTCATTGTGTTGTGCAGTGCTCGAAGAGGTCAGAAGAGGGCATCAGATCTCCTGGAACTGGAGTTTCAGGAGGTTTTTAGCCACCATGTGGGTGCTGGGAACTGAACTTGGGTCCTCTGCAAGAGCAGCCATGCTCTTAACTGCTCAGCCATCTTTCCAGCCCTGTTTTATGTTCCTTTCATTTTTGTTTTTCTGAGGTTTTTATGTGTTACTGCGTGACCAGGGTAGACTCAAACATGCAGCAATCCTCCTGTCTTAGCCTCCAAAATTCTGAAATTATAGGCATCCAGCACCATGCCTGATAGTTGTTTTTCTTAAAGTAACAATTTCACCTTATTCATGTTGGTTACGTGACCAAGTCTGGATTACCAGTTTGTCTGCCAGTTATTCCTACCTAAGTAAATGACCTGCCATGAGAAAAGCCCTTTTTAGTTTGCAGGGAAAACATTCATTTGCTTGTTTTTCCTCAGGATTGACCAGCATATTTCAGTGTTTTCTTTTTTTATATTTAAAATAGTTTAATGTTTTATGATTGAAAATGTTATATATTTGTTGTGGTATCACTCTACCACACGTAGATTACAGGAAAAGGGAAGATTCAAGACAAGCTGCCAGCAGCTGTCCTAAACCCTGGGGTCATAGGCTGACAACCTTTCCACTGCCTACTTGTCTAATCTAACAACTACACCAGGCAATGCCTAATGGCACTCCCAGATCCTCCAGACTGCCGCCTGATTGGCACTCTACAGTCTAATGCCAGACTGCCGCCTGATTGGCGCTCTACAGTGTAATGCCAGACTGCCACCTGATTGGCGCTCTACAGTCTAATGCCAGACTGCCGCCTGATTGGCGTTTTACAGTCTAATGCCAGACTGCCGTCTGATTGGCGGTCTACAGTCTAATGCCAGACTGCTGTCTGATTGGTGCTCTACAGTCTAATTCCCACCTGGGCACTCACCACACAGCACAGCTGGCACCCTGCTGGGTCTCCTTCCAGCCCCACACCAGCTTCCAAAGTTGGTGGTCTGCTTGACTGCTATCCAACCCACTGGTCCACACCAGCTTCCCAAGTTGGTGGCCGCATTGGCCACCGTCCAACCCACTGGTCACTACAACACAAGCCTCATGGGCTAAGATTACACATGCAAATAATGCCCGGTAGGCCCTGCCTGATGGCATGAGGGACTCGTCTTTTTATTCACACCATTCTGTCTTTATACCCAGAGTGACATCATATCTCAGGGTCTGGTTTCAGCCAGTGCCTTAAGTTCTATAACATCACAAATACTTGTCAATGCCTTTGATCCAAGGTGTCACAGGCTTGCTAATGCAGATGCAAACCCTGCCTTAGGCCTGTTTCAGTGTGGACAGACCAGCAGGTGATTTAGCACAAACCCTGCCTTAGGCCTGTTTCAGTGTGGACAGACCAGCAAGTGATTTAGCACAAATCCTGCCTTAGGCCTGTTTCAGTGTGGACAGACCAGCAGGTGATTTAGCACAAACCCTGCCTTAGGCCTGTTTCAGTGTGAACAGACCAGCAGGTGATTTAGCACAAACCCTGCCTTAGGCCTGTTTCAGTGTACACAGACCAGCAGGTGATTTAGCACAAACCCTGCCTTAGGCCTGTTTCAGTGTACACAGACCGGCAGGTGATTTAGCACAAACCCTGCCTTAGGCCTGTTTCAGTGTACACAGACCGGCAGGTGATTTAGCACAAATCCTGCCTTAGGCCTGTTTCAGTGTGGACAGACCAGCAGGTGATTTAGCACAAACCCTGCCTTAGGCCTGTTTCAGTGTGGACAGACCAGCAGGTGATTTAGCACAAAAGAAGCCACAGGTGGCCTCCTTTTTCCCTACAATTTGTAGCTCTTGCTTCCAAAAAAAATTTTTTTAAGGCTTCACTTAAATTTTTTTTATTATTTTATTTTATGTATGAATGTACTACCTGCCTGCAAGTAGGTTTACCACATGTCTGCAGTGCTGCAGAGCGTCAAAAACGTCGGGGATTCCCCTGGAACTGGAGTTAAAGAAACAGTAAAAGAACAGTCTTTAACTCCAGTTCCAGGGGAATCCCACACCCTCTTCTGACCTCTGCAGCACTGGAGAGATGGCCTAGCAGTTAAGAGCGCCGACCGCTCTTGCAGAGGACTCGGGTTCGATCCCCAGCACCCACATGGCGGCCGAGAACCGTCTGAAACTCCAGTTCCGGGAGAACTCCAGTTCCAGGGGAATCCGAGACCCTCTTCTGACCTCCGCAGCATTGCACGACACGGGTGCACAGACCTGCATGCAGACAGTACATTCATACACATACAGAAATAAATAAAATTAATAAAAAAAAATTTTAAAAAAAGACTGTTCTTAGCCGTCATGTGGGTGCTGGGGATTGGACCCAGGTCCTCTGCAAGAGTGAGTAGTCATTGCTCTTAACCGAATTGCCTGTTTTAATACAGGAAGAATATGAGAAAGATTCATGCTAAACTCTTAAACATTATGAAGGATGTTCTTAAATACTACATCCCCAGTCTATGGTGGAGAGAATCCTGGTGACTGGTCTAGCCTCTGCTTTCATCAGCATCACTGTGGACAGGCAAGCAATGAGAAAGGCAGGTAACTTCTGTGAGACCTTGAGGATTCGAGTAGCATCCAGAGGTCTGTGGGCCACACTTGAGACTACTGTTCCTTTGTTTAAAACTTTACTTTATTTTGTATTTTATGTGTATGAGTATATTGCCTGCATGTGTGTAAGTATACCCATGTCATACAGTGCCTGAGTATATCAGAAGAGGGTTTTGGATCCCTGGATATGGAGTTACAGGCAGGTGTTAGCTGCCATGTGGGGGCTGGGATTCACACCCTGGTCCTGTGCAAGAGCAGGCAGTGCTCTAACCATTGAACCATCTCTCCCACCCCAAGAGCACTGTTTTTTTTTTTGTTTGTTTGTTTATTTTTTGTCTTTGTGAGACAGGGTCTCCCTTTAGACCCAGCTGGCCTGGAGCTCGCTATGGAGACCAGGCTGGCCTTGAACTCACATAGATCTGCCTGCCTCTGCCTCCCAAGTTCTGGGATTAAAGGCTGCATCACCAGGCCCAGCTCCAAGAGCCCTATTCTTAACAGTGGCTGTGACTGTTGAATTGAACCTGTCACAGAACACTTGAAGAAGGGTTAGCTCTGCTCCAGGTAAAAGAGGAGGTCCTGGCAAGGTAGTCATGTTGCTTGTTGCCCCATCTCCCCTGCCAGGTTCATCGCTGGGTTAATTATGAATCCATGTTGAAGGAGTGCCTGGTTGGTAGGATGGCAGTGAAGCCCTCTGTTCCAAAAGGTAAGTCAAGAAGCTTGTGTGTTTAAAAATACATTTGGATTTCAGCAGAGAACTACATTAATCACTATATTTTCTCCATTTTCACTGTCCTGCTGTAGCTGCTCTAAAGATTTTATTCAACCTTGGGCCTCCACACACATGTGACACATATGCGTTCACATCCACCAGCATCTGTCCACATGCATGCAACAGCATGCACACATATATGTGCATACCACATACACATAAAAATGGAAAAAGAAAACAAAAATTCCTGGTGACTTTACTTTAAAAACATGACATGTTTTGTAGAGAAAGTTCATCACGTGAAGAGTAAGCATTGTAGAAACAAAAATATTTGCTTTCCAGTAATCCTGTGTATTTTGTTAATAAACAGATTACAGCAATGCTTGGTTAGATAGGGTGGTTGATTGATTTTTTTTTTTCTTTCCCCTGGACTAGTGGTTTTAGGATCTTTTTGTTTGTTTGTTTTTGTTTTTTTGAGACAGCATCTCACTGTATATTCCAGGCCAGACTCAAACTCTGTGATCATTTTCCCTCAGCCTCTGAAACATTGGGATTACAGATGTGACAGATGTGCACTCCCATGCTCAGTGGAGAACTTACATTGTTTGATTAATACTGTCACATGATTCAAAAATCGAAGAAAAGAAAGTTACACAAAGCAGTATCGTCTTCTGTCTTGGTCTGAACTCTCTGTTCCTCTTGTCCTCACCATATGTAACCCCATTCTTTTTCAAACTTCTTTTAAAGCATAATTAGGTACCTCTGAGTGGGAGCTCTACTCTTGAGTGGTGTTCAAAACCCTTGCTTCCGACCTTTTTTCAGAAAAGCTCCCTTTCAGAATTTGAGGCTCGGAATTGCAGTATCAGGAATACTTCATGTAACCCCTTTCTATGAAGGAATATTGTAATTTCTTTTTAGGTACTCCTTAGTTTGGCTCTCAAATTAAGAATATATTAATCTGTTCAGGCAGAACCATCCACTACTTAGTTCATTGAGTTTTGTAGTGCAAGGGCTTAGTGCTAGGAGCTTTGAAGCAGGGAGGAGCCAGCCGTTGTACCTAGGTTTGAACTTTAACACTGTAGTCACTAGTTGTACAATTGTTGAGCCACTTTCCAGCTGCAAGCCTCCATTTCCTAACCATACCATGAATTACAGTGCTCATAATTAGCAGGAAAAAGTTCACTGCAAAAGAGGTATTGTAAATGATTAGTAAGGATTATTTGTCTTTTATTATAGCAGTATATATCTAAAGTAAACAAACTTGAACTTAGATGTTTGGAAATTCTTTTAAACCAACTTACTTCGATAGGAATCCTTATGCTCACTGATCTGGTGCCAGGCGGGGAGATGGGATCTTAAACAGCTTCTAGGTGACTGACTTCACTTGATCGTCACCAGTTACAAATCTTCATGATCTGGTGGCAAAGATCATGTCTTATTCTGTGGTGCTGTTCAGGTGAGCAGAAAGTATGTCAGGCACCCCCATGTCTGTCCCACAAGCTCCAGTGGGGCTTGTTTTTTATAAAAAGAAAAGCCTTGATTGTGCTACCAACCCAGCAAGGGGGCCCAGAACTCTTTCCTCGTAGTTAGCGGAGAATTTATAGGAAGGGAGCAGAGACCAGCAGTTGTTTAGATGTAAGAAGGACGAGTTTCAGGGCCATTTCTATGAGCAGGTACAGGCTTCCTGCCTCTTCTCAGCTGCAAGTTGTTTGTTTGTTTAGATGTAAGAAGGACAAGTTTCAGGGCCATTTCTATGAGCAGGTACAGGCTTCCTACCTCTTCTCAGCTGCAAGTTGTTTGTTTGTTTAGATGTAAGAAGGACGAGTTTCAGGGCCATTTCTATGAGCAGGTACAGGCTTCCTGCCTCTTCTCAGCTGCAAGTTTCTTTTTTTTCTTGCCTTATTTATTTAAATTATTTATTCATTTATTTTATTTGAGCCAGGGTCTTGCTATAAACCAGGCTTGGCTCAACTTGCAGAAATCCTCCAGACTCTGTCTTCCCAGTGCTAGGATTACAGGTATACATACCATTATGCCTGGCTGTGCAAACTATGGACTGAAAGTGTAGACTACCAAAGACAGTGACACGATATAAAGAATAACTGAGGAGAGGCTCATTGACAAAGCAATGATCGGTGTCTTGGCAGGTAGTTTGGTAGTTTTATTTACTTGTTACTATAGCTAATTTCCCAAGCAACAGAAGAGGCTAGAAAACAATAGAATGACTATCATCCTGAACGTGTTGAGATAAAATAGCTGTCCCATTAAAATCACCCAGTAGCAGAGATGAGACAAATGCTAATGTCTAGCAAAAAATAAACTACACCCCACAAGGCCTGTTCTAGAAAGGTTGAATAAACAGGGTTCCAGAGTAAGCCCCAGTCATAAATGACTGAATTCTAATCAGTATTCTCTCTTTCCACTACCTGGTTAAGGGAAAGACAGACACATTTCTTAGGAGAATAAGGTATGTATTCTAAGAAACCGAATTTAGAAAAACTTCCTTTTCTGTACAATCTATTCCTGGAAATGATTAAAGACACCATTATCTTGGGAAAGAACACAAGATTCACAGATCTGGGTTCAAATCTCGTCTATGCCACCAAGAACCTGTTTTCTTTCTTTCTTTCTTTCTTTCTTTCTTTCTTTTTTTTTTTTTGGTCTTTTCGATTCAGTGTCTCCCTGTAGCCCCAGCTGTCCTGGAACTCACTCACTCTGTAGACCAGGCTGGCCTTGAACTCACAAAGATTCGCCTGCTTCTGCCTCCCAAGTGCTAGGATTAAAGGCATGCGCTACTACACCCAGCTATTTCTGCTCTAAAAAAAAAAAACAACTTTCCAGTCCATACCTAGACAAAAAGGATAAAAGAATTACATACAATTTGCAACTTTTAAACCTTGTTCTATTTTATTTTATTATTTTATAAAAAACTTTTCTTGAGCTTACTCCTAATTTATGTAATGGCCACCTGGCCTCCAACACATTCACTAAATTAGGCTCAGTCTTGGGTCCCTGAACCATAAACATAGTTGAGCTTCTGTTTCCTTGTCCATAAAATGAGGATTCAGTGAACTGCCATCAGGGTGTACTGCCTATATCTAAGTGATGAATTTACATAGTACTTTAAAGAATCGTGAAAGTGTCCCAATAGCAAAATCTTACGATCTTTGGAAAGCATTTTTAGTGGCTGTGTTGAGATGTACAGAGCAGTAGAGAAGCCCCCTCCCTCACC
This sequence comes from Rhizomys pruinosus, assembly GCA_009823505.1. Taxonomy (NCBI): domain Eukaryota; kingdom Metazoa; phylum Chordata; class Mammalia; order Rodentia; family Spalacidae; genus Rhizomys; species Rhizomys pruinosus. The sequence continues at coordinate 213,062 of VZQC01008360.1, read as the reverse complement.
TCTTGGGTGATCAAGTGGTCCTCTCCCTGAAGCAAAGAATGGCCTTCACAGGCTTTGTGTATGTGTGTGTGTGTGTGTGTGTGTGTGTGTGTGTGTGTATCAACTAAAGTTGAAATATAGCTGGCTTTTAACCTAAAATTTCCAAAGTGTTTTTTTCATCTCACACTAACCTTGGGAAGGTCGGCTGGCATTCCTGTCGTGTATATGGCAATGCTGAACCACAGGGGCGCAGTAAAGACACTACTTGGGATTCAGGCCAGGGCTGGAAACCTAGACCCAAGTCTGTGCAGTGCGTATGGTCACTCTTGTTGTTGTGATGACTCATCTGGTTAGAGACATTTGGATCAGGGGGGTTGGAAAATGTAGCCTCCATCAGGCCAGAGAGGAGCTAGTTCGGGCTTCATGGGCACTGAATGTCCGCTTCAGCTGCTTAGCCCTGCTGTTTAGCACTGAAGCAAACACAAACTGGGAAGGCTGTGTGCCAAGAAAACTGTGGATGCTGGAATTTGAATTCTTATAATCCTATGTGGCCAGATCTTTTGATTTTTTTTTTTTTAATTCCCCTAGCCATGCTTAAAAAAAAATAGTGTGCCAGATTTGGCCTGAGGAGCATTGGGTAAACCTCTTCATTGCTGGCCCACTGCCTGTTAAGCATCTCTGTTCACTCAACTCAGCCTCATGGACATCCTGACTCAGGTGGGAGCACTGAGCTGACATGGCAGGGTAAAGAACCTGGGGTCCAGAGAGAAGTGGAACATACAGTTCTGGAAATGGATGAACATGAAGCGTGCACACAGGGAGAGCGGAAGTGGAACGTACAGTTCTGGAAGTGGATGAACATGAAGCGTGCACACAGGGAGAGTGGAAGTGGAACGTATAGTTCTGGAAATGGATGAACATGAAGCGTGCACACAGGGAGAGCGGAAGTGGAACATACAGTTCTGGAAGTGGATGAACGTGAAACGTGCACACAGGGAGAGTTCTGGAAGTGGATGAACATAAAGCGTGCACACAGGGAGAGGAAGTGGAACATACAGTTCTGGAAGTGGATGAACATGAAGCGTGCACACGGAGAGAGGAAGTGGAACATACAGTTCTGGAAGTGGATGAACGTGAAGCGTGCACACAGGGAGAGGAAGTGGAACATACAGTTCTGGAAGTGGATGAACATGAAGCGTGCACACAGGGAGAGGAAGTGGAACATACCGTTCTGGAAGTGGATGAACGTGAAGCGTGCACACAAGGAGAGGAAGTGGAACATACCGTTCTGGAAATGGATGAACATGAAGCGTGCACACAGGGAGAGGAAGTGGAACATACCGTTCTGGAAGTGGATGAACGTGAAGCGTGCACACAGGGAGAGGAAGTGGAACATATAGTTCTGGAAGTGGATGAACGTGAAGTGTGCACACAGGGAGAGGAAGTGGAACATATAGTTCTGGAAGTGGATGAACATGAAGCGTGCACACGGGGAGAGGAAGTGGAACATATAGTTCTGGAAGTGGATGAACATGAAGCGTGCACACGGGGAGAGGAAGTGGAACATATAGTTCTGGAAGTGGATGAACATGAAGCGTGCACACGGGGAGAGGAAGTGGAACATACTGTTCTGGAAGTGGATGAACGTGAAGCGTGCACACAGGGAGAGTGGAAGTGGAACGTATAGTTCTGGAAATGGATGAACATGAAGCGTGCACACGGGGAGAGGAAGTGGAACATACTGTTCTGGAAGTGGATGAACGTGAAGTGTGCACACAGGGAGAGGAAGTGGAACATACAGTTCTGGAAGTGGATGAACGTGAAGTGTGCACACAGGGAGGCCAGCAGTTCCAATTCATCTTGCTGCCTGTTTGATTTCTTTTTTCATGCTCTTGGTACTGACATTTCCTTAATTTTCACCTCTAAAAGATTTTGCTAGTTTCAATCCTTTTTTTTTAAACGTTACAAAAGTATAGTAACATAAATACATTTTGTTGTAAAGACTAGTTTTTGTCAAAAAAACATTAAGTTGACTATTAAAATATCTTTCCCCCCAGGGCTGGCTAAGCTCAAATAGTGAAGTTTGCTCTTGCTAAGAACCCTTCAAATGTGTCACCTAAAGCTCATTTTACCCACTTCCCACTTTCCACACAGTGTTTGAGTGCTGTTTTTTAGTTAACTTTATTTTGAAGTATTGCATGTTAGCATTACCATTATATAGAAGGGGCAGGCATGTTATAGGATCCCACTGAGCACACGTTCTATTCCCACTGCCTTTTGGTTTCGCCTCTTTCCGTTTGGGTGTATTGCGTCTGTGTGTGTGTGTGTGTGTTGTGGTGGTAAAGGCGGCACTTTGATACAATTCAGGTCACTGAAAACAGTGTCAGTCCATGGCAGCGGTTCTCCTGTGGGTCACAACATCACTCTGTGATGTCACCACCCCAGGCAGTTGACAAGAGTAGTCTGGAGGGCCTCAGCCTACGGTCTTTAGGCCTAGACGCCCTGTGAATCCTTTTCTGCCCGCTTCCAGGGCAGTCCTGGGCTTCCTGGCTTGGTGGATGATGTCCATAACAGGTTCTGGCTAGAACCTGCTAGAGAGATACAGGTTGTCATTGTTAACTGTAACTAGCTATGCTTTAAACCCTGTGTGTCCAGAAAGCAGGGCAAGGAGCAGGGGAGGGAGCAGACATTCCAAAAGTAATTGAAATTATTGTAATTGAGAATTTCAGAAGTATTGAGAAGGATGGGTAACATTTCTTATTTGGAGAGGCATCAAGTGTTGCTCCCTTGACTCTCGCCCACCCCCACCCCAGGTTTTCATCATTTTCTGTGAGCTTTTAGAACAAGGGCTTGGGGGACACAAAAGGCGAGGCTATGTATTAAAGTGTCATGGTAGATTATATAATTAATAGATACACACACACATGCACGAATACACATAGCCTCCCTGCCTAAGCCCAGGCTTGGCTTGACCTCATGTTCGATCCCTGCCTCAGCCTTCTGGGATTTCAGGTATGTGTGGCTGTGCTGTATAGACCTTGAAGTACTTCAGTCTTTATTTAATTTGGCATGAGACTGAATAGAGATCTTACTTAAATGCAGGTGTATAGTTTTGTAAATAATATCTCTTAAAGAAAAATCCTTATTGCCCAGCTTGGCAAAGTCTGTCATGTGGTATCTTGGAAATGATGCGCGCTTTGAGGACTAGCACTGATCTTCGAATTATGAGAGCTAAAACATCTAAGTCTCCTTCCAGCCGGCAATACCACAAATTTTCGAATAGAATCATCACATTTTTTTCGGCTTTTCATTTTCCTTTATACCTTGTAGTTCAGATTTTCAAGCTTGAAATTTCAAATATTTAAAAGACAATAGGTTCTCTCAAGAACTTCTGTAATCTTGTTTACCAATATATATATGAAAAATAAAGTGAAATGGAAATTGTTTGTTAATGAGGATTTATCCATTAGTTATATAAATTCTTTGTCTGGTCTTAAAAAATAAAGGACTCCCCTGTCTTCTTGCTCTGTTTTTTTTGCCTGATAACAAGGAAAGTTCTTAAAAAAACAAAATTATTTTTTAAGGGAATAAAATCCCTCAATCTTAAAACTTATTGAAAGATTTTTATTTCAGTTGGGCTTTTGGGGAGAAAGATCTTTAAAAGTTGTTTGCCATTTGACAGCAATCGTTTTATGTGTGTCACTGAACGTTGATCAAAGTTCACGATGCCTCAGAGAATCTAAAGAGATCCATTTTTTCAATGTGTTTTATTTGCTGTGTTTTTGCTCATTTCTGTTACCCTTTTAGAAGTCAAACACCAAGGACCCCATCCTGGTGATGCGCTGGATGCCGTTGTGGCCTCCTTTCTGTTGTGCACTCTGCCCTTTTGAGCAGGATGTTGCAGGTCGAGACTAGAGAACTCTAGGGGTTGTTGCCTGAGGCTAGACCACCAACGACTTCCGGATCAGGAAGCAGGCAGCATTCGAGGTCCACATGGAGAGTCTTTGGGCCCTTGCTTCCCATGCTTTATGAAAGATGCAGTCCATTTTACTCAGGATGTTGGAGGGGGGATGCTGATACTCCATTGAGCTAGAAACCTTGTGTTACAAGTAAGTTGGTCTTTCATTTTTTAGAAAAAGTTTTTGGTTCTTTTCAAGACTGGGTCTCCCCTGTAGCCCCAAGCGGCGGAACTTCTGTAGACCAAGGCCAGGCTGGCTTTTGACTCACAAAGATCCGCCTGCCTCTGCCCCCCCAATTGCTAGGATTAAAGGCGTGTGCCACCAACACCCAGCTAAAATACTAAAATATTTTAAAAAAAATAAAAAAAAAAAAAATTTTTAATTTTGAGATCTTGATGAAACAATCCCTGGAGCTTGTTCACTGTTGTAGTTTAATCTTCTCATATGATACCTCATTTAGTGGGAAACAAATTAGTAGCTGTGCATGCTTAAAGGAAGCAATTTAATAAACAGGATTTTAGAGGAATCTAATCAGAATTGTAAAAGTGAACCAGCCATGTGATACGGAATTAGGAAGTTAGGGGAGTTTTGAGGTGAATAGGTGAATTAGTACTACTCCTGTCAAGGGCATTTAAAGATTTGGCTTTTTTCACTAAAAAAGGGGGTTGGTGTATCTAGAAGACACCATTTCCCTTTAGTTTGTGTGGGGGCTATTAAAAAATTAAAAAAAAAAAAAAAAAAAAAAAAAAAGCCTTTTCAAAGTACCTTGAAGGCAAACGTAGAACAGAAACTAGCTTGTTGAATATTAACATGGCTAAGTCCATTGGTGCAAAGCCCAGCAGTTAGAGATTGGCCAAGTTGTTGACGTGGTCAAGGGTCAGCGGTGAAAAGAGATGCCAGGCCCTGAACAGGAAGGCCTAGCCTTCAGTGCATAAGCTTGCAGGGAGCTTTGGGATCAGGATGGAAAGAGGTGCCGCATCAGCGGAGACTTGTGGCGAGTAAGGTGAGCTGTACACCTTAAAGTGCACCTTTGTTGACCCCTGTTTTCCACAGTCATGGTGTAGACTATGGTCGAGAAAATAGCTAAATGGTTGAACCATTTTATTTGTTAAGTATAGCAAGTTTGGGGTAATGCTTTTTTATTTTTATTTTATTTTTAATAATTTTATTATTTTTTTTGTCTTTTGCGAGACAGGGTCTCCGCCTGTAGCCCCAGCTGTCCTGAATTCTCTTCTGTGAGCCAAGCTGGCCTTGAACTCACCAAAGAATCCGCCTGCCTCCTGCCTCCCCAAGTGCTATGATTAAAGGTGTGCGACACCACGCCCGGCCCTTATTTTATTTTTATGTTGTATAGTTTATTGCCCCTGTAACCCTACAAAGAGTCAGAAGAGGGCATTGGATCCTGAGACTAGAATGGATGGTTGTAGCCTGATTGCTGTGGTGCGTGAGAACTGAACAGTGGGTCCTTGCTCAAGATCAAGCCAGTTGCTCTTAAACTGGAGATGGAAGTCCATCTCTCCAGCCTATTGGGTATTCTTTCTTATGTTGTCATGATACCATTTCTGTAATTTTGGGTTATAGTCCAGGATATCCCTCAGAGATTTTAAACATATTATTTAATTTTTGAATTCTATGTTGTTCAATGGTTCTGCATGCATTAGTATGTCTCTGTGTCAGCAATGATATGGAGGTCAGAAAGAGAGCATTAATCCTCTGGGACTTGAAGTTTACAGAAAAAGTTCGTTAGCCTGCGCATTAGGTGTTGGAATGCGACCCTGGGTCCTCTGCAGAGCAGCCAGCGCTCGTTAGCCACTGAAGCCTTTTCCTCTGCCCTTCAAGGTAATTTTTTAATTGTCAATAAGTGTGACATATAGTCTGTTAGGTTCTGGTTGTAAAACGTACCCAGTTGTAGCTGCCACTTACTGAGGACCTAGCTGGTGCAGCCTGTTCCATTTTCTAGAGGAAGAAACTGAGGGTCTAAGAGCGAGCTGGGAGCACTTGTCCTTTACACGTGCCTCCGCTTTGCTGCTGGAGCTGGAGCAGAAGTCTGCCTCACATGCCATTTTCTCAACGATAGAACGAAGAGACCCTTTCCTGTCTTTGTGAGACGCAGCTCAAATTTGTTTTTATTTGTATTTTATTTTATTTATTATTTTATTTCCTGTAGTGTATGAATTTACTGCCTTCATGCAAGTCTTTGCACCCGTGTCCGTGAATGCGGCGGAGTTCAGAAGAGGGGTCCGGATCCCTCTGGACCTGGAGTTGTCTCCTGGAATTGGGAGTGTCAGAACGGTTCTCGGCGCCATGTGGGTGCTGGGGATCGAAGTAAGATCCCCGAAGTAAGATGCTGGGTCCTCTGTAAGAGCGGTGCGCTCTTAACCCGCCTAGGCGCATCTCTCCATGTACCCATAAGCCTCATTTTTTGAATTCAGCCCTCTGGCCTGTCCAGGGACTCTGTCAAGCTGAATGGGCACGCCACGCATAGTAGGTCTGCTTGGAAGGTCTCGTGAGCCCACAGAAGAAGGGGCCCAGTGTGTCTGAAACACTCTGGAACAAAGGCAAGGATCTTAGAGTCACTGGCTGAAGGGTGAATGGAGTTTGCAGAGAGCCTGTAGCAGCCTCTTAGCTGGTTAAGCCTTCAAGTCACAAAGTGGTACCAACACCAACATTTGAGGAGCCATGAGTCTCAGGCAGAGGGAGGGAAGTCAGAAGCAGTCTGCCTGGATGTGGGGGGAGCAGAGTGTGCCTGGATGTGGGGGGGGCGGGGTCTGCCTGGATGTGGGGGGGGAGCGGGGTCTGCCTGGATGTGGGGGGGAGCGGGGTCTGCCTGGATGTGGGGGGGCGGGGTCTGCCTGGATGTGGGGGGGCGGGGTCTGCCTGGATGTGGGGGGGCGGGGTCTGCCTGGATGTGGGGGGGGGCGAGGTCTGCCTGGATGTGGGGGGAGCGGGGTCTGCCTGGATGTGGGGGGGCGGGGTCTGCCTGGATGTGGGGGGGCGGGGTCTGCCTGGATGTGGGGGGGCGGGGTCTGCCTGGATGTGGGGGGGGAGCGAGGTCTTCCTGGATGTGGGGGGAGCGGGGTCTGCCTGGATGTGGGGGGAGCAGGGTCTGCCTGGATGTGGGGGGGGAGTGGGGTCTGCCTGGTATGTGGGGGGGACCGGGTCGCCTGATGTTGGGGGGGAGCCGGGTCATTGCCTGGAATTGTGGGGAAGGTAGCCGGGTGTCCCCTGCTCTGGAGTGGGGGGAGCGGGGGTCCTGCCTGATGTGGGGGGAGCGAGGTCTGACTGATGTGGGGGGGAGCGAGGTCTGCCTGGATGTGGGGGGGAGCCGGGTCTGCCTGGATGTGGGGAGGAGCGGGGTCTGCCTGGATGTGGGAGGGAGCGGGGTCTGCCTGGATGTGGGAGGGAGCGGGGTCTGCCTGGATGTGGGAGGGAGCGGGGTCTGCCTGGATGTGGGAGGGAGCGGGGTCTGCCTGGATGTGGGAGGGAGCGGGGTCTGCCTGGATGTGGGAGGGAGCGGGGTCTGCCTGGATGTGGGAGGGAGCGGGGTCTGCCTGGATGTGGGGGGGCGGGGTCTGCCTGGATGTGGGGGGGCGGGGTCTGCCTGGATGGGGGGGAGCGGGGTCTGCCTCGATGTGGGGGGGAGCGAGGTCTGCCTGGATGTGGGGGGGCGGGGTCTGCCTGGATGTGGGGGGGCGGGGTCTGCCTGGATGTGGGGGGGCGGGGTCTGCCTGGATGTGGGGGGGCGGGGTCTGCCTGGATGTGGGGGGGGGCGGGGTCTGCCTGGATGTGGGGGGGCGGGGTCTGCCTGGATGTGGGGGGGGAGCGAGGTCTTCCTGGATGTGGGGGGAGCGGTGATTTGGAATTCCTGTTATTTTTGGGGTATTACAAACTTAGTGGCTTAAAAAGAACTTTTGTATTTCCCTGGGGGCAGTGGATTCGCAGGGGGTGCAGGCATGGCCTTTCGCCATGCTTCCTGTTCGAGGGATCTCCAGGGGTTGCAAGACCTGGGGGGCTGAGTGAGGGGGGTGGTTCTGGCAGATCTCCTTCACGTAGGGCTAGTCCATCCAGAATAGCGCTTTGCTTTCAACACCCAAATTGTCAGTTGTTAGGGACCTTGAAATTACACCTGCAACATCCTTCACTTTCATTGTTTTTTTGGTTGGATGTAAGGCACAGGTCTTCTTAAAAATATTATTATGCTGGGCGTGGTGTGCCACGCCTTCATCCTGCAACCGGGCAGCAGAGGCAGGTGGATATCAGTTGTAAGTTCAAGGCACCTGGTCTACAGAGTTGAGTTCCGTAGGAAAGCTGGGGCTACAGGAGACCCTGTCCTTGAAAAGATCCCAAAATATTATTTATTATTAAATTATTATTAATTATTATTATTGAGTATATTATTGTGGTCTTTGTTTTGAGATGGTATCGCCTGCAGTGCTAAGCGTGGCCTGATACTTACTTGTTAGACCAGGCATGGCCTTGAACTCCACAGAGATTCGCCTGCCTCTGCCGTCCAAGTACTGGGCTGGGATTAAAGGGTTGCACCACCACGCCTGGTTATTGATTTATGGTGAATGAGTCGATTGCCTGCATGTGTGTAAAGGTGTGGACATGTCCTGCAATGCCCACGGAGTCAAAAGACATCCGACTTCCCCTGGGACTGGGAGTTAGCCCGGATGGTTTGTGTTAGCCGCACCATATGTGGGTAGCTGGGTAGTCGAACCTAGGGCTCCACAGGCAGTGGTTGCTGCTTACCAACTGAGCCACCTCGTAGCCCCAAAAGTGCAGGCCTCATTTTAGAGTAGGGGTTACACAAAGCTGTAGGTACCAGGAGGCATGAACCCCAGGGGGCCCTTTTAGAACTCTGCTCCCTACAGGTGGGCATTGCAGATACCAAAGGTTTGTGTTAGTCTGCTCATGTTTCTCTAACAAAATGACCACAGACTTAATGCCACTCAAACAAGAGAACAACTTTCCTCAGTTGTGGAGTGTGGCATCCAAGATCAAAGTGGCAGCACAGTCACTTTCATCCTGAGGCCTCTACTCCTGGCTTAGAGGTGGTCACATCTTTTGGTTGCTCACATAGTCTTTTTGTCCATGTGCAGCTTAGGGAGGGAGTTAGTTCATGAGGGTATGAGCTTACTTTCTGCACTCAGTCCTGCTTCTTAGCTAACCTTTAGAACCTCTTTACAGAACCGAACCATGTAGTCTCCTCAGGAATCAGGGCTTCAACTTTGAATTTGCAGGGTGGGGGAAGGGATAACCTGATTTTTATCCATAGCTGGTTAAAGAGTTTCCTGGTTTTTAATTGTAAGTGCGTTGGAACAAACTTAATCATTTTAGCACTCGTCATTAGCTGTTGTAATGTCGGGCAGACCAATGCTGTTCGAGAATAGCTTCCTTCAACTGAATGTGTTTTGACAAACATTAAACTACCTCTGAACGGATGTTAAATTAAGCATTTGAGTTGTGTTTTTGTGTGTGTTTTGTTTTTGTTTTTTTATAACTATGAATTCTTTTTTTTTTTATATTTCTGTAATGTGTATGTAAGTGTACTTCCTGCATGCAGTTTTGTGACCCCTGTCACTGCAATGCCAGCAGGGTTCAGAAGGGGGTTGGAATTCCCCTGGAACTGGAGTTCTCCTGGAAGAGAGAGTTTCAGACGGGTTCTCGGGACCGCTCATGTGGGTGCTGGGATCGAACCCGGTCTCTGCTGTAGAGCGGTGGCGCTGCGTAATACGCTAGGCCAGCCTTCTCGCTACCCCCCTCCCTTTTGTGTTGAAGGTAAAGGTCTCACGCTTTAGTGCCCCAGCTGGCCTGGGAGATCGTCTATGTAGACCCAGGCCTGGCCCTTGAACTCCACAGAAGATCTGCCTGCCATTTGCCTCCTGAGTGCTGGGATTAAAGGTGTGTACCACCAATCCCAGCTAGAAAATTTTAATTTTTAAAAAAAAAAAAAAAAAAAAAAAAAAAAAAATCTATTTATTTTTATTGTATATTGAATGTACTGTCCATGTAGGTTTGTGCACCTGTTGTGTGCAATGCCACGGAGGTCCAGAAGACGGGTGTCGGATTCCCCTGGAGAACCGTGGTAGTTCTCCCAGAATTGAGTTAGTAGACAGTTTCTCAGCCGCCCAATGTGGGTGCTGGGATAGAACCCGGGTTCTCAGCAAGAACAGCCAGTGCTGCTCTCTTAGACCATCTAGCGCATAATTCCAGCCCCCTATAGCATTAATGTTTTTACGAAAAGAGTATGACCCAAGAGAGTGCGGAGCACACAGTAAGGCACTGGTGTCGTAATGTTGTGCTCTTCTATGATTTCTGCCTGTCTTTAAAATAATGATGTCTTGATAAATTCCCCATGACTAGCTGATAAGACTTTATTGTCTTGTGACATGTATAAGCTCATTTATTATGTATTATTTACATACATTCCTGTTTTCTCTGCCTGCATCTCAGACCTTTCATAGTACATTAGTATTTGTTCAGTTTAAATGGTGGGTGGGTAGATTGGTAGATGTGTGGTTGGGTGGTTGGATTGGTGGATATGGCATTTGAAGAAACCTGTTTCCTCTTACAGTAAAATCTTTCTTAACCATTTCTAACTGGGCACCTCTTTTTGGGAAATTGCCACACACTCTACCCAGATCCTCTTTCTTATATGTCCTTGCAGTAACTGGCCCCCTGCCCTACATCCCTGGAAAGCCAGGAAGCAGGTCTTTTTCCTGAAAAGTTTTAGTATTGGCAATTGTCTCAAGGTAGATCTCTGTATGGGTGCTATAAAGAACAGTATGTTTTCTCCTTTTCCAAATGGAAGCTTATCCTCATCCGGAAGGGATTAATGTCATTTGTTCTTTTTCTCCTTTTTTCTTTTTTTTGTAAGAGGTCTCATTGGTAGCACAGGCTGTCCTATAACTCACTATGGAGTTGAGGTTGACTTTGAACTCCTGCTCCTCTTGAATGGTGGGATTATAGCCTGTGGCACTATGCCCTGCATGAGTGTATGATTTCAAGTGCCTTCACAGGCTAGCCCCCATTCGTTAGTTGCCATGATCAAACTTTTCCTTGACACCTGATCACCAGGGAAGCAGCGAGTGCTAGTATGTCAGTTGGGCCTGTTGGCATGGTCCCCATGAGGATTTGCTTTGTTTTTATAGATTTGGTAGTTATATGTTTAATGTGTAGAGTGGCAACTGTCCTCATGTAGAATCTGCCTGGCCGTGTCCATGCAATGCTGCGGAGGTCAGGAAGAGGGTCTCGGATCCCTGATACTGGATTCCTCTCTGGAATAGAGTTACAGATGGCTGCGAGCCGCCATGTGTGAGGGGATCGGAAGCCAGGCCTCGTTGCAAGACAGGTTGGTGCTCCCAACCGGCTAGAGCCATCTCTCAGCCACCTCGCCTCTGTCTTAGTTTTAGGAGGATTTTTCGTTAAATGAATGTGAAGTGGGAAGATCCCTCCCTGAATGTGGGGCAACAACATTTCAGGATTGGGCTCGTCCGAACTATTAAAGTGAAGAAAAAAAGGCCTAGAAAGTAGCATTGTCCTGGGCCGCACTTAAGTTCTCTCTGTCGATTTAAATTTATTATGATTATTGTTGATTTATTATTTATATCCTTTGTTAGTGTATATAATGCCTGCCATAATAGGAGGCTCACCTGGTCCATGGCATATGTCTGCAGAAGTGCCAGAAGAGGTGCTAGTTCGCGCGCTGGAACCTGGATGTTAAGTCTGTTAGTGGCTCCATTGTGGTCTTGTTTCTCTCTGTCTGCTTGTGGGATATGTGGATGTTAACTAGATGAATTATGCTGCTAACTCCCTCATCTTTCAGTGATGGACTTGTAAACCTGGAATTGTTAGCTCAAGAACGTTCTCTTCCAGTGCTTCTGTCTGAGCTCATTTTTTTGTCTACCAGCCCTCAAGATGAAACAGAATATGTACATCTGTGTTTCACCGTTCACCACTTGTTTGGAAATTCCCGTTGAAACAATGTTGACGACAGCTAGCAGACTTGTTGGGCTTGTATTGATGCATGAGTGTGTTGCTGTCTCCACCTCCTTGCATGCGTAGAAGAGAATTCCTGCTCTGCTAAGGCAAGATAGTGACTTGGTATTCACATGATGCACATTTGACTTTGTAATCATCTGCTCATGATGGGTCAGCGTGTGTAGTTCAGAAAGTGACCCTAGGCATGCATTCATGGGCCCTCTTTTTCTAAGTCTTTTCAAGGCATACCAGTACTAGTACTTAGGTGTCTCTATAAGTCAAGTACACATTGGAAACTGGCACTTATTCTGCAGGAGAGTAACCTGGGGCAGGGGGCTTGGAAGGTAGCTCCACTGTGGGTAATGTCACCTAAACATGGCTTTGTTCAATGCGGGATGCAGGGTGCGGAGGTATGATGCCAATGTGTTCACGTTACCAAGCACCATAAACCTTGGTTCAGAGATAATAGATGTGAGTTTTGTTTTTTTGTAAGTGACCTTTGTTTTTTAAAAGGAAGTTTTGGGGATGATACCAGGACGCATTAAATCCAACTCTGGGAGGGAGGTGGAATATTCACTACCTCTACCAAGGCGGGCACCTTTCCATCACGCAGAGCCCATTTGAGAAAGAGCCTTTGGCAGATTGCATCAGTGGGGAATCCATTTGTCCGTCTCCATACTTTTTTTTGGGAGGGTCTTTTGNATTTCAACCCTCCATCCCTCTCCTCCATCTGGAGTTCTTTTTCACTCTGCCCCTCCTTCCTCCATGTTCCACCCCATTTCAATTTCGTGTCCTCTTCTTTGACTACAACCACATATATGATGTAGCGTCCCTGGGCTGTGGGTGCTATTTGTTGTTATTTAGCAGTGCAAACCAAGTGAAGATTGAGAACATGTGCCTAGTCTGCTGCGTTTTCCTCATGGATTTCCCTGTGACCTTTGATGGAATGCACACTTCCACAGCAGAATTCTCACTCTGGTCTCTTTATCTCCTCAGCACTTGCAGTGACCTTACTCACCATGTTACTGTATTCCCCTTCAGTAAGCTAATAAAGGGTTCAGCGTTTATGACCTCACTTACCATGGAAGTAAACAACTTTGTATTCCAAAAAATGTCAGATCACTTCTAGAAGAAGTCAACAAACTCTGTATGCTGAAATTTTGTGTATGTTCACTATAAACTTTTCCGTATCCCATGGCTGAGTTTGTAAAGAGTATCAATTCCATCGCTTTATTGTGCCATAGTGACATTCTTACTCCCATTGAACATTTCAAAGTGACCCATGGCCATTCATACCGGTTTGTTACGTGAACTCAGCCCTGCCCGCAGACCATCGCCTTGCCTTTTTCCTCCCCTGTTTGTCTTTTGCCTTCCCGTGAAGGACTGAAGCCATTGAATAAATCTTTGCCTTTTTCTTCCTTTGTGCCCTCGCTCAGCCGGGTCCCCTCCTCGTTGACACGGTCTGCTTTTCATCCCTATCACAGCCTTGTTCACTTTCAGGATGTCCTGTGCCCCTGAAGACTCGTGCCGTGTAGCACGCTCCACAGTTCGCAGTGTTGGATTACGTGGCAGCCGATTCAGCTTAAAGTTGATTGCTTATATACCACGTGCTTTTATAACTTTATAATAATCGAGTGGCTAGTTTTCTGATAGTGAAAATTAACCGTGGATTTATTAAATTAACGTAAATTTAGAGAATAGACCAAAATAAATACTTTACCTTACCCCGAACAAAACTTAGCAGCTTCTGTTTTGAGGCCCATGATGGACAAACCCTGCCACCTTGACCGCCTTGATCTTCCATCTCCGCTCTTTTGTCTGCTTAAATCCACCCATTCTCACAACCCTGAAGACAAGTGGATATCCCATAAATATCTGGCTAATACAATTTTATTTTATATAGTAATAATATGTCCATGTCCATTTTTTTTACGTATTTCCATAGTATTTATTTCCCTAGGATTATAAAGATTCTAAGATTTCTGGGTAATCGGTATTATGTGAATATTGGAAAATATTTTGGGTGTAATACTGGATGGTAATGTAAAAAAAATTGATTGTCTTTTGCTGATAGCTTTGAATGTTATGGTTTTTTTCTTGGCTATTCTTTTTACAATTGAACATTTAGATTGTTTTAATAGTGTGAACCTGGTGTGGTGGTTCATTCCTTTAATCCCAGCATCATGGAGGTTTGAGCAGGGGTGGAAGATATGCTTTAGTATTAGTTAGGGGTCAGTTGGAGATAACAAAGGATCTTCTAACCAGCTAAGAGCTAGTGTTTGAGGGGTGTTGGTTGTTTTGTATTTTGTTTGTTTTATAACTATGAGGTATTCACGTTTTTTTAAATTTTATTTATTTTGTATGTGTATATTAATGTACTTGCTCCATGTAGTTTGTGCCCCTGTGCCTGTGCAATGCCACGGAGGTCAGAAGAGGGTGTCGGATTCCCCTGGAGAACCTGGAGTTCTCCTAGAATTGAGTTAGTTCAGACGTTCTCGCGAGCCGCCCATGTGGGTGCTGGGATCGAACCCGGGTTCCGCTAGGAGCAGGCGGCGCTCTCTTACGCCATCAGGCCATCATTCCAGCCCCCTTTGTTAATGTTTTTAAATACATGACGGGAAAGGTATGCTTGAACTTGTTGTGCTTATGTAAAATTCCTAAGTTTCTGAATGAAGGTACCCTCCAGAAAGCTTGTTTCAATTTCATTCATTACTGTTTGGCAACAAATACTATCAATTCGTCTGTGTTTTGGGGTGGGGGTATTTCTTTATTTTATTTATTATGTTGTGAATGTGTATGCAGGTTCATTGTGTTGTGCAGTGCTCGAAGAGGTCAGAAAGGGCATCAGATTCTCCTGGAACATGGAAGTTTCAGGAGGTTTTTAGCCACCATGTTGATGACTGGGATATGAACTGGGTCCTCTGCAAGAGCAGCCATGCTCTGAACTGCTCACCATCTTTCCAGCCCTGTTTTATGTTCCTTTCATTTTTGTTTTCTGAGGTTTTTTATGTGTTTACTAGCGTGCCAGGGTAGACTCACAGCAGCAAAATCCTCCTGTCTTAGCCTCCAAAATTCTGAAATTATAGGCATCCAGCACCATGCCTGATAGTTGTTTTCTTAAGGAACAATTCAACCTTATTCATGTTGGGTTCCGTGACAAGTCGCGATTACCAGTTTGGTCTGCCCAGTTATTCCACCTAAGTAAATGCCTGCATGGAGAAAAGCCCTTTTGTAGTATGCAGGGGAAAAACAGTCATTTGCTTGTTTTTCCTCGGATTGACCAGCCATATTTCAGTGTTGTCTGTTGTATTAATTTAAAATAGTTTAAATTTTTAATGATGTGAAAAATGGTATATATTTTTGTGGTATCACTCGAAAGCCACACGGAGAGACAGGAAAAGGTGAAATATTACAAGACAAGCTGCCAGCTGCTGTCCTAAACCGTGGGGTCAACTGTTGACAACCTTTCCACTGCCTACTTGTCTAATCTAACAACTAAACCAGGCAATGCCCTAATGGCACCCCAGATCCTCCAGACTGCCGCCTGATGGGCACTCTACCGTCTAATATGCCAGACTGTCACCAGATAAGCACTCTACAGTCTAATAGGCACTCTACAGTCTAATATGCCAGACTGCCACCTGATTGGCGCTCTACAGTCTAATCCCAGACGCCGCCTGAATTTGGCGTTTTAACAGTCTAATGCCAGACTGCCGTCTGATTGGCGGTCTACAGTCTAATGGTGACCAGACAGGCTGTCTGATTGGTGCTCTACAGGCATTCCACACCTGGGCACCAACCACACGCACAGCTGCCACCACTGCTGGTCCTCTTACAAGCCCCCACAAGCTTCCAAGTTGGTGTCTGCGTTGTACTGCTATCCAACCCACTGTCCCACACAGCTTTCCCAAGTTGGCGTGGGCCGCATTGGCACCGTCAACCCACTGGTCACGTACAACACAAGCCAATCATGCTAAGATTACACATGCAAATAATGCCCGGTAGGCCCTGCCTGATGGCATGAGGGACTCGTCATTTATTGATTCACAGCATAGTGTTTTTATACCCTGAGTGAAATCATATCTCAGGGCCTGGTTTTAAACCCCATGCCTCAAGTTCCATAACATCACAAATACTTGTCAATGCCTTTGATCCCAGGGTGTCACAGGCTTGCTAATGCAGATGCAAACCCTGCCTTAGGCCTGTTTCAGTGTGGACAGACCAGCAGGTGATTTAGCACAAACCCTGCCTTAGGCCTGTTTCAGTGTGGACAGACCAGCAAGTGATTTAGCACAAATCCTGCCTTAGGCCTGTTTCAGTGTGGACAGACCAGCAGGTGATTTAGCACAAAACCCTCCCTTAGCCTGGTTCAGTGGATACAACCAGCAGTGAGTTAAGCACAACCTGCCTTAGCCTGTTTCATCAGTGTAAACAAGACCAGCAGGTGATGTTAGGCACAACCCTGCCTTAGCCTGTTTGCAGTGTACACAGACGGCAGGTGATTTTAGCAACAACCGCTGCCTTAGCCTGTTTCAGTGTAAAAGACCGGCAGGAGTGATTAGAGCACAAATGCCCTGCGCTTAGGCCGTGATTTTCAGTGTGGACAGACCAAGTTGATTTTTAGACAAACGACTAACCCTGCCGTAGGCACTGTTCAGTGTAAACCGACAGCAGGTGATTTAGCACAAAGGAAGCCACAGGTGCCTCCTTTTTCCTACAATTTGGCTAAGCTCTTGCGGGCCAAAAAATTTGTTTAAGCTGACTGTAAATGTGTTTTTTATTGAGAGGTGTAGTTATGTGTATAAAACTGACTACCCTGCATGTAAGTAGGTGTAACCCAGGATCCTGAAGTGCTTGCAGAGGTCAAAAGAGGGGATGGGATGCCCCACTGGAACTGGAGTGTAAAGAACAGTAAAAGATAGTCTTGTTTAACTCCAGTTTTTCCAGGGGAATCCCCCACACCCATCTTCTGACCTCTCAGCAATGGAGAGAGGGCCCCTTAAGCAGTTAAGAGCGGCCGACACGCATCTTGCAGGGACCTGAGTGTCCGTCCCCAGCACCCACAGTGGCGGCCGAAGAACCGTCTGAAACTCCAGTTCCGGGAGAACTCCATTCCAGGGGAATCCAGACACTCTTCTGACCTCCGCAGCATTGCAACGACACGGGTGCACAAAACAGCCTGCATGCATACAGTACCATTCATACACATACAGAAATAAATAAAATTAAAAAAAATTTTAAAAAAAAAAAACTGTTCTTAAGCCGTCTGTGGGTGCTGGGGAGTTGGACCCATGTCCTCGTGCAACGAGTGAGTATCAGTGTTGCTCCTTAACTACGAATTGGCCTGTTCTGAGAGACAGGGAAGAATATGAGAAAGATTCATGCTAAACTCTTAAACATTATGAAGGATGTTCTTAAATACTACATCCCCAGTCTATGGTGGAGAGAATCCTGGTGACTGGTCTAGCCTCTGCTTTCATCAGCATCACTGTGGACAGGCAAGCAATGAGAAAGGCAGGTAACTTCTGTGAGACCTTGAGGATTCGAGTAGCATCCAGAGGTCTGTGGGCCACACTTGAGACTACTGTTCCTTTGTTTAAAACTTTACTTTATTTTGTATTTCTGTGGGTAGGAGGTTAGATGGCCTGCATGGTGTAAGTAGACCCATGGTAATACAGTGCCTTGAGATTCAGAAGAGGGTTTGGTCCCTGGATATGGAAGTTACAGGCAGTGTTAGCTGCCATGGTTGGGGCTGGGTTCCACCCTGGTCAACTGTGCAAGAGCAGGACATCTCTAACCATTAACCATCTCTCCCCACCCCAAGGCACTGTTTTTTTTTTTGTGTGTTTGTTAGTTTTGTCTGGTGAGACAGGGTCTCCCTTTAAGACCCACCTGGCCGTGGAGCTCGCTATGGAGACAGGCTGGCCTTGAACTACACATAGATCTTCCTGCGCTGCTCCCAGTTCTTGGGTTAAAGGCTGCATCACCAGGCCCAGCTCCAAGAGCCCTATTCTTAACAGTGGCTGTGACTGTTGAATTGAACCTGTCACAGAACACTTGAAGAAGGGTTAGCTCTGCTCCAGGTAAAAGAGGAGGTCCTGGCAAGGTAGTCATGTTGCTTGTTGCCCCATCTCCCCTGCCAGGTTCATCGCTGGGTTAATTATGAATCCATGTTGAAGGAGTGCATGGTTGAGTAGGATGGCAGTGGGAGCCCTCTGTTCCAAAAGGTAAGTCAAGAAGCTTGTGTGTTTAAAAATACATTTGGATTTCAGCAGAGAACTACATTAATCACTATATTTTCTCCATTTTCACTGTCCTGCTGTAGCTGCTCTAAAGATTTTATTCAACCTTGGGCCTCCACACACATGTATAAATAAAACATATGCCCGTTCACAATCCACCAGCATCTGTCACAGCATGACAACAGCAGGCACACATATATGTGCATACCACATACACATGAAAAATGGAAAAGAAAAACAAAAATTCCTGGTGACTTTACTTTAAAAACATGACATGTTTTGTAGAGAAAGTTCATCACGTGAGAGTTCAAGCATTGAAAGAAACAAAAATATTGGCTTTCCAGTAATCCTGTGTATTTTGTTAATAAACAGATTACAGCAATGCTTGGGTTAGATAGGGTCGGTTTGGATTGAATTTTATTTTTTTTTTCTTCCCCTGGACTAGTGGTTTGAGATCTTTTTTGTTTGGTTTGTTATTTGTTTTTTTGAGACAAGCTCTCACTGTGTAGCCTAGGCTGGTCTTGAATTCTCAGAGATCCAACTGCCTTTGACTCCCAAGTTCTAGGATTGCAGATGTGCACTCCCATGCCTCAGTGGAGAACTTTACAGTACGATTGTTTGTTGATTAAGACTGAAAGTGCACATGATCAAATCGAAGAAAAGAAAATTTACACAAGCAGTAATCTCTTCTGGTCTTGGGCACTGAACTCCTGTTCCTCTGGCCTCCACCATACGGTAACCCCATTCTTTTTCAAACTTTCTATTAAAGCATAGTTAGGTAATCTGAGTGGGAGCTCTACTCTTGAGTGGTGTTCAAAACCCTTGCTTCCGACCTTTTTTCAGAAAAGCTCCCTTTCAGAATTTGAGGCTCGGAATTGCAGTATCAGGAATACTTCATGTAACCCCTTTCTATGAAGGAATATTGTAATTTCTTTTTAGGTACTCCTTAGTTTGGCTCTCAAATTAAGAATATATTAATCTGTTCAGGCAGAACCATCCACTACTTAGTTCATTGAGTTTTGTAGTGCAAGGGCTTAGTGCTAGGAGCTTTGAAGCAGGGAGGAGCCAGCCGTTGTACCTAGGTTTGAACTTTAACACTGTAGTCACTAGTTGTACAATTGTTGAGCCACTTTCCAGCTGCAAGCCTCCATTTCCTAACCATACCATGAATTACAGTGCTCATAATTAGCAGGAAAAAGTTCACTGCAAAAGAGGTATTGTAAATGATTAGTAAGGATTATTTGTCTTTTATTATAGCAGTATATATCTAAAGTAAACAAACTTGAACTTAGATGTTTGGAAATTCTTTTAAACCAACTTACTTCGATAGGAATCCTTATGCTCACTGATCTGGTGCCAGGCGGGGAGATGGGATCTTAAACAGCTTCTAGGTGACTGACTTCACTTGATCGTCACCAGTTACAAATCTTCATGATCTGGTGGCAAAGATCATGTCTTATTCTGTGGTGCTGTTCAGGTGAGCAGAAAGTATGTCAGGCACCCCCATGTCTGTCCCACAAGCTCCAGTGG
This sequence comes from Rhizomys pruinosus, assembly GCA_009823505.1. Lineage (NCBI taxonomy): Eukaryota > Metazoa > Chordata > Mammalia > Rodentia > Spalacidae > Rhizomys > Rhizomys pruinosus. Next base: position 193,369 of record VZQC01008360.1, on the reverse strand, counting down.
GGCTTGTTTTTTATAAAAAGAAAAGCCTTGATTGTGCTACCAACCCAGCAAGGGGGCCCAGAACTCTTTCCTCGTAGTTAGCGGAGAATTTATAGGAAGGGAGCAGAGACCAGCAGTTGTTTAGATGTAAGAAGGACGAGTTTCAGGGCCATTTCTATGAGCAGGTACAGGCTTCCTGCCTCTTCTCAGCATGCAAGTTGTTTGTTTGTTTAGATGTAAGAAGGACAAGTTTCAGGGCCATTTCTATGAGCAGGTACAGGCTTCCTACCTCTTCTCAGCTGCAAGTTGTTTGTTTGTTTGAGAATTGTAGAAGGACAAGTTTCAGGGCCATTTCTATGAGCAGGTACAGGCTTCCTACCTCTTCTCAGCCGGCAGTTGTTTGTTTTGTTTAGCTTGTCAGACGGACAAGTTTTCAGGGCCATTTCGATGACAGGTACAAGGCTTCCTCCCCGTCTTCGCAGCTGCACGTTGTTCTTTTTTTTGTTGTGTTGTTTCGCTGGTAACGAAGGCCACTTTTGCAGGGCCATTTCTATGAGCAGGTACAGGCTTCCTGCCTCTTCTCAGCTGCAAGTTGTTTGTTTGTTTACTGTAAGGAAGGAACGAGTTGCAGGGCCTTTCGTGAGCAGGTACAGGCTCCTGCCTCTTCTCACTGCAAGTTTTCTTTTTTTTTCCTTGCCTTATTTAGGTAATTATTTATTCAGTTATTGTAATTTGAGCAGGTCTGCTATAAACCGCTTTGGCTCAAACGTTGGCGAAATCCTCCAACTCGTCTTCCCAGTGCTAGGATTCAGTAACAGACCATTATGCCTGGCTGTGCAAACTATGGACTGAAAGTGTAGACTACCAAAGACAGTGACACGATATAAAGAATAACTGAGGAGAGGCTCATTGACAAAGCAATGATCGGTGTCTTGGCAGGTAGTTTGGTAGTTTTATTTACTTGTTACTATAGCTAATTTCCCAAGCAACAGAAGAGGCTAGAAAACAATAGAATGACTATCATCCTGAACGTGTTGAGATAAAATAGCTGTCCCATTAAAATCACCCAGTAGCAGAGATGAGACAAATGCTAATGTCTAGCAAAAAATAAACTACACCCCACAAGGCCTGTTCTAGAAAGGTTGAATAAACAGGGTTCCAGAGTAAGCCCCAGTCATAAATGACTGAATTCTAATCAGTATTCTCTCTTTCCACTACCTGGTTAAGGGAAAGACAGACACATTTCTTAGGAGAATAAGGTATGTATTCTAAGAAACCGAATTTAGAAAAACTTCCTTTTCTGTACAATCTATTCCTGGAAATGATTAAAGACACCATTATCTTGGGAAAGAACACAAGATTCACAGATCTGGGTTCAAAGCTCGTCTATGCCACCAAGAACCTGTTTTCTTTCTTTCGTTTCTTTTCTGATTCTTTTTTTTCTTTCTTTCTTTCGTTTTTTTTTTTTTTGGTTTTCGAGACAGGGTCTCCCTGTAGTCCTCAGCTGACCTGGAACTCACTCTGTAGACCGCTGGCCGTTGAACTCATCAAAGATCCGCCTGCCTCTGCCTCCCAAGTACTAGATTAAAGGTGTGCGCCACCACGCCCGCTAAGAAACTGTTTTCTTAAGACACAGTCCAGTAAGGAATGTTTTCCTTCATTACTAAAATGGCATGTAAAACAGCATCCTAGTGTCTGGAGAGATGGCTTAGTAGCTAAGAGTGCTTACTGCTCTCTAGGTAGGTTCCATTCTAAGCACCAACATCAGGTTGTGTGCACACAAGAATAAATATCCTGAAGTCATTTGCTGGCCACTGAGAGTGCAAGCTGCAGATGATGGGGCCTGGAAATGCTGTGCTTATACGCACTCTGCCTCTCCACTCTTACAATGTTGAGGCTGTTCTAATGGCTCAGTATATCTCTAGAATTATCAGGTATAAACTAGCTTGTGATGCTGTGTTCATCATGAAAGATTATTCTGGCCGGGTTGTGGTGGCGCACGCCTTTAATCCTAGCACTCAGGAGGCAGAGGCAGGCGGATCTTTGTGAGTTCAAGGCCAGCCTGATCTACAGAGTGAGTTCCAGGACAGCTGGGGCTACAGGAAGACCCTGTGTCAAAAAGACAAAAAGGAAAAAAAAAAAAAAGATTCTGTTCCTATGGAAAAATATTCTTTTTAAAAATGTTTTATTAAATCAAATGAGAAGGAACAGATACTCTTGGAAACAGTCTTTTGATTTATAGTGAATTGTTGCATGGATTTGAAAAAGAGGCAAAAGAATATATAGCTGGGACTTCAGATTCAGAAGAGGTTAAGGTTCTAGAGCACAAGTTGAAAGAAGCCGATGAAATGCACACATTGTTACAGCCAGAGTGTGAAAAATATAAATCTGTCCTTGCAGAAACAGAAGGAATTTTACAGAAGCTACAGAGAAGTGTGGAGCAGGAAGAAAATAAATGGAAAATTAAAGTCGATGAATCACAGAAGGCTATTAAACAGATGCAGTCCTCCTTTACATCTTCAGAGCAAGAGCTAGAACGATTAAGAGGAGAAAATAAAGATATTGAAAACCTGAGAAGAGAACGAGAGCTTTTGAAAATGGAGCTGGAGAAAGCAAAGATTGAACAAGCAACCTGTGTGACAGAAGTCAGACAGCTGAAGACACAGTTAAATGAAACACTCACAAAACTCAAAAATGTGCAACGTGAAAGAAAGAAGGTAGCCGATGATTTACATAAGGCCCAACAGTCCCTGAATTTTATCCACTCAAAAATTTCAATAAATGCTGCTGGAGACACTGCTGTTACTGAGAATAGTGATATTTCCCCAGAAATGGAATCTCCTGAGAAAGAGACAGTGTCCACAAGTCTCAATCAGACTGTTGCACAGCTACAGCAGTTGCTTTGGGAAGTAAACCAGCAGCTCACAAAGGAGAAGTAATAACCAGGGTGAAGCTCTTGGGAAACTATTCATTAGACGACAACACAGACGTTGCATTGTGTTTTGCCAAATTAAAGCCTTATCTCTGTTTTCACCTTTCTACTTTGTCAAACATTGAACAGAGTTTTGTCTTTTCTAATCCTTGTTAGACTACTGATCTAAAGAGAAAACAATTTTAAGAGCCAACTCTATAGACGCCTCCAGAGTTAGTTTTGTAATAAAACTGTTTGAATAATTAGACCTTTCCATTCCTAAAGATAAAATAAATGTAATCTTTTACCTTATTTTGCTCAATTAATTGTCCAGAAGACAAAAGTTATGAAATTTAACATTTTAATACTAATGTCGCGCACTGTTTTACTTAACATCTTGAGAAGTAACTGCCTCAGACATCAACTCAAGAAAACATTTTTTTGTTGCTAAATGTAATTGATTTTTGTAACGGCAGTCAGCAAATAAAGGGATTCTTATTATTAAAATATTTTATTTACTATTTTTATTTTACGTGTATAAGGCTACTGCCTGAACGTTTATAGGTGTACCCCTGTTGTGCAGTGCACATGGAGGTCAGAAGTGGGTGTCAGATCCCCTGGAATTGGAGTTGTGGACCATCATTAGCTGCCATGTGGATGCTGGGAACTGAACTCCAGTCCTCTGCAAGAGCAATTAGTGCTCTTAACTGCTGAGCCATCATCTCTCCAGCCTCCAGCATTCTTATTTTTGACAGAATCTGTGAGAATGAGGTGGAGAGTCAATCTGTTTGGATCATGCTGATTAGTCAGGTTGTGTGCAAGGCATTAGGAGACAAAGACGGGAATTTTACAGAACAGAAAAGCAGTGGTTGTAAATAGAGTGATTTTGGTAACAGACACAAGATCCCATCCACAAGACTGAAGGTCTGATTAAAGAAGCAGTGGACCCCCGTAAATTAGATGAGAACTAGAGATACAGGGACAGAGCAGTCACGTCAAAGGTAGCCATGACTTTCAAGGGCTGAATGCTAGGCTCTGTAGTTAGAACTTGGAGATGATGTGGGAACAGAGGGTGAAAACGGAGGCTGAGGACAGAGTGAAGAGACTCCTGAAATGGAGGTTGGTGGGGTGCTAGAGATGCTGGGGAGGGTGAGCACAGAGTGAAGAGACTCCTGAAATGGAGGTTGGTGGGGTGCTAGAGATGCTGGGGAGGCCGAGCACAGAGTGAAGAGACTCCTGAAGTGGAGGTTGGTGGGGTGCTAGAGATGCTGGGGAGGCCGAGCACAGAGTGAAGAAACTCCTGAAATGGAGGTTGGTGGGGTGCTAGAAATGCTGGGGAGGCCGAGCACAGAGTGAAGAGACTCCTGAAATGGAGGTTGGTGGGATGCTAGAGATGCTGGGGAGGGGTTGTATTACACAGGGGCTTCTTTCAATACCACACTGAAACAGTCTAAAATTTTTCATAGTTTTTTTTCTCTTAAAACTATATTCTTTTTATTTTATGTGTAAGAGTATATTGCCTACATGTATGTAAGAGCATCCATGTTGTGCAGTACCCTCGGAGGTCAGAAGAGGGGATTGGGTCCTCTGAAACTGGAGTTACAGAGGGTTGTTAGCTGCCATGTGGGTGCTGGAACTTGAACCCAGGTCCTCTGCAAGAACAGCCAGTGTCCTTAACCATTGGGCCATCTCTCCAGCCCCCTCATGTTTTTTTCTTAATATTTTTTCATAGGGTTTTTGGTATCACGTTTCCACACATGTACAGTGTGCTCTGTTCCCCTGTCTCATCCACTCTCCCTCTCCTCTCCCATATCAAAATGTCTTAGATAAGGTGACTATCAGACCCAAATGCAAGAGGACCCAGAATTGGCATTCTGTGGGCATCCTCACACTAGGCAGTTCCAGCAGGTCAGTCCTGTGGCAATGCTAAAATACCCGCATATCCAGGGGAAGCAGTAAAGCAGGCTCTGAATGTCAGCCATGATATGGCTTATAATTACCAAGCACAGATCAGCTGTGTTTATGGTAGTCATTTGTTTAAAAGTATTATGGATTATGTCCTGCTTCAGGAAGATTTATTAATAATAGAGTAGAAATCAGTGTTCAGTTATTGCACTGGTTGCATCCTGACTCCGCCTTCATTCCTGGCTATCATCCTGGCTGCCCCTCACATTTGGCCCTTGAGCTCTGTGGTGGTTTGAATGAGTGTCCCCCATAGGCTTTAAATATTCAGACATTTTGTCTCCAGTTGGTGGCACTGTTCTTGGAGGTCTTAGAAGGTGTGGCCGTGCTAGAGGAAGTGTGTCACTGGGGTCAGGCTTAGTGAGTTTAACAAGCCTCGCGGTCTCCAGTCGCTCCCTCTGCTTCCTGTGCTCATTGCGAGATGTGACCCTGGGCTTGCTGCTCCAGCCCCGGCCACCATGCTTCCCGCCACAATGGACTCTGATTCCTTGGAACCATCAATCGTAAGCTCAAATAAACTCTTCCTTTTATAAGTTCCTTTGATCATGGTGTTTTATCACAACAACGGAAAAGTGACTAATACAAGCTCTAACAGAGAGTCAGTAATGCTGTGAAATAAAGGCTGGATTTCAAGGGTTACTATGAAAAAGAGAATGAAATGTCTCACAAGTTTTATATTGATTACACTTGAAATGGTAATCTGGTACATTAGGTAAATTTAATATAGTTTCTTTTTTTTCTTTGCTAATTGAGTTATTACATAAGTTTAAATTATATTGTGGTTTGTATTGCATTTCTTTTGGATGGCACTGTTCTGGATCATAAGTGTACTTTGACATTTTAATACCATATATTTTGAGAGGGTCTTTTTTTGAGACAGGGTCTCCTATAGCCTGAGCTGATCTGGAACTCACAGAGATCCACCTGCCTCTGCCTCCCAAGTGCTGGGATTAAAGGTGTGTGCCTAATCCCAGCTTAATACCGTATTTTTTTTAAATAGCCATATTGTCCAATGGCATAACACAATCTCAAGAATGTTTCTTTTTAAACTTCTCTTTTTTATAGTTCTATTTGTATTTAGAGTTCTATTTGTATTTTCCCACAGTTATTAGCTGTAAACAGGTAGAGCTATAGACTAGAACAGACAGAACAGTCAGGTGTGGGAATTTAGAACTGTTCTAACATCTCAGTTTAAAAGTAAAAAATCTTATGCATTCTTACCTTACTATTGCAGTTATTTAACAGGTGGAGTCCAGCATTGAACAAAATTATAAGTGCCACTTTGGGGGCCGAGGATTGTCTTATTTAATGTTATCCCTGTTAGAGGCAGATGCACATCTGAACAGCAATTGGTTGCATTGCAGTGACTGATTGGTATTTTATTTAGTGTCTGTTTTGGTTTCTGGCAAGCTGACTTTGAACGTGCCCATGTTCACCCTTACCTCTCCTCTGTCTCCTGTATGCCCTTTTCTTTTGCTGTGTACCCATGACAGTAACCATGTTACTAGTTTGCAGTAAGTCCTTTAAAATTACCATTCTGTATAAACAAACTGAATATATTTTCTTGTCTTCTCATTCACACACTGTCATGTCAGTATCCATGGTAAAATGGTGAGCAATAAATATTTATTGAAAGGATGAGCAGACTGTTAAAACAGCATTTTCATTCTTTATCCCAGGGCCTCCACCCAGCAGAAGTAAACTAGATTTGGGCCAGTTGAAAATCCTTCCCCACCCCCATTTCCATGAGCAGGGTGCTGTTGGATGCTGGCGGAGGGACGGACCTCTGCAGAGTCCGGCTTTGAGCACAAGCAGTAATGCTGTTTAGCGAACACTAGGGGAGGATACCAGTTGGATTTCTCATGGAGACTTCCAAATGATGCAGTTCATTGTTGAGAGAAAATAGTGGATTTCTTTTTAGGGAAAGGTCTCTTCCTGTGACTAAATTGGTTCAGATGTAAATATATTTACCAATGGGCAAGATTTTATGTGACTCAGGTTTTTTTGTTTGTTTGTTTTTTGTTTTTAAGAATTGCAAAAAGCTGGATGTGGTGGCGCATGCCTATAATCCCTGCACTCCCCAGGCAGAGGCAGGTGGATCTCTGTGAGTTTAAGGCTAGCCTGGTTTACATAAGTGAGTTCCAGGCCAGCTGGGGCTACAGGGAGGCCCTGTCTCAAAAAGACCAAAAAAATTTTTTTTTGCGAAAGTACTTTTAAAGGTAATTTAAATAATTTAAGTGGAAGCTTTCTTCATATTGGGACCTCTTTATACTAAAAAAGATTTGAGGGAAAAATAACCCTTTTGCATAATCCAGAAAGTTCTGAGAGATTTTAATCAGTTCTGATTCCCTGAGATAATATATATATATATACTTTTTTTTTCCCTAGAAGCCGATTACCTTGAACAATTTTTTTTAATCTATGAGCTATTTAGGTAAAAAAAAAAAAAAAGCTTTTTTTTTTTTTCAGATAAATGAGATTTATTAGACTGCCAGCTCTGCAATACACTGCAAATAGATTTAATTTGCTGTTTGTTTTCTAATAAATCAGATAACCAGGACTGCAGTAGCCACAACAGCTAGAACTGATGAGTGAAGGTTAGAACAGGGCACTGGGCATCCAGCATCTCTTGCTAATGGAAATGACCAGATGTTTATCTGGCAGTTAAAAACCAGCATTTATTTGAGGTATAATTTATATGGAATTTTAAATCTTGTGTGTTTTTAGAAAGTATTAAACATGTCAAGAAAATTGGGGCTGAGTTTCATGGAGACGAATTCAGTCTCGGCTTTGCTGAGCACTGTGGTTATTCACAGCCTTGAACTCTGGCTCTCATTCTTGAAGAAGAGGGTGGGTGATAGCTTGTTGCATGTTACAAGAGTCCTTTTCCATTATGAGATTTTTAAATTTTTATTTATTTTTGTATGTGTATGAATGTACTGTCTACATGTAGGTTTGTGCACCCATTTCGTGCAATGCCTTGGATGTCAGAAGAGGGTCTCGGATTCCCCTGGAACTGGAGATCTCCTGGAATTGGAGTTACAGATGGTTCTTAGCCACCATGTGGGTGCTAGGAATCAAACTCAGGTCCTCTGCAAGAGCATTTGGCGCTCTTAACCTCTAGGCCATCTCTCCAGCCCCCGGGATTATTTTGATTAAAAGGAGAAAAGGATAGTGATCTGGTCTATTTAGTCATGATTATCTTGTGTTAGATGAATGAATTAACGGTGTTTGTAGAATTTTTGATGATTAGAAATTAGAAAGCTAACCATGGTATACACGGGTAATGCTAGCACTCAAGAGGCTGAGGCAGGACACATTTGAGGGATCATGAGGCTAGCATGGGCTACATTGTGTGTGTGTGTGTGTGTGTGTGTGTGTGTGTGTGTGTGTGTGTGTATGTGAGAGAGAGAGAGACAGAGTGCTTTAAGGATGTTACCTTTTCTCTATAAAACAAGGTGATGTCAGTTTAACAGGTTATATCTTTGAATTTGAACTCTTGGGTTTGTTTAAATTTTCTTATGTAAAAAAAGAACTGTTCAACCGGGCATGGTGGCACACGCCTTTAATCCTAGCACTGCAGAGGCAGAGGCAGGCGGATCTTTGTGAGTTCAAGGCCAGCCTGGTCTATAATGTGAGTTCCAGGACAGCTGGGGCTACAGGGAGATCCTGTCTTGAAAAGACCAAAAAAAAAAAAAAACTGTTCAGCTCTTAACAACTTGCTGAAGGATTTAAAATGCTGACCATAATTCTGTAGTACTTGTTGTTAAGATAAATTATGGCTGTGTGAGTTGGCCGCTATGCAGAAAGAAAATCCTTGTTAAGTTTCTCTGAGCATTAACATAAATAACTATATTGTGTGTGCTCCACTGCAGCCAGGTTGGGCTTGTAAGAAGATGGTTTGTTTGTTTGTTTGTTTTTACCTGTTAAGATCAATAAAGTACATGGATAATAAAATCTCTTTATCTGGATTATTAGGAATATAATCTAGTAAATTAGGTTTTCTCTAGACAAATTTATGCTATGCTGTCTTAGACAGAACTTGGGGTTTACATGCTCTGTGGAGAAGTGGACTGAATGTGGAGACAGAATGTGGAGACAGAAGTTGGGGTTTACATGCTCTGTGGAGAAGTGGACTGAATGTGGCTCAGCAGCAGAGCCCTTTCTTAGCGTTCTATGAGCACTCAAGTTGTAGCGGCCCAGTGAAATGAGAGGAAAGACCAGTGGGCTTCAGAGACCCAAGCGACCCATTTAGCTGGGCTTTCCGTTTATTAGCCCCATTTTTGTTCTCAGGCCTTAGCTAGGAGGAAGGGATAGTCTCTTTGATGCTATAGTATTCTCATCTGACTTTCCCCCCAATTTGCTGTACAGACTGTCATGAGGAAAAGAGAATCTTAAATGGTAAGTCATATCAATTTATTCTAAAAGTGACTCATGCATGTTTATATCCAATGTTGCTTTATAAGACTGTCTGGGATATTTAGTTGTTTTTTCTTTTTTTTAACATAAGAGACATCTTTACTTGCCCAAACTAGGAGGATTTAGTAGAACTTTAGGAGCCATTTACTCCAACTATTGTCTTTCAAAAGGGGTTTCTGTGGAATTACTGAGCCATGTTCCTCTGCCCAAAGTTGGAATGCTTGCAGTGGCTGGAACAAGACTGAGAAGATGGGCTCCCTCAGGGGTGTGGGCTTACTTCCCATGTCTGGACAAGATTGGAGGGGCTTATTTCCCTTGCTGAGCATCATGGGATCCTCAGGATTGACCCCTGCATATCCATGTGTGGTGTGTGGTCACTGCTGACTCATGAAGTGCACAGGGCTCCTCTGACTGAACTGTACATAGTACTTGAAAAAGTAGACGTTTTTCCTGGATTTCCAAAAGAAGTTAGTAGAGTTACTTTTTTGTATTTTATAAAATTTATAACACTTGAACTTGTTATCTTATGTTCTAACCTTGCATTAAATGTATCAAGTGAAAGACTGATCTTAGGGTTCATTTGGTGATGAACTAACTTTGTTCCAGAAACCATGGCTTAAAGAGTAATCTAATAGACTGGGCTCTCTCTCTCTCTCTCTCTCTCTCTCTCTCTCTCTCTCTCTCTCTCTCTCTCCCTCTCCCTCTCCCTCTCCCTCTCTCTCTCTCTCTCTCTCTCTCTCCCTCTCTCTCTCTCTCTCTCTCTCTCTCTCTCTCTCTCTCTCTCTCTCTCTCTCTCTCTCTCTCTCTCTCTCTCTCTCTCTCACACACACACACACACACACATNTGTAGATGTTGCAGTCAGGACATGTTTGGTGCGTGACATTGGTCTGTTCTGATAAGCTGGAGCTTTATGGTCTTTTTACTTTTGTGGTTTGGGGAAACAGAGGATGCGATGCAAGTAGGGCTGGCACCCAGCTTAAACCCGGACATTTTTCCCTGATCTTAAGCTATACAAGATAAACATGATTTGACAGTTTATGAATTCTGTCGGTGGCTTTTCCTCACTGAGATGTTTAGATTTTGAAGTGTTTGTTTTTTCACTTAGATACTAAGAAACTGCCAGAAGAACAGTGACAAACTTTTTTTGTACTGTACCTATTTATTTTTTTAGCATTTTATTGAAGTTATGTGTGTTTCATACATCGTTTCTCAGTCCAATGTAGACTCGTCTTGTCTTCCATGCCCCCCCCCACCCACATTCATGCACCTGCCATCCCTGCCCTGTATCTTTTTCTGGATTCTTTTCAAAGTTTTTTTCAAAACAGAGGATTTTATTGTCCTTCTTAATAATAACAGCTTAGCACTCTCAAATTTACAGGACTATGTTTTTTTTTTTCTTTTTAGAAAAAAGATAATTCCTATAGTTCTGGGTTTTCTTTCAGTTTTATGAATGAACAACCTCTTTACTTCCCTCCTCCTCCCTCCTTCATCATTTTTTTTTTTTTTTTTTTTTTTTGGTCTTTTTGAGACAGGGTCTCCTTGTAGCCTCAGCTGTCCTAGAACTTGATATATAGGCCGGGCTGGCCGTGAACTCACAGAGAACCGCCTACCTCTGCCTCCCGAGTGCTGGGCTTAAAGGTGTGTGCCACCAAGCCCTGCATTACAATTTTGGCCTTATGGTCACATCTCTGAGGCTTCTTCCTTGGTTGGAAGCTGCAGAAGTTTGTGGTAAGAGATGACAGCTGAACAAGAACGGGCCATACTGTCATCTTCATTCCAAAAAATAGTGCTGTTTTGCACCTGAGATTGCATAAGCTCCTGTTTATGCAGCAGAATTTTGAAAACTTCTAAGCTAGCTAGTCTCTACTGTGCCTTCTCATATTCACTTTATATAATTATTGTGACTGTAGCAGAGAATTCTAGTAAGATTCATTGGAGACCTTTTTTTTTCTGTATAATTTGAGAACTGGCAATACAGTGACAATTTTGAAAAGTCAGTAATCAGCAGTACTCTTATTTCAGACAGAGTCATACATCTACAAAGAGTGTTTAATGCTTGCAGACTCCCCAGAGTATTTCCTGTCTCAGAGAGCTCAGAAATTATTGGACATCATTTTCGGTGGCCCTTTAAAAGGATGTGTTGATATGGACCCACATGAATGAGTGAAATGGAAAAAGAATATCATTTGAAACTGATAGACATGAACTATCAAACACCGTGGCAAATAGTGTAGATTTGTACAACCATTTGAAAAACAGCTCATCATCTGGGAATGCTAAACATGCATACATCAGAAATGTGGTTGTATGTTCTTTATCAGTGCACATGAGATATACCCGAATACTTGTAACAGCTCTCTCTATACTTGCCCCAGACTGGGAGCAGTCAGAATGCCCATCAGTAGAATGAATAAATGTGATGTTTTCATACACTTTAACACTTCAGAAATGAAAAGGAACAAACTGTAGATGATTCAACAGAGTGACTAAAAGCTCAGGGAGTTCTAGGCCAGGCTTTATTTGTTGGCATCTGTGCTGATAATGTATGTAGGGCTGGGGAAAAGATCCAGTCCAAAAGAAAGCACATCTTATGACCCCTTCATGTCTGTACATGGTGTATAATATAGTTACTACACCTCAATTAATTGAGACCTAGTCATGGGGTCCGAAGCGGAGCAGTGCTTACTCTGGGGAGGGCAGCGATGGGAAGGACACAGAGGGGATACCGCTGACAGGTCTGTCCTGCTTCATTAGAATATGTCTCGAAGCACATTTACTACTCATGTTTTTTTATGTATGAATGTAATAATAAGTTAATTGAAAGACAAAACTAGTAAGTGTGGTGTAGACAAATGACTGTTTTTCTTTGTAAAGGCATGCTTCCCAAGAATCAAGTGACAGATACAGTGCCCAGAGAAGGCCCTAGTTCCCCAAGGTATGCGCTCCTGTTTTGTTTTTGAAGTGAAAGCAGTTCTACACACACACACACACACACACACACACACACACACACACTCACAAATGCTTTTTAAAAAGAAAGTCGCTATGGTTTGGTTTCTTGTGCACCGTTGGCAGCACTCCTTTGATCAGATGCTACGGTAGAGTGAGCTGTTTGTGAATGTGATACATTCTAAACACCAACACTGTAAAGCATTATTTTAAGATATTTATTCTGAATATATGAATATACATTCACAGTAGAAATTTAGAAAACACAGACATTCAGAAGCAAGTGCAGAAACAGCTGTAGTCTCACCAACCTTAAGTAGATACACCCAACACTGGGCTCACTGATCCACACACTATCTTTCCATGTCTCTGCTGTTATAATACTGGTGTTACAGTCTAGTTTGGGAGCAGTTTTCTTTGTCAATATTCTGCGAAAGCATTTTTGGCATTCCATCTTAATAACCATATTATTAATTTCAGTATTCAATCTTTATATGTACAGCTTGTTTTTATAAATTTTAATGGAAATACTTCAAAAGGATATAGACACTTATTTTCTTAAACAGTTAACAATAAAATAAATAAACTGTGCACATATGTGTTAAAAGCACCTCACATGGCTCAGGGTTCTGTGCCTTCTCCGTCCTCTACTCTAGCAGCAGCACCCTGCTCTACCTGTCCAACTACTGTGTGGACAGTTTTGTTAAGGGATGGGGATGCTTCCTTTAGAGACATAGATGATAAGATGTACATTTACCTTAACTTTTATTACTGACACATTTACCTTTAAGAATTTCTTTTAAATAAATATTTGTGTGTGTGTGTGTGTGTGTGTGTGCGCGCATGTGTGCGTGTGTGTGTGGTGTGGGGGGTATGCATGTATATTATGACATGGAGAGGTCAGAAGAGGACCTTGCATTCCCATCCTTCTTGCCTTGCTTTGGACAGGGTGCATTGCTGCCTGCTGTTGCATGTGCCAGGCTGGCTGACCTCTGAGGGTCCTAGGATTCTGCTGTGTCGCTTTCCATTTGCTGTAGGAACACTGGGGATTACAGACAGGAAGCCTAGGATTCCAGGTGCTCATGCTGCATCCAGCTGTATATGGCTTCTGCAGATTCGAACTTGTCTCTCACACCAGACAAGCATTTTTTTTTTTACCTGTTAAGCTATATCCCCAGCCCAAGAATTAGTTTCTTTAGTGGCAGTATTTTCACAATGGAGAAGGGCAAAGAGATGAGTGAGCAGATGTGTTCATACCCCTTAGCAAACATGCTGTTATTACTCTTATAAGACATAGTTCGGGTGGAAAGTGTGTAACACTTATCACGCCCATGTTATTTTGTAGTTTTATTCAAATACATGAAGGTGTACATATTTTTAAAGTGGAAGTAAATGTCAGTCATAGAATGGAGACTGTACTGTGTTAAAGCCACAATTTAGAAAAAAATTACCTTGAAGAATGCACTTTTTCACTGTGGATTTTAAACATTGATTGAGTTGATAGATTATTTATTGCACATCATTCTGTTTGTTCTTTCCTTTCTCGATGTTTTACAGCTATGACTGGTTCCAGACAGATTCTCTAGTCACCATTGTCATCTACACCAGGCAGAAGGTAAGTGTACCATTAAAAGCCAAGAGTAAGACAAATAAATAATAAAGTTATTTTCTTTTTTTTAAATTTTGTGTTTATTTTTGTATGTGTATGAATGTACTATCTGCATGTAGGTTTGTGCACCCGTGTCGTGCAATGCCGCGGAGGTCAGAAGAGGGTGTCGGATTTCCCTGGAACTGGAGTTCTCCTGGAATTGGAGTTACAGACGGTTCTCAGCCGCCAAGTGGGTGCTGGGGATCTAACCCGGGTCCTCTGCAAGAGCGCTCTTAACCACTAGGCCATCTATCCAGCCCAATAAACAGTTATTTTCTAGGCTTTCTAAATATTATTTGCCTTTTGTAACAAGTGTCAGAAACTATTGTTCATTTTACATAGGATTAATTCTTCCAGTTTTGTGTTTGAAATCTAGATGGTTCCTACCTGGTACCCATGCTATGTAGCTTTTGGAAAAGAAAAACTAAACTAATAATTAAAAACAGACTGTTAGGCATTTGTGTGCTTTTCTTTTAACTTCACCATAAATATCCATTTTCTGGACTTAGAAGGGTTCCACTGCTGTGGTTTAGTACGCTTGAACCATTAATGGCATTCCAGTGTTCCTTTGAAACAAAGTCAGGGAGCTGGTTCATTCACCGAGTCTTCATGTGACACCTCTTTTCTATGAGGCACTGATTTAGATGGCAGAAGTGTGCTTATGGGCCAGGTCCAGAGAGACTCACTGTTCACAGGGATCAGAGACCAACTGGAGACCTAATAAAGAGTCAGAGGACATGCAGCATCTTTAGGTACATCCTCTAGCAGTGGCTGAGGATCCACACTTAGGTGCTATGTGGATTTAAAGACAAATTCTGAACCTGGTATGGTGGTGCCCGCCTTTAATCCCAGTACTTGGGAGGCAGAGGCAGGTGGATCTCTGTGAGTTCAAAGACAGCCTGGTCTACAGAGTGAGTTTCAGGACATCTGGGGCTATAGGGAGACCCTGTCTCAAAAACACCAAAAGGAAGGAAGGAAGAGAGGGACGGAGGGAGGGAGGGAGGGAGGGAAGAGGAGGGAGGTAGGGAGGGAGGGAGGGAGGGAGGGAAGGAAAAATTCCGACACCTAAGGATTCTAGAGCTCAGGCTACTTGTGTAGACGCAGAGCCTCCCTGAGCCAGGGGCCTCCTCTCACTCTCAAGGCAAGATTTGACTCTAGGGCAGGAATGGGCAGCCTCTGCCCAGGATAGCTGCAAGGGTCAGAGCACTGCTGGGCCAGCTCCCATTCCCTCTAGCTGTTGTTTCCTCACCCTAGAGAGCAGTGTCTAGAGAAGTTGGGATCCCTTCCTTCATTAACAGCAGTGGAATGTGAAATGCAGATGTCTGAGGAAAAGATTTCCAAGTGGAATAAGGCATTTAATGCATGGTATAAATAGAGAATACCAATATGCCTCTCATTAAGTCTCCGTAGAAATTAAAGACTTCCAAGGATTTTCTGGTATGTGTTTTGGACAGGCTGATGTCAAGAGGTAATTCACTTTGGCCAGCATCATGGAGTAGGGAAAGCTAAAATGAAGACAAGCGTCTTGACTTCCGGGGCATGTTCAGAAATTTTTGCTCTGTTGCTTCTTCAGAAAACATTAAGCAACAATGGATGCCAAGCCATGCTTAAAGAGAATCTCTAAGCTTATGATTTAGAGGCTGATGGGCAGGTTAGATATTAAATAGGCAGATTTGTAACTAGAATTATGATGTTATTTGAGGAAAAGGAACTGAGTTGTACAATAGAGAGAATAAGGTAACAGGTAACATCTACGTAGCTTGGAGATCTTGAAGTAGCACCACAAACACTCCCACAGATCCCTTAAAAATGGAATTGTAGAAGTTGGGGACGAATCTTGCTTTTAATCTTTGTAATTTTCCTTCCTGTTTAAGAATATCAGTGTAGACTCAGTGGTCATTGACCTCCAGGAAGCCGCCCTGAGAGCAGAAGCAGCTGTCAGTGATCACTCGTACCTCGTGCATGTTGGTGAGTGCCTCATCTTACTGATGAGAACAGTGTCTCTCCTTATATCTGTCTGTGGTCTGGGTGGCTGTGAGATTTCATTTGCTGTTGTCACGTTGGTTTGACATTTCTTCTGGTCAATTTATAGTAGTTGTTTTTCTTCAGGCTAATGAAACTGGGAGTGGCAGTCTGATCTTATTTTCCTAAGGGTAAGCAACCAGGTATGACCAGGTGGCCCAAGTCTCTTGTGCTTGGTCTCTGAAAGTCTCCCAGAGACCTGTTGATCCTGAGTTGAGCACTCCTCTTGGAGTCCTTTTCAGCTCTGACACAGGAAGTGAGAGGCTATAACCAAGCAGCCTGGAGTGTGAGTTTGCTTTGTGTTCCTCAGATGCCTGTTTCTTCATAGCCAAAGATAGCCTTGGAGTTTACTCGCTCGTCCTAGGAGATTACAGCTTTGTCACTTGGAGTTCACTCATTCATCCTAGGAGATTACAGATCTGTCACTTGGAGTTCACTCATTCATCCTAGGAGATTACAGCTCTGTCACTTGGAGTTCACTCATTCATCCTAGGAGATTATAGATCTGTGAGAGGCAAGAAGTCAGGCCTGAAGTCTGGAATCAAAGATACCAGATGCGAATGTCACCCGTGATGAATCTGAGTCTAGGATTTCATTTTTTCTCTTCTTTTAACTGTTTTTCTAGTTAGAGATGATGGGGGCTGGAGAGATGGCTCAGCGGACAAGAGCACTGGTTACTCTTGCAGAGGACCCAAGTTCATTTCTCAGCACCCACATGGCAATTAATAACCATGTATAACTCCAATTCCAGGGCATTGATGCCCTCTTCCTCCATAGGCATTTCATGACACAGGCACACTTACATATATGCAGACCAAACACATACACATAAAATAAAAATAATAAAGGAAATATTTTTAAAAGAAATAGATATGACACACACAAAAGCCCCAAACAATAATATAATCTTAGTAATTTTGTTTTTAATAGTAATTATTGTGTGTGTGTACGTGTGTGTGTGTCTGTGTGTGTGTGTGTGTGCAGCACAGTTGCAGAAGTCAGAGGACAACTCTTTGGACTTGTTTCTCCCCTTTCACCATTGTGCGTGTGCATGTGTGTGTGTGTGTGTGTGTGTGTGTGTGTGTGTGTAGCACAGTTGCAGAGGTCAGAGGACAACTCTGTGGACTTGCTTCTCCCCTTTCACCATTATACCGGTGCCAGTTCTAGGACGTGAACTCGGGTCATCAGGCTTGCACAGAAGGCAACTTTATACTCATGGAGCCATCTTACTGGCCCCAGAAACCGTATTTTAAATATGTGTTCTTTGTAAACAAGCATGTCAAATTATTTAGCAAAATACAGGCTGAAATCCATCCCTCAGGAGCCTGCTTTGCTTGTTAATGAAGATGCACCTTTAGTTCTGATTTGATCAGAGTTGTTTTTTTCTTTATTCCTTCTCCTAGCCACAATCAATAAATTAACCAACTTCAAACTCTTAAAGCTTTTTTTCTAGAAATGAGTTCTTTAAACATTTTTAAAAAGATTTTATTTTTTATTCATGTTTGTGTGTGTGCCACATATGTAAGGGTACCCACAGAGGCCAGAAGAAGGCATCTGATACCTGGAGCTGGAGTTACAGGTGATTGTGAATTGCCCAGTGGAGGTGTTTAGAAGCAAACTTGGGTCCTCTGGAAGAACAGCAAGCATTCTTAACCACTGAGCCATCTCTCCAGCCCCCAGTTCTCATTTTTAGTCCCATACACGATGCTGTTGGCTTCTTATTGAGGAGTTGCAGCCATATTAGAAAAGTCTACCTTAGTCATTAGCTCTTTAATGTTGCCAGCATCTATTATTTTTTTGAAAAACATTATAATTCATTTTGTTCACACCATAGCTAATAGTATATCTTGATTTTCTTCCAACTGAAGTTATAACTAGAGTTGAAGTTGTAACTAGAGTTGCCTCCAAAGCAGTGGTAGCAGGGAGTTCTCACAAGAAAGCATCCCAACACTGTCCCAGTGAGTACTGTCAGAAGGAATCCCCAACTACCAGACAGCTCCATCTGAACACAGATTAGGAAAACAGCACAGAGGGGCTCTGGACATCTAGACAGCAGCCTCGTTCAGTGCCTGGGAATAGCTTTAGCCTCTAATCAGCTTCCAGCCTGGAAAAGAAAGCATGTAGTTAGGTGGGGCCCACAGCTATCAAGGCATTTTCTATTCCTTAGGGTAGATTAAGTTGGAGAAACTGTGTGTGTGTGTCCAAGTCTGTATGTGTGGTGAGGTGGCGGCAGCGGCAGTGGCGGTGGTGGTGGGTTCACACCAGCATACATTAAAAACACAAAATTCCAGTAAAAGATATAGGAATCAAGCTGGAGCAGAGGTAGAAGCCTTATCCCTGCTTGCTGTCTAAGTGCTAAAGTGCCTGCTCTCCAGGCTGCTGGGGAGAAGAAGGTGTAGGTAGTTTTCCCAGAACTTCATGAACTGTAACATCAGCTGCCAGGCAGGGTGTGGTTACATGTGCAATAGTGGCAAGACTGACCTCTCTCTGGGTTTGTGGCCTGCTCCACAGAAGGAACCCCATTCCTGGTACTAGAAGCCTGGTCTAAAATCAAGGGGTCATAGGCCCTCTGACAGAAATTGCTACTGATAGTTAAGTACATAAAGGCAAACTGCCTTATACCCATAGAAAAGGCTACCTTCAACCTTAAACAGACAAGCTTCTGTTTATAGTGAATGGCAGTGAATGTGGAGAATCATGGCTGCCTAGTGACACTTGAGGGCTCAGCCCTAAAGCTCAAGGAACACTGTGGAAGAGTTGGAAGACCACAGGATAGTGAAATCCCATCCAATCCACAGGACAGGACACAGCCAAGGGCTCATAGCAGCTGTGATTGCTTGCATTAGGCCTGACAAGATGGTCCTCTCGGTATTCATATGGGACCCTGCTTCTTACTACTGAAGTGTGGGCTCCTGCTGGAAACTGACTGAGTGGGAATCAGTGTCTTCAGCTGGACATCCTCTGTGAGCCCACCAGGTTCTGATAAGCAATTCCAGTCCAGCTTACAGATGGCCCTGGTCAAACTCAGGTTGAGGGGTAGGGCACAAAAAACCCAGCTAAGACTAGAATGTTCCATATAGAGGACAAGTGGGCATGGGAGGAGGGAAGTGGGAGAGGGTGGGTGTGAGAACAGTTTGTGTGTGTGTGTGTGTGTGTGTGTGTGTGTGTGTGTGTGTGTGTGTGTATATATATATATATATATATGAAATGAAAAGAAATTAATAAAAAAGTATACAGCTCTTGGTTTTGTACTGGTATTACATTGGAAAAGCCAAACAAAATGCAAAATTTAAAATGCCAGACAGTCTTATTAACATCATGAAATTTAGAGCAGATATTTGTAAAACCCTTTCTTGCATTTTCCTCTCCTAGAAAATGTTACATATTTACAAAGATCTGTCTTTTATCAACTGCTATACCCATAATACCTGGAAAGTGGCTGTTCAGACTCAAGAAATTTGGTTTTAGTTGCTGAATGGATGTTCAGCTATTAAAAACTAAATAAAGAAAAGCCAAGCCAGGCTGTGGCTGGCCTGTGTGACCACAGCATAGGTGAGCCACCCATGAGGTGTTGCCTGCTGCCCTCGGGCACTCTGCTGCTTCCTACGCTGAAGGACTGTTAGTCTGGCCTAAGGGTAGGCATGGGCAGGCAATAGTGGGAGAAGGGAAAGTGGAAGGCATGGACAAGTTAGTAATTTGACTCTTGAACCATGTGTATCTTTTAGTTTTTCAGAGTATGTTTTTCTCATCTTGAGGGATTTGAAGTAGTACATTTAAAATGTTACATGCATGTTAACAAACCTTATGAATTGATCTTTGATTGTAATTACTTTTTTTTTTTTAATCTCAGGGCTAAGCCATGAGGTTCAAGAAAACTTTTCTGGTAAGCTACCAAAAGCCAACAAAGAGAGAGAGAAAGAGAGAGAGAGAGAGAGAGAGAGAGAGAGAGAGAGAGAGAGAGAGAGAGAGAGAGAGAGAGAGAGAGAGAAACATGCATCAAACAAAAAAAGAAACCCCAGCAATTTCTTATATGTATTTTCATGTTACAAAGTATATTCATTTTAAAATACACTCTTAGCCGGGCGTGGTGGCACACGCCTTTAATCCTAGTAGTTAGGAGGCAGAGGAAGGTGGATCTTTGTGAGTTCAAGGCCAGCCTGGTTTACAGAGTGAGCTCCAGAACAGCTGGGGCTACAGGGAGACCCTGTCTCAAAAAGACCAAAAAAAAAATAAAAAAACACTCTTTATGGTTTCTGTTTTTCCCTCGCTTCTTTCTCCTACTTTTTTCTCTATTTTCCTATTTTTCTTTCCCTTACAAATAATCCTCTCTCTTTTCTCTTCCTCTGTCTCTTCCTGGCCGTGCTCCAGACATGGAGCTCACAGATAGACAGGAGACCAGATGCATTTTCCTTGTACATTCAAGTGGGTGATGGGACAGGATACACTGAGCTGTGGGCACTGCTGCACCCCTTATGCTGTGTGGATTCCACGTGGCTATGGGCTGAACAGGACCCTGGTAGCAGCTGACTCCAGGCTTCTCACACTGCTTCAGTGTCTCCCTTCAACAATACACCATAGGCAGCTGTTTTTATTTTAGTGAAGCTTTATATCAGTAGTCACTTAATTGAATTCACCTGGCTCATCTCATCTGCCTTAATTTTTTTTTTTTTTAGATTGTTGCTAGGTTCTAAGTTTTAGATTGTTGCTAGGTTCTGAGTTTACATTATGGAAGAAGAACTGGTAAGGTGTTTCTAAGAAAAGTGAAATGATGTTTTTTGTCTTTAAAAGCTTGTTCGACTTGTCAGATTTAATCATTGGATAGAAATCTATAGTTTGATTATTCCATGTGTTCTAAAGCATTGCAATCATTCAGAAAGGAAGCAGATGATATAAAAGATTTAAGTTGTCACAGATCCCAGCATCCTTTACTCTGCATTTGTGAGGTGCTGATGTTTCTGAGGCTATCCTTGTATTTTTAGGCTCAGTATTACTCGGAATTTACTTAAAGAAGCTGCCGGGTTCCAACTAACAGAATTAAAATAGAATAAATTGGGCTGGAGAGATGGTCTAGTGGTTAAGAGCACCGACTGCTCTTGCAGAGGACCGGGGTTTGATCCCCAGTACCCACATGGCGGCTGAGAACTGTCTGTAACTCCAATTCCAGGAAAACTCCAGTTCCAGGGGAATCTGACGCCCTCTTCTGACCTCTGCGGCATTGCAGGACACGGGTGCACAAACCTACATGCAGACAATACATTCATACAAATAAATAAATAAATAAACAAATAAATAAACAAATAAATAAAATTTAAAAAAATAGAATAAATTAAATTTGCTTTTGTGAGTCTGTTCAGTGCTTTTCCAACTGGCTAGATTTATAGCTGTATCTATATTGGTACTCAAATGAAAGCCAGCAATCCATACAGTGTTGGCCCTTACTAAGCTGGTTTGAACAAAGTCAATCTGAATCTAAAACAGGATTTAACGTATAAAGCAATGATCAATTTCAGTGAATATGTAAACAATGTTTTTCCATTAATCATCAGTGCCATTATATAAGATCAGCATATTCTTTTTGGGAAAGAATGGTTTTAAAATAAAACCTTACATTAGCATCAATGAAACATCTGGTATTTATCTTCTTTTTAGTCCAAGTCGTTGAGAATGTTGGGAAAATAGAGATTATCCTACAAAAGAGAGAGCGTCTTTCTTGGAAATCTCTCGGTCATCCCCTAGAGAAACACCATTCTTTCATCCCGAAGAATGGTGCAGGTATGCAGTGCTCTTATATTGCTGTGTTGATTGCATTGGGGAACTGTGGCGGGACTGTCAGGTTCGGAGGGACTCCTCCCAGGGGAGCTGAAGGTCCTTGAGTTTCCCTTTCAGGATTTGCATTTTTATCTGTGAAACTTCTCTCTGCCTTTGCTTTGTTCATAAGGTAAATTTCAGCCTCTGTGACCTTATGTTCAGGTACAACAAAATCACTAATTTAAGGTACTGTAAAAGGAGAAGCCTACTTGTACCTTGAATGTTAACCAAGCTTTTGTTCTTCATTTTTTATAAAAAAAAATGGAAAACCAAGTTGTTTACACACATTTTATTTCTTTTCCTATTAAAAGCAGGCTTAAGATATTTATGCTCAAGCCAGGTGTGGTGGTGCACACTTTTAATCCCAGCACTTGAGAAGCAGAGGCAGCCGGATCTACAAGGCCAGCCTGGTCTACATAGTGAGTTCTAAACCAGCTGGGGCTACAGGGAGACCCTGTCTCAAAAAGACCAACAACAAAGAATTATGCTCAAGGAAAACAGTTTTTCTTTCAGTTTACTCTTAAAGGGAGATAGCATTCATTTCCTTTGTGTTTAAGAACTTTTTTAAATTTTTTAAATTTTTATGTGTATGAATGTACTGTTTGCATGTAGGTTTGTGCACCTGTGTCATGCAATGCCTCGGAGGTCAGAAGAGGGTATCGGATTCCCCTGGAACGGTTCCCAGTTGCCATGTGGGTGCTGGGGATCGAACCTGGGTCCTCTGCAAGAGCAGTCAGCGCTCTTAACCCCTAGGCCATCTCTCCAGCCCCTAAGAACTTTTTAAATCTCAGTTTAGCATGTATAGGAGAAGATACTATAAGTGCACTGTTTGAAATTTCACAAGTTGAGTGCATCTCATCTTGTGGGAAAATGGTAGGATTATCCCACTCTTCTGAGTGTTTTGAAATTTCCCAGTAATGAGCTGTAAGTCAGGTCTGTTAATCTTCTTCTCTTTATGGACAGGCACAGTCTTTACTTCTGGAAAGAGACCATTGATCTTTCTTCGCTTCCGTGTTCTGTGTTTGCTTTCTAAACACTTTCTTTTGTCCTCCTTACCCAGCCTGTCTAGTTATCTTTCCTCCTTTCACTTTTGTTCTTTTGTTTACCTTTGGGGAGATTTCTTTAGCTGTGTCTTCCAGCTCTTTGACTCTACTCATTTGATTGGTTGGTTGATATTTATTTTTGAAATAGGGTCTTGCCCTGTTGTCTAGGCTGGTCTGAAACTTTCTATGCAACCCTGGCTGGACTTGAACTTTCAGCCTTCCTGCTTCTACTTCCTGATTACCAGGATGAAGGTGTACATCTCCATGCCTGGCTTCTGCAATGTTTTTAACATGTAAGAGTTCTTGATTCCTTTTTCCTTTTCTAAATCATACTATTCTTAGTGTCCCTTGTATTTGCTTTTTTAAAGTTTTTTTAAATTACATTTTACTTATTCATTTTGTGTATGTGTGGTGTGGGGCACCTGCACCGTGGCCTGTATGTATGTGCCTGCAACTTGCAGGAATTGGATCTTTCCTTCCACCCTGTGGATCTCAGGAATTGAATTCAGGTCATCAGGCTTGATGACAAGCACCATTACCTGCAGAGCCATCTCACTAGCCCTTGTTTTCCAAGAGTTACGGTGATGTTCAGCATGTTTCCCTCTGTGTAGCCTCTGTATCTTCCAGTCTCTGTAACAGATGCTGTCGTCTTTGAGTGTTTCTGATTCTCAGTGTTGCTCATATTTCAGCTGATTAGAGACTACGCGTGTAGGTGTGGCCATTGTCACTGCACAGCCAGATGGTTTCTCTGAGGATGCTCTAATCTCTCTAGAGTGAACTGTATTCTCCCTTGCACATCTCCTTCCCCTCCTCTCCTTCTTTTTTTTTCTTCTTCTTAGAATACTGTGTACCTAAAGTACTATAACAAAATATGTGGCTTAGAAGTCCAGTCAAGGTATTGGTGAAGCTGCTTTCTTATGAGGCCTCCCTCCACGTGTGATCTTCTTTGTCTGTCTCCTGATTTCCTCCCTTGAAAAGGGAAACAACAATGCTGGATTAAGGTCACCTACTGACTTCACTTTAACCTAGTTACCTTACAAAAGCCCCTGTCTCCAAGTACAGTCCCATTCTGACCATGTATTGTGATTTCAGCATGTTAGTTGAGTCTGGCCTGTAGCATATGCCCAGTCCACAGAGCCTGTGCTGCTTCTCTAGAGAGCAGACTTGGTTGGAGTCTTCTGCCCCATAAGAGAGGGTTCATTGCATGGCTGTGCTAAGTAGGAGAGGCCATGGGGGATGGCAGTGCCTCTGAGATTTTTAAATGCACCTTGACTGTGAGTCTACAGGTGCCAGAACCGGCTTCTAAATTCTAATAGGATTGTGTAAAATACATTAATTCCCAGCTGCCTGTGTGTTTGGCTTGAGATTCCACTCTGTCAGGTCTTCTGAGTCAGTCACTATTTTCTTTGCCCTGTTGGCCCTCAGCACTTGTTACTTTTCATCTTTCCCTTCCAATCTTTCTGTCTTTGTGGGCTTATGCCTTTAAAACACAACAGTGCACATGCTTAGCCGACCTGCTGTCCCTCAGGGTGTTCACATGCAGTGTACCTGCTGTCCCTCAGGGTGTTCACATGCAGTCTACCTGCTGTCCCTCAGGGTGTTCACATGCAGTCTACCTGCTGTCCCTCAGGGTGTTCACATGCAGTGTACCTGCTGTCCCTCAGGGTGTTCACATGCAGTCTACCTGCTGTCCCTCAGGGTGTTCACATGCAGTCTACCTGCTGTCCCTCAGGGTGTTCACATGCAGTCTACCTGCTGTCCCTCAGGGTGTTCACATGCAGTCTACCTGCTGTCCCTCAGGGTGTTCACATGCAGTCTACCTGCTGTCCCTCAGGGTGTTCACATGCAGTCTACCTGCTGTCCCTCAGGGTGTTCACATGCAGTCTACCTGCTGTCCCTCAGGGTGTTCACATGCAGTCTACCTGCTGTCCCTCAGGGTGTTCACATGCAGTCTACCTGCTGTCCCTCAGGGTGTTCACATGCAGTCTACCTGCTGTCCCTCAGGGTGTTCACATGCAGTCTACCTGCTGTCCCTCAGGGTGTTCACATGCAGTCTACCTGCTGTCCCTCAGGGTGTTCACATGCAGTCTACCTGCTGTCCCTCAGGGTGTTCACATGCAGTCTACCTGCTGTCCCTCAGGGTGTTCACATGCAGTCTACCTGCTGTCCCTCAGGGTGTTCACATGCAGTCTACCTGCTGTCCCTCAGGGTGTTCACATGCAGTCCACCTGCTGCCCACCAGTGGGTTCAGATTGTAATTCCACATATTCAGTTTAAGTATTTAAACAAAGGATGCAGAGGTGGAAGAGATGCCTACAACAGGCTTGAGAGATTCTCTGTAAATCTTCCTGTGGTCAGAGTAGGTGGGACTAAACTAAGCCCCATCTACTGCATTTCTCAGACTTCCTTAAATGAGGCCTTCCAAGTTGGGAAAACAAACCCTAATAACTTCATGTTCCAGATCATGTCTTCTCTGGCTGTGCTGTGACATGGCAAACTTGAACATGTGTTAGGCTCTGTTTCTAGCAAGGAATGGATTACTAGTCAATGAGGTCCCATAGGCCCCCAAACATTACAGGCTATTTCCAGTGTTCTCGGTGCTTCTCCTGAACTTGATGGCAAGACTCTGCTGTGTGGACTCCACATACTTGTGAGTCATAGAATGTGGAGAAATCAAGCGGGCAAGCAGGCACTGACTCTGAAGCTTCCATCACTACTGGCTAGCTTTCATAGTACTAGAAGGTGCTAGGCATACTACTGGAAGAGAAAGTAATCCTCCCTCTTACCCAGAGTGAAACCTATGAACTACAATAACAGCCTCTCCAGCACTTGGTATCATTTGTTTTCTGGATCCTAGCCAGTCTTATCAGAGTGAGATGATATCTTAAAATGGTTTTAATTTGCATTTCCTTAATTATTAGCGATGTTGAACACGCTTTAAGATGTTTCTCAGCCATCTCTATTTCCTGTCTCTGTTCAGCTCTTTGCTCCATCTTTTGAGTGAGTCATTTGTTTTCTTAATTGTTTGTTTTTTGAGTAGTTTATATATTCTGGAAGTTAATGCTCTGTCAGATGTATCAATGGTGAAGGTTTCCTCCCACTCTGGGTTTTTTCTTCACTTCCCTGATTGTTTCTTTTGCTGTACAGAAGCTTTTGAGTTTAATAAGGTCCCACTTGCCAATTGTTGACCTTATTTCCTGTGCAGCTGCTGTCTGATTTAGAAAGTCTTTTCGTATGCCTAGGTCTTATAGGTTGCTGACAACTTTTTCTTCTATCACCTTCAGAGTTTTAGGTTTCACATTGAGATCTTTGATCCATTTGGAGTTGATTTTTGTACAGGGTGAGAGGTAGGGGTTTAATTTTATTTTACAAGTGGTGATCCAGTTTTGCCAACACCATTTGCTAAAGATGCTGTCTTTCCTTCATTGAGTCTTTTTGGCCCCTTGTCAAATATGAGGTGGCTGAAATTGTGTGTGCTCAAGTTTGGAACTTCAGTTTTGTTCCATTACCGGTCCATCTACAGGTCTATTTTTGTACCAGTACCAGGCTGTTTTTATGACTATAGCCCTGTAGTATAGTTTGAAGTCTTGTGTATAGATTCCCCCTGTATTGCTCTTTTCACTGAGGGTTGCTTTGGCTATTCGGGGTCTATTGTTTTTCCATATGAATTTAAGGATTTTTTTTTCAAGCCTGTTAAGAAAGTCTTGATGATTTTAATTAGGATTACATTGAATCTGTATATTAATTTGGATAGAATGGACATTTTTACTATATTAATTTTTCCAATCCATGAGCATGGGAGGTCTTTCAGTCTTCTGATGTCTAATTCAATCTCCTTCTTCAGGGGTTTAAATTTTTTGTTATAGAGATCTTTAGTGTCTTTGGTTAGGCTTGTCCCTAGGTACTTTATTGTTTTTGAGGCTATTGTGAATGGGAAGGTCTGGAACCAACCCAAGTGCCCCTCAACCAACGAGTGGATAGAGAAAATTTGGTACATCTACACAGTGGAGTTCTATGCAATGGTAAAGAAAGATGACATCATGAACTTTGCAGCTAAATGTATGGAACTAGAAGATACTATGTTAAGTGAAATAACACAGTCCCAGAAAAACAAAGGACAAATGGTATCCCTCATCTATAGATGCTAGCACCAAGTACCTAGTTGTAAGGCAAACTGAGGAATGTTAATGTTATATTCCTTGTGATCTGAAAACAACTGTGCTCTTATATTGTGAATCCCTAGACAGGTTCTAGAATTAACCTACCATTTATTTTCAGACTTTGGATTTTTGGTATATGATGGTGGCTTTGTATGCATATTTTAGAGTAACATAAAATCAGAATGGAAAAATGTGAATCAAGAAATGTGATATGGAAATAACATATAGTTTGTTTTCAGACAACATAATTTTAGGTGTGATATATTTAGGTGTGATATATCAGGCTGGTGTAACTTAGCCTTTCTGGGTGCTTAACGACCATAATTAACGCCCATACCAATTTGGCCGAGGGACCTAAGTGATAACTTTGTTCCTTGCCCTCAGAGGTCAACTAAGTCTTAAGGGACTATGCATGGGGACATCTCTTGAAATGTCCTCCAAATGTGAGTCACCAGTCTTCCTGTGTAGGGAGGTCTTGGAGATCCACTAATGGGACTTCATCCAGTGTCTAGGCTACAAAGAGGAAAGTCTGCTCATGCTTCAAAAAGGGAAGCCTGGTCTAACAAGACCTGACTTTGTCCTCGAGTGGATAGAACTGGTAAAAGAAAAGCCAAAAGGAGCCAGGGGCTCACTCCCCAAGCCCCCCCACCAAAAAAAAAAAAAACCCTAGTGACCCCTGAGGACCAGATCCTCAACTGACCTTGAGAAAAAAAAAAAACCTTGGTTAATCTGTGTGGCCTTAAGCATCCAAAAGGAAGGTATAACCAGAAATAAATAATCAGTAAGGCCCGAGAAATTGTACTTCAGATATAAAACTTGAGATCTTAGTAAAAATATAAAAAGAAAAAAAGAGCACTATTGTTTTGCCTGTCTTCAATTCTTACTGGCAAGTGCATCTGTGGCTGCCACTGCTTTTGCCATCCTTCAAGGACATGAAACACAGCTTTTTAACCCTCCAATATGGACTGTAGACTCATGTCTCTCCAAGAATCCTCTAAACCTTTAATGCTAGATGGGGACTGCTGAGATATCCAACTTGTGGACTGAGCTACTACTGGGGAGTCAGCCTCTTCAGAATATAAACTGTCATTGTTGGACTACCCAGGTTGTATCACAGAGACCAGTACAGGAAGATCAAGGCAGGATGCAGTACTTACTGGACCTCATTTGGGTGACCATGGGAAAGAAAGACCCCAGTGTGGAGCACAAGGGTGGGATTGATGGTTGTTTGGGCTTGCCAAGGAGGAACCTTTGAGCACTTCCTTAAGGAAAACATGACATCTTTTAGCCTAAAAAAAAAGAAAATCCTCTAATTCAGGTGATATGTGTATGTATGTATGTGTATATGTATACAGATATATATGTATTATTATTATATTATAGTGTGTGTATGTTATATTACTATAGATTACATAGATAGATCATCGTGATAGATAGATAATAGATAGATGTATATGCAATTCCAAGTTGGTGAGAAAGAACCGGAAAAAAAAAAAAAAAAAAAAAAAAAAAAAACGACTGAAACAGTGAAGTAACAGTGAAGTTCTCCCCCAAACAATAAGCCTCTGCTTTGAAAAAAATCTCTGGAAAGACTTAGAAAAAGATGCAAGACATGTATGGCAGAGTGCAGGAACTCAGGTGGGGTAGGGGGTGTGGAAAGGGAAATGACTCTTTATTGGATTGAGAAATGATGTATGATATATGAAAAGGTTTAGTAACAATAAAAATATATTAAATAAATGTAGCAAAAGGCTCTAGGATATAAATTTATCAAATAATTTTTCATATACATAGTTCATATCATTGTAAATATATAAAGACTGAAAGAACTACTAAAGTAAATTTAAGAATAAATTAGGGTGGTATTTTTTTGTGGGTTTTCTTTTTGTTTTCTTTTTTTCTTTTTGGTCTTTGTGAGACAGGGTCTCCCTGTAGCCCCAGCTGGCCTGGAACTCACTATGTAGACCAGGCTGGCCTTGAACTCAGAGATCCACCTGCCTCTGCCTCTGAGTGCTGGAATTAAAGGCATGTGCTACCACACCTAGTGAATAAAATAGTTTTTAACTGGTTAAGCCAACTCTGGTTTTAATGTGCTTTAAGATATATGAAGAAATAATGCTCATTTTATTGAAACTCATTTTCAAATTATGGAAGTATTTATGTTTTGTAAAATATCTTGGAAATTAAAATGAAAAATATATATATAATTAATGAATTAAAAAATATTTAGGCATTTTAGTGAAATTGAAGTTTCCTGGAGAGCAAAAATGGAATGTTCCCACTGAATGCTCTAGTGTTACTTCTTACTAATTTGTGTGTCAGTAAAGGAAGATGTAATGCCTTCCAGATCTGTACTACAGGAAGTGCCAGTTGGTTGCCAAGGAAGATGTTACTCATGATACCAAGCTTTTCTGTTTGGCTCTGCCACCAAGTACTCATCTTCAGGTGCCAGTCGGGCAACATGTTTACCTCAAGCTGAACGTCACAGGTAAGGTGAATTGAGGCTTTGGAGGGTGGGTACTGGCAAATGTTCTTTGTGAGAATTTGAAAAGGTGCTGAGCTCTCTAGGAGGCAGGCAACTATGTTTCTGGTTGTCTGACTTTAGTGCAAGCAAGTATTTGGGTTTGTGGACTTGAGGCCTCCTAAGCCTCAACATTCCTTAAGATAGATGAGGGGCTGGAGAGATGGCCTAGTGGTTAAGAGCGACAACTGCTCTTGCAGAGGACCCGGGTTCGATCCCCAGGACCCACATGGCGGCTGAGAACCGTCTTTAACTCCAGTTCCAGGGGAATCAGACACCCGCTTCTGACCTCCATGCCATTGCACGACACAGGTGCACAGACCTGCATGCAGTCATTACACGCATACACATAAAAAATAAAAAAGATAGTTAGATGATTGGTCCTTCTATTCAGCTACCAAAAAATACATGTTAGACCATTAAAACAATTAAAAACATATAAAATAAACTTTGAAGTGTCACCCTTTCTCTCCCCAGATGACTTCATCGGCCACCACTATTGCTAAATATTTGGTTTATATTTGAAATTATTAATTTGTTATTACGTTGCCATGGAAAACTTTTGATGCTGTTTTATAGCTGTCTAAATTTATTAATGTCTAGACTTATTTTTAGATAGTTCTTAATAAAACATTGTATTATGATTAAACATTGATTATTAAAAGTATAGGTTTGAGCCGGGTGTGGTGGCGCACGCCTTTAATCCTAGCACTTGGGAGGCAGAGGCAGGCAGATCTTTGTGAGTTCAAGGCCAGCCTGGTCTATGGAGTGAGTTCCAGGACAGCTGGGGCTACAGGGAGACCCTGTCTCGAAAAGACCAAAAAATAAATAAATAAATAAATAAATAAAATAAATAAAAGTATAAGTTTGAGGTATATGTAAATGTATTACGTGGCTGTGGAGATTATAGTTAAAGGTAAATACACAGTTTTTGTTTTTTATTTTATGTGTGTGAGTGTATTGTTGGAATGTGTGTAAGTGCACTGATGTTGTGTAATGCCCACAGAAGTCAGAAGTGGGCATCAGATCCTCCAGAACTGGAGTTACAGATAGTTGTCAGCCAAACGTGGGTGCTGGGAGCCAAACCTGGGTCCTCTGCAAGAGCAGTCACTGCTCTTAACTATGGAGCCGTCTTTCCAGCCCCAGCCAACATACTGATTAGCATGATAAATTTTTCTTTTATTCAAGAGATTTTACGTTTTTGGACTTTAACTTTATCTTGATTTTTTTTCCCCCTAGGTGCAGAAATAGTAAAGCCATATACACCTGTGTGTGATTCTTTATTCCCAGAGTTTAAAGAACCACTTCTTCCCTCAAATACATACATTTACTTTTTGATCAAAATTTATCCGGCTGGGCTCCTCACACCAGAACTTGATCGTCTTCAGATTGGTTTGTAATTTTGAATTTTTAGCTTGTTTGTGTTCTAGATTGGATCAGTTACCATCTGTTTTCTCCACAAGGGAGATGGTAACTGTCGTAATTCAGCATGTCTACAGCAGAAGTCCTTTCTTTGCTGTGTGCTCCGTGTCCCTCCTTAGCACTTGCACATCACCGTCCGTGCTCCAGTCTGCAAGCTCTGTGCTCGGGTCTTCCCACTTGCCTTCTCCTGGTCCAGTCAGCCACCAGTCCTTTGTCTTAACCTCTAACTGGACTGTCACGTTTGCCTGTGTTGGTGTCTGGACTATCACGTTTGCCTGTGTTGGTGTCTGGACTGTCATGTTTGCCTCTGCATGGTGTCTGGACTGTCATGTTTGCCTCTGCATGGTGTCTGGACTGTCATGTTTGCCTATGTTGGTGTCTGGACTGTCATGTTTGCCTGTGTTGGTGTCTGGACCATCACGTTTGCCTGTGTTGGTGCCTGGACCATCACGTTTGCCTCTGTTGGTGTTTGGACTGTCATGTTTGCCTGTGTTGGTTTCTGGACTGTCATGTTTGCCTCTGCATGGTGTCTGGACTGTCATGTTTGCCTATGTTGGTGTCTGGACTGTCATGTTTGTCTGTGTTGGTGTCTGGACTGTCATGTTTGCCTTTGTTGGTGTCTGGACCATCATGTTTGCCTGTGTTGGTGTCTGGACTGTCATGTTTGCCTTTGTTGGTGTCTGAACTGTCACGTTTGCCCATGTTGGTGTCTGGACTGTCATGTTTGCCTCTGCATGGTGTCTGACTGTCATGTTTGCCTGTGTTGGTGTCTGGACTGTCATGTTTGCCCGTGTTGGTGTCTGGACTGTCATGTTTGTCTCTGCATGGTGTCTGGACTGTCATGTTTGCCTCTGTGTGGTGTCTGGACTGTCACATTTGCCTCTGCGTGGTGTCTGGACTGTCACGGTTGCTCTATTTGGTGTCTTTCTACTTGGCTGCCTTTTCTAGCTCTTCCTCCAAGCTTCCCTTTGAGTATACCTACTCCTGGTGCTCTGTAGCTTTGAGCCCCTGGTGCGTCTGCATTGCCTATATGGTTCAGCCTCTCTGCATGGTCTGCAAGGCTTTGATGGTCTCTCTAGCTTCTTCTGCTCTTGCATTTCAAAGTATGTGTGCTCCGCACAGCTCCAGTTTGTCAGTGTCATCCTCAGGACCCTGCAGGTAGTTCACCTATCGTGCATCAGCCCCTTCTTTGTCAAATGCCTACTCTAAAGCCTCAAATAAAATAGGACTTCCATTATGAGCCTCCTCCCCTGAGTCACTTAAGGACAGTTGACCGTAGCTCTGGTAGGATGATGGTATGTAGAGGAAGAAGTCCTCTTGTCTTTGTATTCCAGTACCTCGAGTGGCAGTTGGCACACTAGGCTATCAGGAAATGGGCCGGAAAGACTAAAGATTATGTTGACATCTGTGAAGATTTGAAAACTTCCTGTTTCTCATTCTTTTTCTGTTTTCTCTCATTTTTCTCCATTTCATTTTGACTTCTTTGTCATTAATGGCCTAAATGCTCTTCCTTCCTTGGCAGCACTAGCACTACAGTGGGCCAGCGAAGCAGTATGTCACTGAAGTCTGAGAATAAAGAAATTATGCTGCTTTCTGAAAGTTACCTTAGAAATCCACCCACAACGTGATAGTTACTCAAAGAGCTGTATCACTTAGAGCTATACACTTGTATGCCAGTGACCCCTCATGAGGTCTCCTCTTGACCTAAGTAAATCAGCCCATAAAGATACTTAGTTCTGTGTTTCAATCTTGTCTTCACCAAATAACTCTCTATGATTAACTTAGTCTTTCCAGTGTTCTGAGACCAGGAATAAGGGACCGTGCATGGGACATAGGCTGCTAGGTAGCAGTTGCCATTCTTGTAAAATTGATTAGTACCAGTTACCCTGTCTGAATCCAATACAGCTGTGTAACCTGGAGGCCTGAACTTTGGATAAAAGTTTGCAAGTTGAGCTAGGTATAGTAGCCATGCACATTTATAATCCCAGCACTTGGGAAGCAGAGGCAGAAAAATCCAAAATCAGAGACTACCAGCCTGGGCTATGGTGATATGGTGAGACCTTTTAGGAAAATAAAACAAAACAACCTACCATTTGTACTGGATAGCTTCAGTTGTCATCTTGACATACCTGGGAAAAAGGAACCTCAATTGAGGAGTGGTCTGCCTCAGATTGGCTTGTGGGTATATGTCTGAGGCATTGTCCTGATTGGTGGTTGATGTTGGAGGCCCTTCCCACTGTGGGCGGTGCCAACCCTAGGCAGGTGGGTATATGTCTGAGGCATTGTCCTGATTGATGGTTGATGTTGGAGGCCCTTCCCACTGTGGGCGGTGCCAACCCTAGGCAGGTGAGCCTAGGTTATAGAAGAAAGCAAGGGTCCAGCACCCACAAGGAGAGCGAGCTAGCAAGCAGTGTTCCTTTGTGGTCTGTGCTTCAGCTCCTGCCTCCAGGTTCCTGCCCTAAGATCTTCTCCTACCTTCTCTTAATGATGATCTGTGATCCAGACAGGTTTATCGAATAAACCCTTTCTCCTCAACTTGTATTTGGTCCTAGTGTTCTATCACAGCAGCAGAGAAGCAAGCAAGGATGAGGCTTCTAGTAAACCGTCATCCAGCCTTTTCCTAAGAACATTCTAATCTTATGGTCCCTTTCAAAATGTAGCAATAAATTTGTTTTTCTTTCAATACTTAATTCATCAATTATCCTGTGGTGGAAACCTAAAGAGAAATATGACCTCTCACACATTTTAAAAAGCAGTATTTGAAGCCTCTTAAAAATAATGGACAGTTTTGGGTTTTGTTTTTCAATTTTCATTGGAGAATTCTAGGCATAGTCCTGGTTGGCAGTGTTCTGAGAGGTGCATACTGTCCTATCCACCGGGCACCTCGGAAGCTGGGCTCTGATCGCTCATCCAGCCCAGCACGGTTGATGTCTGATCTTGCTGGGTTCATAGCAGTTAAATTCAGAATGGCTCTTCTTGTTTGGATTATTAGATCTTTTCAAAATTTTAATGAAGTCAGCATATTTTCTAATGTGAGGTTTTAGAACACATTCGTTTTGAAATTCTCTCCTGCTAACCTTGCATCTGTGGTTACTAATCAGTGCATAAATAGCAGATATCTGCTCTTTATCTTGTATAATACGTTTGTACATGGGCTTTGCATTTGAGATTCCTTCAACCAAATTAATCTTTAGTTTGATAATGATGATAGAATCCAGACATATTTGGATGTCTCATGACTGATTGCCTCTAAAACTCGTGTGCTTCTGTAGTACTGACTTGGAGTCACAGACAAAATGTCCCCTGTCACTCATCAGTACTCTGGCCTGTCCATTTCCCTGCTCAGTGCTTTGTTTTGTTTTGTTTTGTTTTGTTTTGTTTTTCTGACTTGGTTTCTATTTCATTGTTTAGGAGATTTTATTTCTGTAAGCAGTCCTGAGGGCAGTTTTAAAATTACCAAACTCCAGGAAGTAGAAGAGCTCTTTTTACTGGCAGCTGGAACAGGCTTCACACCAATGGTCAAAGTACTGAATTACGCTTTGACTTGTGCACCCAGTCTCAGGTATGTCATTGTTTCTGATTAGTGTTGTTTGGGATGATTTTTTATTAGCATAAGCCATTCTGAATGAGTGATTCACTCATCCTTTACTGCTGTGCCTCCTGCATGCCAGGTTACCACGTTAGCCTGATTCTTTCATCTCTTCTGTCTTGATAATTTGGGTTCCCTAATTGATACTAAAAAGTGTTTGCCATGTTCCCTTCAGACTTTCCCACTTATACATGTTTTAAATATAAACAATAAGTTACCTCTTTCCTTCTTTCTTTCTTTTAAGGAAGGTTAAATTGATGTTCTTCAATAAAACAGAGGACGATATAATTTGGAGAAACCAACTGGAGAAACTGACATTTAAAGATAAAAGGTATTGCAACCCTGTTGACTCCGATTTAAATAGTTCCACCTTTTAAGTCTAGGCCTTAGCTTCTTTGGTTGAAGCTTTTGACAAAGAAGCTTTTTCAAAGAAAAAAATAAACTACTGACTATAAATAATGTTAATGTCTCCCCACTTGCTCCACCCAAGAAACTCAGTCTAATAAGATCTGTTAATAGCCATTGTGTCATTTAAATGCATGCTGTACTGAGTTGGGTTTCATGAAACCAGTTAAGTTCCAGTGCAATCAGTTTGGTACCTCAGGATTTCTTATATAATGGAGGCAGATAAGGTGCATTTGATGAAGTAGACTTAGAAGAATTAAGCGTGTCGGAGGATTTCCCTGAGCCTTTGGTAAGCCACACCCGGGGGGGGGGTGCATTGCATTGCTTACACATTGCTTAGCAAGACTGCCTCCATTATAGCTTGTTTTCGTCAGTGCTTGTTAGTATCCCTGTCACTAGTTTCCTTGTTAATACTGGTAAGCTGAGTCAAGCTGAAGTCAGAGGATAAAGAATAGCAGAGTGAAAGCTTATGTCATTGCGGGGCAAAAGCCCAGTGTAGTCAATGAAAGCAGTACAAACTTCTCACCAGAACACTGACTGGACAGCTTTCTGAAGCATTGCTGTAGTTATCAAAAGCTGTATCTAAAAGTGCCAGGCATCTAAATAAATCTTTATGCATCTGATAGTCTGAGATAGGTAGAAATTCCAGTCCTTAGAAAGAACTGAGGCCTTAGGTGCCACCTTCCCCGAGGACGGGGACTGCAGCTTCTGTTTTGCTGCTTTCTGACTGTTGATAATAATGCAGTGCTGAGGGCTCTTGTGGGGCCTTGCATTGGACATTTCTCTTTCTGTTTCCTTCTGGTTTTATGTTAAGAATGAGATTTGAGGGACTGGAGAGATGGCTCAGTGGTTAAGAGCACTACCTGCTCTTGCAGAGGACCCAGGTTTGATTCTGGGCATTCACATGACAGCTAACAACCATCTATAACTCCAGTTCCAGGGGATCCGATATTCTCCTCTGGCCTCCATGGACATTGTACACATGTGGTACATTTATACACATGCAGGCAAAAACATACATATATAATAAAATAACTTTAAAAAAAAAGAATGAGATTTGAACAAAATTTATGTTATGTTACCCAGATATGTGATTATGGTTGATTACAAGCTCTAAAAGTCAGGATTCACATAGTAGCATTCTAAGTGTAGGAAAATCTTTTAAAAGAGAGAGGTAATAGCAGGCAGATAACAGAAGTAGCTTATTTCTATATAAAACTGGACTACAAGTTAAATTCCACATTTTCTGCCTCCAGTGAGCAGTACTATAGGCTCAGGTGCCTCAGCTTACACACACACATGTGCCCATCAGTAGAATCCGTGGCTTGGGGAGTTCCCTCTCTACTTTCTTAGAGTGAGTTTTAAGGAGGGGGATGGTGTGGACAGGCTAATTTCTGGATATGACTTTGAAATGTGTACATATTGCCAGTATTTTGCTTCCCTTTAGAAGCAGTCATTTTAGGTGTCAGGACTATATGTCTTAGAGCTAATGATAGGTTCTTTTCAGAAGACCATGTGTTGATGTGATTTCTCCTTCCTTTTTATGAATTTAATACCTATGATATAGAAAGCATAGAGGAGTAATAAGAAAATTACTGAAAATTCTCCCCCCAGAGCAGCTACCATTCTGGCCTGTACTTTTCTATCTATACACAGGCATGCACATACTTTTGAAGATGCTGTAGTCATGGTGCCTGTGCTTTTCACAGCTTTCTTTATTTTCCACTTGGTCCACTCTGATCATAGAACATCTTTGTTAAGTGGCTGTCAACTGGAGCCACCCTGTCACCTCAGGGATGGCTGTGTTTGGAGACACTTTTGATTGCCTCAACTAGGAAAGGAGGTCCTACTGACGTCTAGTTGGTAGAAGACAGGATGGTTGGGAGTGGCCACAGGTGTGGGTTGGGAAGCCCTGCAGTGTACCAAGATTTCTAATAAGTGTTGTGTTCTGTCATGTGAACACACCATAATTTTTCTAATCAACCCCTGCTGCTTGACATAAGTTGTTCTGGTCTTCCCTTAACTATTCAGTATGGAAGCTCATCTGAAGAAACACTGATTGAAGGTGTTCCTCATTACAGAATATTTTCCCTGGAACACTTGACACTTTTAGTGGAGGTTGAGCATCCCTCATCCAGAATACACAGAGCCTGATGTGCTTCCGATCTGGGAGTTTGGGGATTTTTAGTGTGTGTCTAGACTTCACTGATAGTGCTCTGGAACCTGATAGTTTTTTGCTGGGATTTTCTTTTTAAATATTTGAGCATTTTGGATTTGGGATTTTCACTTTGGGGTGCCCACCTTATATTTGGGGAGGCAGTTCTAAGTATACCGAGTCAGAACTGCTGCTCATACCTAACAGTAACCTTGGAAGGTAAGAACTAAAACCCAATTCTATAGGTGATTTGAATATAAGATCTTAGAATTGTAACTGGTGGAAAGTTGTCCCACCTAGTTCCTGAATGAACTGTTCCCAGGAAACTGTCACTTCGCCTTTTCCTCAAAGTTTAGATTATTGTGTGACCAGTGTCTGCTGTTCTTCAGAAAATAGCATACTTAGCAGAAAATGCAGAAATACATTTGACATGATGCTATTGAAAATGGTAAGAATTAATCGTATTTGCTAAAGGGAGTAAACAGAACAAGTAGAACTGAAGTTTGAATTTTCTATAGCTTTTTTTTAACACTGGTTTACTTGATTTACAATAAGCCTGTGAGAAGATACAGTTGATACTTGCATTGCAAGACATGGTACCAAGTTCATTCCCATTTTAACTATGTTGCCCTTTCTTTTATTTTCATGTGTTTATTTCCAAAAGAGTTGCATGAGCCTATGTGCTGGCCACTAGGGACGCCATAGCCAAAGCTGGCATGATCTCTGCCCTCATAATGGAGAAAAGGTTGCCTTGTTGACTGTGCACTTGCAGCCTGAAGGAAGGGCTGTGAGGAAGGGAAAGGCACACACTCCCCTAGCACGTCCAGTACGGGACCCCAGAGCAGTGGGCCAGTGCGCAGGCTGATGGGCGTGGAGCTTGAGCTAAGAACAGAACATTGTGGGCTGGTAGGAGCACTGCAGAAGGAAGACAGCCAGGCAGTGTTGTGCAGTGAAGACAGACAGACAGACACAGGGGAGGTACAGCTTGCTCATAACTGCAGGTGGAGGGTGAAGGAGAAAGGCTTCTAGGTGAAACCCCAAGGTTCTGGCCTACACAGCAACATGAAGTAGTGCCATTCACAGAGTTAGTACTGGCTACAGGGCAGGAAGGTCACAGGTCTACCTGATGGACTTGGACCTACTGCTTCGATAGATTGGCCCCAGGGATCTAGCATTCACAGGACAGAGTTAAGCAAAGATTAAAGTACATGCCACTGGACAGTGTTCCTCTCTGTGATTTACATGAGCAGATTTATGAAGAGAAGTGTATCATTCTCTGAGATCTGTTTCTCACAAGTTCAAGAAGAAACCCACCAGGTCACTGTCCTCACTTAAAGCAAAAGCTAATCCGTAGTAAATCTGGGTTTACCTGTATGTTTTTGTTAAGTCTTCACTTCTAACTGTTTCAGTGTTTTTTTGAGCAAGACTTTCAGTCTTGATAAATTGTTCTTTGGGAAAGGTGTTTTTATTAAATTTGAAACATGCTCATAATGTTTAATGAGACTGTAAAACCTTTCCTCCTAGATTCGCTGTTGAATTTGTTCTCTCAGCACCTACTTCGGCATGGAAGGGCAAGCAGGGACACGTGTCAGCAGCCCTTCTTTCTGAATTTTTGCAAAGAAGTTCAGAAAACTCCAGAGTCCTCCTCTGTATCTGTGGGCCAGCACCGTTTACAGAACAAGGAGTAAGGTGAGCGGCAGTGGAAGGAGCCTGGGGAAGGCGATCCCTAGAAAGTAGTTCTTCCGTGGGAACGTACACTTGAAAAAATCCGCTGTCGCTTATGAAAACATGTGTTCAGACTTCATAACAGGGAACGGGTTGGGTCAGGATCATGCCCACTGTTAGATATAAATACAGATATAAGACACACCAGCAGTGTTTTCTGCCTGAAGCTGGCAATATGGACAAGTTTGGTGCTGTAGTCTTTTGGGGACATTAGGCCCAATTCTTCCATCACAGCTTTCTAATGTAAGTGAACAAGCAGTTTTCCTGATATTGCAGCTTTCAGTCTTTATCTTCTGCAGCTCTGTAGAAATTGGTAAATAAATGCCGTGATTCAAGACCAGGCAGCAATGATTCAAGACCAGGCAGCAAATGAAAAAGAAGATGCTAGAATGTAGAACACAAATGAGGACAGACCTGTAGTTAGACTGCAGATGATGAAAAGCAGTGGCAGTGAATATTTGTCCACAAGTCCACGTGGATATGAGTTAACTCTAAGATGACACTATAAAATGTTCAGTTAAATGCAGCCTCTGTGGGTTTCTAGGTGATTTTATTCTGGCTCCTTAAAGGCCCTATTTTTCTTTGTATATGAATAAACCTAGTATTTTCTAGATAATATCGTAATATTTTTATTCATGAGAAACACTGATTTCCAGGTTTAAAAAGCATTTAGTTTTGTAGGAGATGACAGCTCGGTACAGTGTTGCTTTTCACTGTATTGACGCTGCTATGTCAGAAGTGTCTTTGTGAGTGCTGTGTACAGGGACTGGAGACAGAAACCCTAGCACCACAGACTGGCCGTGAAGGATTGGGAGCACAGGCATCAGCGTAGGACCCCTTTCTTTCCTGCTCATGAATGTTGGCTTTCTCTGGGGCTTGAGACCATGTCTTCATTTGGGTTCTAAACACATTTCTTTGCATGCTGTGCACATCTCAATGGCTGCTCTTTGCACGCTGTGCACATCTCACAGGGCCGCTCTTTGCATGCTGTGCACATCTCACACGGCTGCTCTTTGCACACTGTGCACGTCTCACACGGCCGTTCTTTGCATGCTGTACACATCTCACATAGCTGCTCTTTGCACACTGTGCACATCTCACACAGCCGCTCTTTGCATGCTGTGCACATCTCACATGGCCGCTCTTTGCATGCTGTACACATCTCACATAGCTGCTCTTTGCACACTGTGCACATCTCACACGGCCACTCTTTGCATGCTGTGCACATCTCACACGGCCACTCTTTGCATGCTGTGCACATCTCACACGGCCGCTCTTTGCATGCTGTGCACATCTCACACGGCCTCTCTTTGCACACTCTGCACATCTCACACGGCCGCTCTTTGCACACTCTGCACATCTCACATGGCCGCTCTCTGCACGCTGTGCACATCTCACACGGCTGCTCTTTGCACGCTGTGCACATCTCACACAGCCACTCTTTGCTCACTATGCACATCTCACACGGCCACTCTTTGTACGCTCTGCACATCTCACATGGCCGCTCTTTGCATGCTGTACACATCTCACACAACCGCTCTTTGCATGCTGTGCACATCTCACATGGCCGCTCTTTGCACACTGTGCACATCTCACACGGCCACTCTTTGCACGCTCTACACATCTCACACAGCCGCTCTTTGCATGCTGTGCACATCTCACACAGCCGCTCTTTGCACGCTGTGCACATCTCACACAGCTGCTCTTTGCACACTGTGCACATCTCACACGGCCACTCTTTGCACACTGTGCACATCTCACACAGCCGTTCTTTGCACGCTGCACACATCTCACACGGTCGCTCTTTGCACACCGTGCACATCTCACACGGCCACTCTTTGCATGCTCTGCACATCTCACACGGCCGCTCTTTGCACACTGTGCATATTTCACATGGCCGCTCTGCACACTGTGCACATCTCACAGGGCCACTCTTTGCACGCTGTGCACTTCTCACAGGGCTGTTCTTTGCACGCTGTGCACATCTCACAGGGCTGTTCTTTGCACGCTGTGCACATCTCACATGGCCGCTCTTTGCACACTGTGCACATCTCACATGGCCACTCTTTGCACACTGTGCACATCTCACACGGCCACTCTTTGCACATTGTGCACACCTTACACAGCTGTTCTTTGCACCCTACATATCTTACACAGCTGCTCTTTGCACACTGGAGCAGCCAGACCTGTGTTGTTAGTCATGACTTTGGTACTTTGGTATTGTAAATTCTATAATCTCTTTAGTGCTTTTCTCAGTTTGCCACAGAGCCAATCCTCTGCTGAACTGGCTTCCCCAACAAGCTCAGGAGTGCTGTTAACAGTGCCCCCTGGGTCCCTTCATTGTTCCTCCTGAATGGCTGCACAGAACTGCCTTTCAAGGTGACTTGAATCAGATTAGCATTTGTCCTTCACAGCATGTGCCCTGTGACTTTCAGTTCAGGACTCATTTCCCTGATCTTCTTGTCCTCACCTTCTTAATGGAATGGAATATGTCTTTCTTAATTGCTCTAATTACTGTAATCATAATCATTGTTGATCTATAAAATGGCTCTGGTTGGCATCCTAGCCCCTAGGCCTCCCAGAGTTCATCTCACATCTGCTATGTGCTTGGGTTGGTCCTCCACCTCCTCCACTTCTGCATCCCTGGACCCAGCCAACTGCAGATTAAAAACACTCTAAAACATTGAACAAGTACTGAACATGTGCAGTTACTGTCCCTAATTGGTACACCATAACAACTATCTATAGAACATTCCTAGCACTTAAAGTATTTCAATAATCTACAGATAATTTAAAATGTCTTAGAAGATGTCCATGCATAGGACACAAATGCATGCCTATTTTCATATGGGTCTTGAGTGTCCTCAGAATTGGCTGACTGAAGGGAAGCCTCCAGCCCATCATTCCCAGTTGCAAAGCTGCATGAATCTGTGTGTGAGACAGTAGCTCTGTAACTGGTTTATCCCAAGCACACCCTCCATCTTCTATGAGCATTTGTCAGCTTGTATAATAAACATTCAGAACCTTGGGTTGCTTTTAAAAACAAACACAGTTCTTGGCCAATAATGATTTTTGCTCCACTACTTAACCTTGTGTTAAAAGAGCTGGATAAACAGTCTGTCTCAGCTTCAAAGGCCCACAGTGACCTGTGGCAGAGACTGGCGTACATAGTGGTCACTCAGAAGCAGCCATCATGGAGAGGGATGGTTATTTTAACCTTGGGATGTGTAGGTTGAGGAGACAGGAACCATGTGGTCAGAAAAGACCAGTGCTTGGAGTGATGGCTAATGTCACCAGTCAGAGCCAAGGTATGGTGGCAAATGCCTGTAATCATAGTATTCTGAAGGCAGACTCAGGAACGTAGTGAGTTCCAGAACAGCAGAAAACCTGGGCTACATAGCTAGGCCCTATCTCAAATGGGAATGGGGGGGTGGCGCTGAAGATATTGCTCTATGGCAGAATGCAGAATGCTTGCCCAGCATGTGTAAGACCCTAGGTTCAGTCACTAACAACACACACAAAATGCTAGTCAGATAATGTAGAGAGGGCCAGAGAGAGACAGGTACATTAAGAGTACACGCAGGTATCCAAAGAGTAGACTGGCAGAGTGAGGTCCCTTGCTAGGGACCAGGATGCATGGCTAGAAAGTCAGAGTAAAGTCAGAGCGGGAGGTATGACTGCTGAGCCCTGGCTCCTTGTCTGACAGTCCCCCTGTGAGCGTGCTCCTACTCTGTCAGCTGCCATTGGGGTTTTCAGACTCAGCCCTACCACTTCCAGTCACTTTACTGTTGTCCGTTACCTGCTGGCTTCTTCATCTTTGTGAGCTCATCTTTGTGAGCATCAGTGTACTTGCCTATAAACAGGGGGAAACAGTGCTTAAGCTTGTAACGTGCTTAGCCCGCTGACTGCATATAGTAGGATGTACTGAATAAAGATTGTCTTCAGAAGGATTTTAAGCAGCCACTTCTGTGGGCCTGGTTTCTGTACAGTTTCAAGTTAAAGTGCATTTCAGCAGTACGTCTGCTTTTCCTGTTCAGTGAGGGAGCATGAGGGTAGAATGCTAGGGGAATCCACTCCTCACTCTGAGAACTGGAAAATAAAAGGAGGTGGGGATTGAGCAAGTATTTTGGCTTTTCTATATGAGCAATGTTCGTGGATGGCCACGTAATAAGGGAGCAGAAATTTCAGCTGATTAATGGAGAGTGACAGAAGTAGAATCTTTACAACTCCTTAGCTTGCCAGTGGGTGCTAGTGTGTAATACGAGAGATGGCCTCTGACAGGAAGAACACTCATGAAGTAGCTTTGTCAGAAAGAGTTAAGCCTGTGTCTGAGGAGGCCCTAGACTAGATGTGCTCATTGAACTGTCATCAGGCAAAGGACACGGCATCACTGGGGAGTCCTTAGGAATGCCGCAAAGCAGGGACTGGGGGAGGCGCAACAGGTAAAAACCTGACTTTTTTCAGTGAGTAAGTTGCCAAACATGGTGAAGGATTTCATAAATTAAAATGTCCCCATGACTATCCACCAGTTAGAGTTAATTGCAGATGGCTCTTGACTCAAACTATTTATGATTCATGGCATTTATGAAACCATTGAAAATCTTAACAATGACTAGATATTTGTTGATGTTTAGGAATTGTCAGTTTTCTAGATGTGAAAAAATGTTGGCAAACCTTGATCTTCTTTGTAGGTATTTTCCCTAAGAAATGCACACTTTTGTTTTTCAGGTTGATTCATGATCTTAGCTTTTCCAAAGATGAGATCCACATTTTTAAGGGATAATGGAGAGCTGTCTTCCTCTTCGTCCAACTAGTTTATCTCATTTGTGATTGCTGAAGATTTTTTAAGAGAACATTTTTGTATGTATAAAAAGGTTAACTAGAATCCAGGCTTCCTTTTCTTAAACGAAGTCAAATGTTTCTCAGTCCAGGTAACTTCTTGGTTAATTTTGTACCATAATGTATTTTACTACTGATATATGACTGGGAATTCAATCATGGCAACAGATCGATACGAGATTCTTTGCTATGAGCTGCGGGTCACCACTGAAATCGTGTCACTGTTCTCTAATAACCACTTGTATTTTATGGCATGGTAAACAATCATTTTGATCACATTTCTATGCTGTACGTGTCTTATGAGCAATACAGAGTACATTTCACATTGCACTGTTTACTCAGGAATTGATGATGTATGTCTTTGTTACTAATATTAAAATGTGGAAAGCTGTAACTTATTAAGTGACCCAAACAATTTTGTGGGTATATATGACATTGATACAGAATAGAATAAAATTATACTTTCATACTTTTTAATCTCTGTCTTAGAAATATGATTGAATGGGATAAGTTGGGTGGCTATCTTAAAAGGACCTAAAGTTTATTTATTATATTTTTTTGAGAAAGGGTCATTTATTATTTTTTGAGAAATTCTCTATGTACATCATCTTGGTCTCAAACTTTTGGCAGTCCTCCT
Organism: Rhizomys pruinosus; assembly: GCA_009823505.1. Lineage (NCBI taxonomy): Eukaryota > Metazoa > Chordata > Mammalia > Rodentia > Spalacidae > Rhizomys > Rhizomys pruinosus. Next base: position 149,174 of record VZQC01008360.1, on the reverse strand, counting down.
GCCTCTGCCTATTACTGTGGGGTTTACATGTTTGTACCACCACTCCCAGTCTTAGGGATGTCAATAGAGCCTGCAAGCTGGCTCATCAGGTCAAGGCATTTGCCTTCAAGACTGATGACTTGAGTCTAATCACTGGGATGCACAGGGTAGAAGAGAAGCAGTCCCTCCCAAGCTGTGTGCCGCAGTGTACCATGGTGCACGCACAGATATGCAGAAGAAATAAATAAATACTGGGAATGGTTCACACTTGTGGCTTGAGCCTAAGGTGTTAGAGAGCTTTCGAGAACCTTGGCAGCTGTTGTGATTCGCTGCCTAAGCCATCAGAAAAGCCTGCAAGTGCAGCATGCACCCCAGGGTGTAAAGCCAGCATTAATCCCTCCACAGCCCACCTACACCAACTAGAAGAAAAGGAGGAACGTTCTGTTCTAAGTGGTTCTTTTCCTGGCTGGCTGCTTTCCCCATATCTGGTGGTTCAGCAGGAAGCCAACCCCGGGCTCTGGTGTGGGCAGCTTTCAAATCCTTTTAAGCCTAGGGTTCAGCCAAGGGCATCAAGCTTTTCAAGAGGATGTATTGAATGCTTAGGGGGCTACTGCACATACTAGTTTGGATTCTGGCTTCTAATCTATGCAGCCATTGGTAGTGATTGCACAGACAGTCTGGGGAGGAGTTCCAGCTTTCCATAAGTGGTTCACTGAATGAGTGATGGACTCAAAGGAACATAGCATTAACATTTCCCAAGAGGGCACCATATAGCCTGTGAAACCACTGTGGGCAAACGGCTGGTTGAACCACAGTCACTCCTGTGCCTCCCTCCTCTGTAGCAGGAATCCAGATGCCCCACTACTAGCGTTCCCTAGTGCTCATGGGAACTTTAGCGCCATGCCACCCCACCAGCTCCTCCCTATAAAATATGTGTCATCTTTTTCACCTTTCAGTACTCGTTGGTAATATGTCCATCTTTTCTAACCCTCTCTTTCTCCTCCAGTCCTTTTCTAGTTACCTCCAGCAAATAGGCCCCCACCCCATCATTCTCCATACTGCATCTTTTTTTTCTTTTCTTTTTTTTTTTTTTTTTTTTTGGCTTTTCAAGACAGGGTCTCCCTGTAGCCCCAGCTGCCCTGGAACTCACTCTGTAGACCAGGCTGGCCTTGAACTCACAAAGATCCGCCTGCCTCTGCCTCCCAAGTGCTAGGATTAAAGGTGTGCGCCACCACGCCCGGCCTATACTGCATCTTTATTCCTCCACTTATTGCTCTTAACACAAAAGAAAGCCCAGAAGCATCTTTTGGGTAATATCTGCCCACATGTCTTTACCAGTTCACACGTTAATAGCTCCCATGTTGGAGTCTCTGACCATTTCAGCTGCTATGACCAGCTACTTCCTAGAAAACAGCTACATGTTCCCCAGCCATCCGTTGCAGCTCTCTCAGGACCCCTAAGAACCACCGTCTGCATACCCATCTCCAGTTGTTTCTTCCCGTCCCATCTCACCCAGCTCTGTCCTTCCACAGCTGGAGTAGTACAGGAACCTGGAAATGGCCTTGATCTGAGTTGATTTGTGTTCTACAACACCTTGATGAGAAATGAGGCCTCGGTATTCTGCTGGATACACCATTCGCTGAGATACAGGACTGTACTTTGTAACTATTACTCTACATTTGCAAGGAAGAAAAAGAATTACTCAGCATGCCTTGATGTAAGAATTCTGACTTTTGTTGCTTTCAAACTTTTAATTTCTCTTTATTACTATTAATTGAACAAAGTTAAGGGGTTTCCTCCTGATGTTTGTGCATAAAGTGTGCTCTGACATAGTCACCCATCTCCCCACTTCCTGTCCCTTCCCCATCCCCCATTCCTCCACTTCCTGTCCCTTCCCCATCCCTGTTACTTCCCATTGATTTTCATGTCCTCCCCTCCTGTGCTGTCCCTGTCATAGTGAAACTGATTTATTTCACTTAACAGTGCTCTCCAGTTCCATTCATTTTCCTTTCTTTTTGTCTGAATAAAACTTCATGATGTGTCTGTGACAGAAACCTAAGCTAGTTCCATAACTTGGCTAGTGTTGAGTATGGAGGCTGCAGATTCTCTATATTGAGCTGAGTGATCTTCTGTGTATACCCAGGAGGCTATAGCTAGACTGTATGATAGTTCTGTAATTTTTTGTGGAGCCTCCATATAGATTCCATACGGGCTAACTTGACACTCCCACCAAAACTGTGTTGCTAGCATCCTTTTCCCTGCATTCTTGTCGAACATGTTTTTGTGTATTTATGGGCCATGTATTTATTTGCACTCCGTTTGTCTCTGCAGCTTGATGAGTGGCAGGCAAAGATTCTCCCGTTCTGCAGGCTGTCTCATCACTCTGTTGATGTTTTGTTTGCTCTGCAGAGTCATTTTAATTTCATGAAATCCCATTTGTCAGTTCTTGCCATCCTTTTTTTTTTTTTTTTTTTGGTCTTTTTGAAACAGGGTCTCACTGTAGCCCCAGCTGTCCTGGAACTCACTCTGTAGACCAGGCTGGCCTTGAACTCACAAAGATCCACCCGCTTTTGCCTCCCAAACAAAGATCCGCCTGCTTCTGTCTCCCAAGTGCTAGGATTAAAGGCGGGCACCACCACACCTGGCCATGTTCTTGCCACCCTTTCCTGGGCTATTGGAACCTATTCCCGAAGTCATAGTCTGTGCCTCTGCCTCATGTTTTCCTCTGGTAACCTCAGCTGTTACATATGCATTTAGGATTTATTGTATTGTGTGAAGAATATCATTAGAATGCTTACTTTAAAAAAAAAAAATTTGTAGATTCTATTGCTGCCAAAACAAATTACCACTGTCTTAGTGACTTATAACAACAGGATGCACAGTAATAGCTTTGTCCATCGTGGCAGAGAGCGTGGGAGGAGGTGGCAAGCATGGTGCCAGCAGCCAGAAGCAGAGCTCACATCTTGAAGGGTAAACGTGAAACACAGCACCAACTACAAGTAGGGTAAGCTGTGAACTCTCAGAGCCCAGGGACACAGCTCCTCCAGCAAGCCTGCACTTCCCAAGACTGTGACTGCCCAAACAGCACCGCCTACTGGGAACAACAACCAATGTGTTCATGTACTTGAACCTATGGAAGCCATTTCTCATTCAGTCCACCACACATAATGCCCTTCACCTTCCCATCTGTAGATTTCCCTTCATAGACATTTCACATAAAGAGTCATCTATGTGGGGATTTGTAAAAGCTGACACCCTGCCCCCACCCCCGCTCCACACCATCCCTCAGCATCAGATTTTAAAGTTCATCCATGTAATCTTAAAATGAATCAGTACTTTATTCCTTTATGGCCAAATAATATTCTGTTGTACTTATAGGTGATCATTTTATAATCTACAGATGAACATTTGGGTTGTTTCTACTCTCTGGCTTTACGAGTAAGGCTGGATTCATAGAGTCCCCTTTCTATAAATGGAGACTGGGAATCAGAAAGGAATTTCATGGGGTCTGGGGAGATGGCTCAGTCTATAAAGTAAGTACTTGCTGAACAAGCATGGGGACCACAGTTTAAAGCCACGGCACTCACATGGAACCCAGGCTGAGGGTAGAGATAGGTATATCCCAGGACTCGCTTGGGCAGTTGGGGAGTATTCAACTTCAGTGCTCAGTTCACTGTTCCTGCTGCTGACTTAAGGAAGATTTGTCTTGGACCACATAGATCGTAGTAGGATGTCTTCCTTTCCTGCACTTTACACTTCACTTTAAAGGACGGCCACCATTTCTGAATTAGGCTTTACCTGTCTTCTACACTTGCCAATCTCTCCTTTAGTCTTTGAAAATTTACTTTGAAGATTTGTACCTGTCCTTTTCTTTTTCCTTCCTTTTCTTTTTTTGAGACAGGGCCTCTCTGTAGCCCCAGCTGGCCTGAATGCTATGTAGACCAGGCTGGCCTCAATTTCACAGGCATCATCTACCTGCCTCTGCCACTTGACACTGGGTATGCACCACCACACCCAGCCATCCTTTTCATTTTAAGAAAGCTTATACAGGTTGGTTTATTCTTATTATCTTTCTAATTTAGTCTTACTATGTAAAATCATCCCTTTGTTTTTTTATTTTTTATTTATTATATTTTAAGGGATTCACAATACAAGAGCACAGTTGTTTTCAGATCACATTGATGTTGCCATACAATTATGTAATTGGTGCTAGCATCCACAGATGAGTGATACATTCGCCGTTTGTTTTTCTGGGAATGTGTTACTTCACTCAGCATGATATCTTGTAGCTCCAGCCATTTACCTGCAAAGCTCATGATGTCATCTTTCTTTACCACTGCATAGAACTCCATTGTGTAGATGTACCACATTCAGTTGAGGAACACTTCGGTTGGTTCCAGCTCCTTGCTGTTGTGAAGAGAGCTGCAGTAAACATGGCGGTGCATGTATCTCTGCGGTAAGATGAGTCTTGTGGGTACATGCCCAGGAGTAGTATGGCTGGGTCAGGTGGCAAGTTCATTCCAAGTCTTCCAAGGGTTCTCCACACTGCTATCCATAGTGGCTGTATGAGTTTACATTCCCACCAGCAGTGGATGAGTGTTCCTCTTTCCCCACAACCTCTCCAGCACTTGGTATCATTTGTTCTCTTGATCCTAGCCAGTCTTATTGGAGTAAGATGATATCTTGAAGTGGTTTTGATTTGCATTTCCTTAATTGTTAACAATGTTGAACACTTCTTAAGGTGTTTCTCAGCCATCTCTAATTCCTCACTTGTGAAGTCTCTGTTCAGCTCTTTGCTCCATCTATTGAGTGGGTCATTTGTTTTCTTTCTTCTTTGTTTTTGGAGTTATTTATATATTCTGGAAATCAATGCTTTGTCAGATGTATCTGCGGTGAAGATTTCTTCCCACTCTGTGGGATTTCTCTTCACTTCCTTGATTGTTTCTTTTGATGTACAGAGGCTTTTGAGTTTATTGAGGTCCCATTTGTCAATTGTCCACCTTAATTCTTGTGCAGCTGTTGTCTGATTTAGGAAGTCTTTTCCTATGCCTATGTCTTGTAGTCTGCTGCCAACTTTTTCCTCTATCACCTTCAGAGTTTGAGGTTTCACCTTGAAGTCTTTAATCCATCTGGAGTTGACTTTTGTACAGGGTGAGAAGTAGGGGTTTAATTTCATTCTTCTACAAGTGGTGATCCAGTTTTGCCAACACCACTTTCTGAAGATGCTGTCTTTTTCCATTGTGTCTTCTTGGCCCCCTTGTCAAATATGAGGTGGCTGAAATTGTATGTGCTCAAGTTTGGATCTTCGGTTTTGTTCCATTGGTCAACAGGTCTGTTTTTGTGCCAGTACCAAGCTGTTTTTATGACTATAGCCCTGTAGTATAGTTTGAAGTCTGGTATAGAGATTCCCCCCCTCCCCCCCGCCCCCCGTACTGCTTTCACTCAAGGCCGTTTGGCTATTTGGGGTCTTTTGTTTTTCCAAATGAAATTAAGGCCTTTTTTTTCCAAGCCTGTGAAGAAATTCTTGGGGATTTTAATTGGGATTGCATTAAATCTATACAAGAGTTTGGGTCATCCCTTCGTTTTTGAGGTAGAGCTCACATACCATACAATTTACCCAGTTAAATGTACTATTGATGGATTTTAGTGTAATCACAAGTGTGTCAACTAAATCCATGAACTTTAGAACACAAGTCAGAAAGAAGAAAAAACAATGTTCTACTTTGTCTTGAATTGCTGTGACAAACACTGACCAATTCCAACTTGGGGAGGAAAGGGTTTGTTCATCTTACATCTCCTGGGTCACAGTCCATCACTTAGGAAGCCCAAGGTAGGAACTCAGGGTAGGAAGCTGGAGGCAGGAGCTGGAGCACAGCCCGTGCTGCTTACTGGTTTGCTCCCCTGGCTCATGTCAACCTGCTTTCTTATACAATACACAACAACCTGCCCGGGGGTCGCATTGACCACAGTGGTTGGGGGTTTCCACATCACTCAACAATCAAGAAAATACCCCATAGACGTGGCCACAGGCCAGTCCAATGGAGGAAATTCCCCAGGTGGGACTCCCTCAACCCATATGTCAAGTTGACACTAAAGCTATCCAACACCAACAACATATTATATTTAATTACTTTTCTGTTTCTGTGATAAAATGCCACAACCAATGGAACTTATTAAGATTTTATTTTGGCTTACAGTTCAAAAGAATTTTTAAATAAACCTGAAAACTCATGACTTCAAAGGCAAAGAAAACTGGAGAGATGGCTCAGTGGTTAAAAGCGCTTAGAGCTCTTCCAGAAGACCTAAGTTCCATTCTCAGCACTCACCTCAGGCAGCTGATACCTGCTTGTGTGTTCCCAAACACACACGCACGCACACACACACACACACACACACACAAGTAAAAATAAGAGCCAAAAGAAATTAGATCATCATTAGGATTTTTAACAGCTTTGCTCTGTTATGAGGAAGGACTATAGGGCTGGGGCCAGAGAACCGTGGGAGAGTGCTTCCAGCATGGACAAGGCCTTGGGTTTGATACTGACAACCCCCCCCTACCACCACATGCACAAATACACGGTAAAAAAAAGAAAAGGTTGAAGACAACTAAGAGAAAACAAAGCATGGGCCAAGGGGAAATGCTTACTTTTCTTTCTTTCTTTCTTTTTTTTTTTTTAATGGACTTTACCATTGAGCTACATCCTAGCTTCAACATTTACTTTTTTGTTTGGTTAATATATTTATTTTTATTTTTTTATTATTTTATATATTTTTTTTGTACAAGATTATGTTACAAATCAAATCCAGACCCGTATCCCCCTCCCTACCCCCAACCCCACCAGAGCTCATGCAATTTTGCCAAACATGTTTTTCATGTTTTTCTCAATCTTTCAAAATTCTTGAGATAGAAGTTGACTGAGCAGAGGTTCACCGTCTCAGTCAGTGCTTTGACACAGTCTTTTCTGTTGTTGTTGTTGTTCTTTCCAATATGCACCACTCCCAACTACTTGTACAAAAGCTCAAGGAGCCCTGCACAAGAAATACTACTAGGTAATTGGCTCTAGCATCCACAGATGAGGGATACTATTCGTCATTTGGTTTTCTGGGACTGTGTTACTTCAATTAACATAATATCTTCTAGTTCTATCCATTTGCCTGAAAAGTTCATGATGTCATCTTTCTTTACTGCTGCATAGAACTCCATAGATGTACCACATTTTCTCTATCCACTCATCAGTTGAGGGGCACTTGGGTTGGTTCCAGCTTTTTGCTATTGTTAACAGAGCCACAATAAACATGGCTGTGCATGTATCTCTGTGGTAAGATGAGTCTTGTGGGCATATACCCAGGAGTGGTATGACTGGGTCAGGTGGTAAGCTCATTTTGAGTCTTCCAAGGGTTCTCCACACTGCTTTCCATAGTGGCTGTACAAGTTTACATTCCCATCAGCAGTGGATGAGTGTTCCCCTTTCCCCACAACCTCTCCAGCACTTGGTATCATTTGTTTTCTTGATCCTAGCCAGTCTTATTGGAGTGAGATGATATCTTAGAGTGGGTTTGGTTTTTTGTGGGTTTTTTTTTTTTTTTTTTTTTTTTTGGTTCTTTTCGAGACAGAGTCTTCCTGTTGCTCTGGCTGGCCTGGCAAACTCACTTGTAGACCAAGGTGGGCCTTATGACTTGAAGTCACAAAGATCCACCTGCCTTTTTTTTTTTTTTTTTGCTAGGATTAAAGGCATTGCACCACCATACCTGGCTTAAGTGGTTTTAATTTGCATTCCTTAATATAGCAATGTCGAGCATTTTTTAAGATTTCTCAGCCACTCTAATTCTTCACTTGTGAAGGTCTCGTTCAGCTCTTTGCTCCATCTTTGAGTGATTGAGTTCAATTCGTTTCCTTCTTGTTTTTGAGTCGTTTTATAATCTGGAAGTCCGTCTTCTGTTGGATGTATAGCTGGTGATTTTCTACAACTTTGTGGATTTCCTCTTCACTTCCTTGATTGTTTCTTTTGATTACAGAAGCTTTTGAGTTTAATGATGTCCCCATATGTCAATTATCGATCTTATTCTTTGCACAGCTGCTGTCTGATTTAGGACGTCTTTTCTTATACCTATGTCTTGTAGTCTGCTTGCCAACTTTTTCTTCTATTAACTTCAGAGTTTGGGATTTCACATGAGGTCTTGATCCATCTGGAGTTGACTTTCGTACGGGGCGCGCGAGGTAGGGGTTTAATTTCATTCTTCTACAATGATCCAGTTTTGCCAACACCACTTGCTGAAGATGCTGTCTTTTTCTCCATTGGTCTTCTTGGCCCCCTTATCAAATATGAGTTGGCTGCAATTTTATGTGCTCAAGTTTGGTATGTTCGGTTTTTGTTCCATTGGTCAACAGCGTCTGTTTTTTGTGCCAGTACCAAGCTGTTTTTATGACTATAGCCCTGTCGTCTAGTTTGAAGTCTGGTACAGAAAATCTCCCATGTCTGTGTTGCTCTTTTCACTCGGGTTTGCTTTGGCTATTCGGGGTCTTTTTGTTTTTCCAAATGAAATTAAGGACTTTTTTCCAAACCTGTGAAGAAAACTCTGGGGATTTTAATTGTGATCATGTTGAATTCTGTATATTAGTTTGGGTAAAACTGACATTTTTACAATGTTATTTCCCAGTCCTGCGCATGGGAGGTCTTTCCATCTTCTGATTTCTTCAATTTCCTTCTTCCGGGGTTTAACTTGTTTTTTTTTTTTTTTTTTTTAATTTTGTAGAGATTTTTGGTGTCTTTGGTCAGGCTTGTTCCTAGGTATCTTATTCTTTTTTAGGCTATTGTGAGTGGGAAGGTCTTCTTGTATTCCTTCTTCAGTTGCTTATTGTCAGTGTAAAGAAAGGCTACTGATTTTTCTAGGTTAATTTTGTATCCTGCCACTTTACTGAAACTCTTATTCGTTTCTAGCAGTTTTCTGGTAGAGTTCTTAGCATCCTTTAAGTAAACAGTCATATCAGCAAAAAGGGATAGCTTGACTTCCTCTTTTCCATTCCTACTCCTTTAATTTCCTTTTCTTGCCTTATTGCCCTAGCAAGTATTTCAAGCATTATATTGAAGAGGAGTGGTGACAGGGCAGCCTTGCCGTGTTCCTACCTTTAAGGGGAGTGTTTCTGTCTCTTCTCTATTTAGGATGATATTGGCTGTGGGTTTCCTGTATGTAGCCTTGGTTATTTTGAGGAATGATCCCCCCAATCCAATTCCCTCTAGGACTTTAAGCATGAAAGGATGCTGGATTTTTGTCAAAGGCTTTTTCTGCATCAATTGAGATGATCATGTGTTTTTTGTCTTTCAGTCCATTTATGTGTTTTATGATATTTATTGATTTTCATATGTTGAACCATCCCTGCATCTCTGGTATGAATCCAACTTGGTCATGGTGGATGATCTTTTTGATGTGAGTCTGTATGCAGTTTGCAAGTATTTTGTTGAGAATTTTTTGCATCTGTGTTCATTAATGAGATAGGTCTATAGTTCTCCTTTTTGGTTGTATCTTTCCTTGGTTTTGGTATTAGAGTGATGCTGGCTTCATAGAAGGAATTTGGGAGAGTTTACTCTGCTTGAATTCTTCTGAACAATTTGAATAATAATGGTTGTAAGTCTTTTTGAAATGTCTTATAGAATTCTGCTGTGAAACCATCTGGGCCTGGGCTTTTTTTAGTTGGGAGGGTTCTTATTACAGCTTCAATTTCTTTATATACTGTGAGTCTGTTTAAGCTGTCGATCTCTTCTTGGTTAAGCTTTGGTGATTCCCAGGATTTCAAATATCCGTCCATTTCTTCTAGGTTTTCAAACTTAGTAGAGTATAGGTTTTTAAAGTATTCCCTTATGATTGTCTGGATCTTTTCATTGTCAGTTGTGATGTTTCCCCTTTCATCACAAATTCTCTTGATTTAGAATTGCTCTTTCTTTTGGTTAACTGGGCTAGAGGTCTGTCTATCTTGTTTATTTTGCCAAAGAACCAACTTTTGGATTCACTGCTTTTTTGGAATGGTTTTCTTTGTTTCTATTTCATTGATTTTTGCTCTGATTTTTGTTATTTCTTCCTGTCTGTTGCGTTTAGGTTTCATTTGTTGTTGTCTCTCTCAAGTGTTTTTAGCGACAGTGTTAGAGCGTTCACTTGTGCTCTTTCTGTTTTTCTGAGGTAGGCACTCAGGGCTATAAACATCCCTCTTAGGACTGCTTTTGAAGTATCCCATAGGATTTGTTGTGTTGTATTATCATTGTCATTCAATTCCAGGAATGCTTTTATTTCTTTCTTATTTCTTCCTTGACCCATGCATTATTCTGGAGAGTGTTGTTTAGTCTCCATAGTTCTTGTAGATAGTAGGGCTTATCCTGGTGTTGATATTGAGCTTTATTGCACTGTGGTCTGATAGAATGCATGAAATTATTGCAATCTTTTTGTATTTGTTGAGGTTTCTTCTGTGTCCCAATATGTGGTCAGTTTTGGAGAATGTTCTGTGGGGTGCTGTGTAGAAAGTGTATTCTCTAGTATTTGGGTGGACTATTTGGTAGATGTCCATGAGGTCCATTTGGTGTATCATATCATTTAGTTCAGATGTCTGTCTGTCTATTCTTTGTCTGCTCGATCTGTCCAAAGGACTTAGTGGGGTATTGAAGTCCCCTACTATGAGTGTGCTGGGGTTAATCTGTGCCTTGAGGTCCTGAAGAATTGTCTTTATAAAGTTTGGTACGCCAGAGTTTGGTGCATATATTCATGATTGTGAAATCTTCATGGTCAATTATTTCTTTGAAAAAGATGTACTGACCCTCTTTGTCTCTTCTGATTTCTTTTACTTTGAAGTCTATTTTGTCTGATATTAAAATAGCAACACCTGCTTTCTTTTTGGTACCATTTGCTTGGAATTTTTTTTCCATACTTTCACCTTAAGTTGGTGCCTATACTTGAGAGTGAGATGGGTTTCTTGCAGACAGCATATAGACGGGTTTTGTTTCCTAATCCAATCTCCCAATCTATGTCTTTTGATTGGGGAGTTTAGTCCATTAATATTTAAGGTTATAATTGAAAGATGCGTGTTGCTTTCTTTCACCTCATTATCCATTTGCATTTTTAGTCTCTTCTGCAGTTATTTTTTTATTAATTTCTCTTTCTAGGTGCCTGGAGATAGTTGTTCCTCTCTCTGTCCTTTGAATTGCTTCAAGTATTTTCTGAAGGGCTGGTTTTCTGGACATGTGTGTTCTATCATCTTGTTTATGTCATGGAAGATTTTTCTCTCTCCTTCAACTATAATTGACATTTTTGCTGGGTATAGTAAACTGGGTTGGCATCCATAGTCCTTTAACACTGGGAATGCTTTGGTCCATGTTCTTCTTGCTTTCATAATTTGCATTGAGAAGTCAGTTGTAATTCTGATAGGTTTCCCCTTATATGTAACTTGTTGTTTTTCTCTTGTGGCTTTCAGAATTTTGTCTTTGTTTTGGGTACCTAGCGTTTTAACTATGATATGGCATTGAGAGTTTCTTTTCCGGTCTTGTCTGTTTGGAGTACTATGTGCTTATTGTATTTGTATNTAATTCTGATAGGTTTCCCCTTATATGTAACTTGTTGTTTTTCTCTTGTGGCTTTCAGAATTTTGTCTTTGTTTTGGGCATCTAGCATTTTAACTGTGATATGGCATGGGGAGTTTCTTTTCTGACCTTGTCTGTTTGGAGTTCTATGTGCTTCTTGTATTTGTATGGGTTTATCTTTTTTTAGTTTGGGGAAGTTTTCTTCTATTATTCCGTCGAAGATCTGATCAATAATATTCTCTTGGGATTCTTCTCCTTCCTCTATTCCTATGATGTTGAGGTTTGATCTTTTCATGGTGTCCTATATTTCCTGGTTGTTCTACTTTTGTGTATTTTTTAATTTTTCATAATCTTTACTTGAGCTTTTTAGTTGTTCTGTGTTGTCTTCCAGGTCTGATATTCTTTGTTCTGCTTCCTCCATTCTATTTCTGAGGCTCTTTTCATTCCTTTCCTCTTGGTTGGATGAGTGTTCTATTTCCTTTTTCATTTCATCCTGTGATTTCTTTAGTATTTCCACTTCCTTTTGGAGCATCTCAATCTCTTCTTGTAGCTCCTTGCTTTGCTGGTTAGCTTCCTTTTTCACTGTTTCCACTTCCTTCTGGAGTTTGTCATTCTCTCCCTTTAGTTCTTTCTGGTTTGTCATTCTCTCCCTCTAGGTCCTTCTTGAATTTTTCATTCTCCTTAGTTCTCTGACTTGTTGTTTATATTCTTTGATTTCTCTGTATATGTCTGCAATTGTTCCTCTAAGATATGTGTCCTTTGTCACCCCCAGGGGGATCCCACTGTAGAAATCTCCCACAGGGTTGGTAGAGCTTGGTGTTGAATTATCCTGCACCTTTCCCATGTTGTCCCTTTGTTGTGTCCCTGGCATATGGGTTTCCCTTTTTGCCTGTATTCCAATGTGAATCACAAATGCCTCTTTACTGTGTTGAAGGCTTACTTTGCTTGCCTCCTTCAGGTACCTATTTTTTTCTCCTTGTTTATGGAGTGTTGACTTGTCTAGGTTTCAGACTTTCAGTTTTGTTTATATGTTGGAAGTCTAACTCACTCTTCCCTTTCTGTTTAAAGGTTCTCCAAAAAATCCACTTGGACACTCCCTCAGCAATTCCAGTTGGCGAGTGGGGGGTGGTGGGGTAGGGCACTCTGTGCTTCAGGTGGTCCTGGGAAGTCACTGTTCTAAGCTCTGTGCACTTAAGTCTCACAGTGGCAACAGGCCCACCTTTAATACTAGGTAGCAGGGCAACTCCACCCCGACAGCCACACATGACAATGATTTAACTATCCAACGAACCAATGAAACAATTATCCAACAACCCAGAGATAGATGTATCCAACAATCTGCCTTGCCGAAGCACCTGGCTCCTACCTGAGCTTCAGGTGGTCCTGGGAAGACCCTGATCTAAGCTCTGTGCACTCCTGCTTACTCTTTCATAGGAAGTTAAGAACTTACTGCATGCAGACTGAAGAAGGTGACTTGTCAAACACCTTCCGTAAGGACTCTAGAAAGAATATGTAAACAATAAGAAAGACTAAGAGACATTCATACACTGATTGGTGGTGACATTAAACTTGTAGAACTAAAACTAAATGATGGTTAAAGAAAAAAGAATGCAAATACATGCTCTGACATGGAAATATAGCTATTAATAGCCTGGGACTGGAGAGATGCACTGGCTGTTGTTGCAAAAGACCCAAGTTCAAATCCCTGGACCCACAAAGCAGCCAGCAAGTGTCCATAAGTCCAGTTCCAATTGATCCAACATTGTCTTCTGTCCTCTGCTGGCACTGTATGACATGTGTGCACATACAGACATGCAGGCATAATACTGCCAACACAAAAATATAACTCTCACCTCAAAGAGTTAAGAGATAGTTTATTCTGAAGCCAAATGTGAGTGACCATGGCCTGGGAGCATAGATTCAGGTTACCCCCAACTCCATGTTCCAGTGTGGTAACAGTTAAAAGTCATAAATCAAGACACTTTTCAAATACATTGGTGGACACATTCAGTAGCCAGGTCATAGCAAAGTGGGGTGGTTTCTACTGTAGGTCTCAGATGCTATCTGATGACATTCTTAGCTTTTGATTGGTGGGATCTGGTGGTCTGCTAAATTGATACATTTTATTAGTCACAAGAATGTTTATTCAGAAACAGAGGTGAGCAATGTGTGGCTCTTTATGGGGTTAAAGATGTCCCCAGATCATTTGTGACTAGGTTCTGTATCTGCAACATTTCAAAGTCTCCACAGTCTTAAAGAGCTAATCAGCTAATCTTAAAGAGCTAATAACTTTTTTCACAGCACTCAGGCACATAAAATAAAAATAAATAAGTTAATTAAAGATAAGTGAATAAGAACCAGCACTAGAGATGTAGTTCAGTTGGTAGGGTGTCTGACTAGCATGTGCAACTCCCTAGGTTCGATCCCCAGCACCACATAAACCAGAAACGATGCCCATGGAAGACAGTGTCGGAACTCCTGGATCTGGAGTTGTTAGCCACCATGTGGATGCTGGGAACTGAGCCCATGTCCTCTTCAAGAGCAGCCAGTGCTTTCAGCCCTGAATCCTCACTTTATAGTGGATCTAATATTTTGCCTCTTTAATCACAACCAGTATTACTTTAGAAAAGTGCAGTTTGTTCATCTAGTAATTCAGGGTTTGACCTGCTCTAAAGATGGAGTCAGGGGCTGGAGAGATGGCCTAGCGCCAACTGCTCTTGCAGAGGACCCGGGTTTGATTCCCAGCACCCACATGGCAGCTGAGAGCCGTCTTTAGCTCCAGTTCCAGGGGAATCCGACACCCTCTTCTGACCTCTGCAGCACTGCACGACACAGGTGCACAAACCTATATGCAGACAGTACATTCATACACATAAAAAATAAATAAAATTTAAAAATATATAAAAAAGATGGAGTCAGTTATAAGCTAGTACTCAAGCTTCCCAGTTATCAATACCTGAGAACCCTTGTAGAAAAAATCATTTAGATTTAAACAGCTGCGAAAACAGTAATGGCCCCAGTGGCAGGAGTCAGGGAGGTTAAAATGATGAATTTCTGTAACTCAAACCACAAAATACAATAACTAGGAGCAGAAAGCGCGTGCACATGTGTGTGCATGTGTTTCACATCTGTATGTTGTAGTCCAGGCTGGCCTCAAATTCTCAGTCTTCTTCCCCCTGCCTTCCAAGGGGAGTGAGCCATCATGCTGCTAAAGCATGCATTTGTCTTATGAGTCAGGAACTCTGTAACAAATTCATCCCAGTTATAGTTGCCTAAATTGAATTTGCTAATGTGCTTCCAGGTAGCCTTGTGGCTTTAATATGGTTTTCTAGCATTCAATTAGAAGTGACTCTTTTGTCTGGATTCAGATCCACAGTTATAGTGATAGAGCTGGCTGCATATGCACATACCTTTGTATTTCCTCCAGAGCACACAGTGTACCTCCATGGAGCCCCCACCCAATACGTGTGTAGCCTTGTTGTATGGAGAAGCAAACCATACACTGTTGGCCTTGCGCCTGAGTAATATTGCTACCCATAAACAACATGTTTCCCCCCAATATGGAATTCCACATAATGTACTGATAATGAATTTTATTAATTCAACTTCTAATAGGTCTGTGCCAATAGTTTGTTCTACTGAAGAGTAAGAGCATATCTCAAAAGACCCATGAAAACCAGTGTGCCTGTGTGATAGAAGTTGTTAAACGATAATTATCTTACCATTTCCCATGCTTGTGGCTTCCTGTGGCTTCCTTTGCAGTGAAGAAAATAAAATTTATTTTCCTCATAAAGAATATAGTTTGAGAGCAAAATGGTTTTTATGATGTGTTTAAAAATTTAAATACCTGTCTTTGCTTGAGACTCTCCTCTAGTATGCTTTGTGCGTGCCGTCTTCCAAGTGAGGACTTTGGTTCTGTGGGTCTTTTAAAGTACAGTGGGAACAGGGGCTGGAGAGATAGCCTAGCGGTTAAGAGCGCAGACCGCTCTTGCAGAAGACCCGGGTTCGATCCCCAGCACCCACATGGCGGCTGAGAACCGTCTGTAACTCCAATTCCAGGAGAACTCTAGTTCCAGGGGAATCCGACGCCCTCTTCTGACCTCCGCGGCATTGCATGACACGGGTGCACAAACCTCCATGCAGACAATACATTCACACACATAAAAAAAAAAAAAGTACAGTGGGAACAGTTAGTATTTAAAATCTATTTTATCGAGGTTTAGTGTACATATAACGAAGTCTGTCTACATAGTTACATACCTGTAGAGACATCACCATCATCAAAATAATGAACATTTCCTTCACTCAAAAGCTCACTTGTTGTCCGTAGCAACCCATTCCTTCCATATCTGGCCTCAGACAGCCATGGCCTTTGGGTCACTATAGAGAGATTTTCATAACTATGTTTTCTGTCTAAGTGGATTCATCCAGCATGCTCTGCATAGAACTCTTAAGTAACTAACTCCTTTTCATTGCCTAGTAGTGTTTTAATGTAGCACTACCCATAACCAATTTCTCCGATCCTGGTAGAGTTGTTTCCAATTTAGGGCTGTTCTCATATTGTTGCCTTTGTGTGAACACATTTTTATTTCCCTTATATAAATAGTTAGAAATGTAATGACTGTGTCATAGGGGAACTGTCTGTTTGACTTTGAAAGAACCGTCAATTATTTTTTCCAAACTAGTTAGACCATTTTACATTCCCTCCTGGCATTGCATAAAGTTCTCAGTTATCCCGCAGTCCCATTAATTTTGAATGACTTGTGTTTTAAATATGGGTGTGTAATGGCATCTCATTGTGATTTTGAATTGCTTTTGTCTGATGTCTAGTACTGTTCAATGAATTACCAAACGCTCATTGGCCATTGGTATGTTGTCTTTTGTAGGATGCCTAATTAAATCTTTTCAAATTTTTAATTGGGTCATATCTATTCTTATTGAATATTAAGTGTTCTTTATATATTCTGGACACAAGTCCTCTGTCAGATTCATTTCTTTCAACTTATGACAGCAAATAATGTGTGTGTTTATAGTTATTAAGTAAGGATCAGGGCAAGAATAAGCTTAGAGCTATAAACCAATTTTGATTTGACCAATATGAGACTTGAGAAGAATGTAGACACCCTCCGTGGTTGTGGGGTGATAGGTGAGTGGGGATTCTGGGGGGCCTCCCAGAGGCAGAGCTGAAGGACATTTTGTAAGGGTTGTTCCCGCAGAGGCAGGCCAGTTGTGGTAAACAGCCATGAGACACGTTAAGTTTTTTCCAGCCAAATACACACTGAGTAGTAGAAGCCATAACTGTTGCATGAAGGCAGATAGCAACAGTGGTGGTTTTGTCTGTGTGCGCTTGGCTGTGCGGAGGAACAGACCATGCTGTAGTCCAAGCTGTAGTACATCTTGTCCTTGGCTCTGGAGCAGCCAGGTGCGTGGAGGCGAGCTGCACATGCGCTGTGTGTGCTGTGTGCCCATTATAGAGCTGGTGTAATTGGACCGTGAGGGCTCTGTTCTTTGTGGGGGCTGAGGCAGCTGTGTGGAAGCCAGCACAGTGCTGTTTTCGCTCCTACTGGTCAGAGCAGTCATTCTGCTCCACAACAGCCGGCCATTTAAATGGGGCAACAGGAAAAGGCTTCTGAAATTTTCAGTAAAGTGATTCAGGTGTTTGTCATGATAAGGACGTCCCACTTTCTGAGTGAGTTAATATTTTATTGGATGAAAACTATAGCAGGTGAGTCACATAATACTCTAGAGAAAGAAAGTCAGGAAATCATGGCACAGCATCTGGGCTTGTTGACACGTTTTTAAATCTTGAATTTAGTATTTCAAGCTTCCTGTGGGGCAGGACCTCTGTACACAAACCACCAGAAGAAGCTGTATTTTCTCTCATGCTGTGGTGGTTTGAATGTGAATGTCCCCCATAGGTTTTAACTATTCAGACATTTTGTCCCCAGTTGTTGGCACTGTTTTGGGGGGTCTTAGAAGGTGTGGCCATGCTGGAGGAAGTACATCACTGGGGGAGGGCTTAGTTTAACAAGCCTTGCTAGTTTCCAGTCTCTCTCTCTCTCTTGACTTCCTGTGCTCATTGTGAGATGTGAACCTCAGCTTTCTGCTCCACCTCCAGCCACCATGTCTCCTGCCACAATGGACTCTAATTCCTTGGAACCATCAATCTTTTTTTTTTTTTTTTTTTTTTTTGGTTTTTTTTTTGTCTTTTCGAGACAGGGTCTCCCTGTAGCCCCAGCTGTCCTGGAACTCACTCTGTAGACCAAGCTGGCCTTGAACTCACAAAGATCTGCCTGCCTCTGCCTCTGCCTCCCAAGTACTAAGATTAAAGGCATGCGCCACCAGCCCCAGCTTACTTTTCTTTCTTTTCTGGAACTGTCAATCTTAAGCTCAAATAAACTCTTCCTTTTATAAGTTCCCTTGGTCATGGTGGTTTTATCACAGCAACAGAAAAGTGACTAATAACACATGCCCAGAGAGGAACTGAGGGAGAAGCCCTCTTGGGGTTGGAGGCACACAGCTCAGATAGCCAACAAGGACATGTCCCACGCCCTCAATAAGAAAGCCCTGAGCTCTGGCTGGGTTGGCTGTCTGGGAAATCCCTGGCTCCTTGGCTGTGTTGTAGCTCAGTGGACAGAGCACTTGCCTAGTACGTGTGTGGGTGCTAGCTCAAGAAAACAAGGCATTTCCCCCAAGCCCCGGCTTTGCAGGTTCAGCTGCTGAGGAAGACCTTCTATAACATACGCAGCAACATTCTTGTGAGAAGTTTTGAGACCCAAAGTTTCCCTTCTTGGGTCTCTCATCCATGAAATCCTACATAATAATGGCTCCTATTGCTAGAATACTTTTCAATACTTTTAGTAAAGTAGCTTGCAACGGCGTAGTATGTTGATAAATGTTGAGGGAGGGGGGAGGGGAGGGAGGGAGGAGAGAGGGAGGAAAAAAGGAAAGCCTCATTTGTAGAGTTTGCCAATTTCTGTGATGTCAACACTTCTACAGTGGATTCCCATGTGAGGAGACTGAATGTGGGGTGGGGAGAGGAGGGCACTTTGTGGGTGACAGTCTGAATGTAGGGGTGAGGAGAGGTGGCACTTTGTGGGTGACAGTCTGAATGTAGGGGTGAGGAGAGGAGGGCACTTTGTGGGTGACTGTATTAGTCACTTTTCTGTTGCTGTGATAAAGCACCATGACCAAGGAACTTATAAAAGGAAGAGTTTATTTGAGTTTATGATTGACGGTTCCAGGGAATTAGAGTCCATTGTGGCGGAAGGCGTGGCAGCTGGATCTGGAGCAGGAAATCGAGAGTCACATCTTGCAAAGAGCACAGGAAGCCAAGAGAGGGCAACTATAGACCACGAGGCTTGTTAAAACTCACTAAGCCTGCCTCCAAAAACGCACTTCCTCTAGCATGGCCACACCCTCCAAGACCTCCAAAAACAGCGCCACCAACTGGATACAAATGTCTGAATACCTAGAGCCTATGGGGAACACTCATCCAAACCACCACAGTGACAGTCTGAATGTGGGGTGGGAGAGGAGGGCACTTTGTGGGTGACAGTCAGAATGTGGGGTGGGGAGAGGGGGCACTTTGTGGGTGACAGTCTGAAAGAGGTCATGGCTCAGGCACCACCTAAGCGCTTCTTCCATGAACAAGGAAGCTTTTGCCAGTGAGCTTGAAGAAACTAAATTGCAGCTCAAAACATGGTGGAGCCAAGACTGGAATCCATCTGTACAACGTGCCTGATGTTACACAGCTGGGACAGCTGGAGCAGGCCTCAGCCAGTTGACAGGCTGGAGGCCTCACTTCTCCCAGGTGAGCTGTCCGCACTGGACTTCCGGATTGTAACAGACCTGTCCCAGTCGGTCCAGTCCAGGTACTGTCCAAGCACTATTATTTATCTACACTTGCTTGGGAATTGGTTATGAGAGAGTGGGTGGGAGGGGCAGGAGGGCTTCAGCGAGGGCTCCACAGCCATCGCTGCCCAGGGTCAGCTGTGCACTGCCAAAAGGGACTGAGCCTCTCCTTGAGGTGCTTTCCCAGTACATTGGGGCTGATTCAAGTCCAGCAGAGTGTGTGCTTGAAAAATACCAAATGCTATCTCAAAAACAGTCTGGTTTTTCATGTTTGATAAAACAAAGGAGCTGACTTTGCTGAGGAAAACTCACAAGTTATTTGTAAAAGTCAGAAACACGTGGATGGATTTAAAGTCGCTTTACAAATTATTGTTGGATCTTACACCAACTGTGTGTCATAGGTTCGTGGAATCTCATTTCAGAGCTTTGTATAGATAGCATTGATAGAGTTCATGAGTAATGGTTAGACAGGTTAAAATAAGGAGATCTTTTTAATCAAAATGAGTTATGTCAGGCACAGATAAAGGTGAAAGCAAAATGCAATAAAAAGGAAAGAATCAGCCACCCAGCTTGAGAAGTACGGCATTTTAAGTGTGGAGGACGTCTCAGGAGCCTCCTGGTCCCTTCTTCCTCTAAATCACTTCCGGGGTGCCACAGCCTTGAATTTCCGGTCTGCTATTTGTGCGTGTCTTTTTAGCTTCACCTCTAAACTACATTCTCATGGGGGAAATAGAGTTGTCTGATGTTTTTAAACTTTGTGTGATCTATGT
Source organism: Rhizomys pruinosus (assembly GCA_009823505.1). Taxonomy (NCBI): domain Eukaryota; kingdom Metazoa; phylum Chordata; class Mammalia; order Rodentia; family Spalacidae; genus Rhizomys; species Rhizomys pruinosus. Next base: position 129,010 of record VZQC01008360.1, on the reverse strand, counting down.
TGCTGGTTGTCTTCTGTTACTTGTTTTAATAGCACAGATTTGGGGATTAATCCATGTTAATTCATTTCGACAATAATTTAGTATTCTATTACTGTATGAATATATGACTTGGATGTAAATTTGTTGCTTTGAAAACTTGATACGTGCATACAATGTAATTTGATCAATTCACTCTTTCTTATTTTATTTATTTTTATGTGTATGAATGTACTGTCTGCATGCAGGTCTGTGCACCCGTGTCGTGCAATGCCGCGGAGGTCAGAAGAGGGTGTCGGATTCCCCTGGAACTGGAGTTCTCCTGGAATTGGAGTTACAGATGGTTCTCAGCCGCCATGTGGGTGCTGGGGATCGAACCCTGGTCCTCTGCAAGAGCAGTCGGCGCTCTTAACTGCTAGGCTATCTCTCCAGCCCGATCAATTCACTCTTTTTTTTTTTTTTTTTTTTTTTTTTTTTGTCTTTTCGAGACAGGGTCTCCTTGCAGTCCCAGCTGTCCTGGAACTCACTCTGTAGACCAGGCTGGCCTTGAACTCACAAAGATCCACCTGCCTCTGCCTCCCAAGTGCTAGGATTAAAGGCGTGCGCCACCACGCCCGGCTCAATTCACTCTTAATCCCTCCCAGATTCATCCCTACACCCTGCCCACCTTCACGTCCTCTTTTTGTGGCCCACTTATTCCAGTTTACCCTGGATAACCCTGAGTCTGGAGCCATCCACTCAAGCTTAGTGGACCTACCAGAAGCCATCAGATGTCAGTAGTAACTCAGTTAGGGATGGGGGCTCATCAGCCCCTTTCCCCCTCCATGCTAGAACACTGACTGGCTTGATCTTGTGTAGGTCTGAGCAGGCAACCACAGCCACGGTGAGTTCATGAGGACACTGGCCCTGTGGCTCCAGAAGAGACCTTTTCACTGTGGTGCTCCCCAACCCCTGGCTCTTACCATCTTTCTGGCTCTCTTCCAAGATGGTCCCTGAGCCCTTGTGGTGGGGGTGTGATATTGATGTCCCATGATGGCTGAGCACAACACACACTTATTCTCTGCACTTTGACCACTTGCAAGCTTCTGCATAAAGCAGCATCTGTTACACAAAGGAACTTCTCTGATGATGTCTGAGAGCTGCACTAATCTAAACATCATTTTTTTTAAATGTGGTGCTAGAAATTCAACCAGGGCCTCATGTATGCAAGCTCTCTACATCTGAGCTACATCTCTAGCTCAATGACAGTTTTTTTTTTATTTATTTTTTATGTGTATGAATGTACTGTCTGCATGCAGGTTTGTGCACCTGTGTCGTGCAGTGCCACGGAGGTCAGAAGAGGGTGTTGGATTCCCCTGGAACTGGAATTAAAGATGGTTCTCAGCCACCATGTGGGTGCTGGGAATCAAACCTGGGTCCTCTGCAAGAGCAGTCGGTGCTCTTAACCTCTAGGTCATCTCTCCAGCCCCTCAATGACAGTTTTAAAATTGATTTTCCTATTGATAACATTAGTGTTGTTACTATTCTTACCACCCCCAAATGGTAGTATTCTTCACATATCACTTTGGAAAGATATATGAAAACTTTCTCCAGACTTTAGACCCAGGAATAGAATTTTCAGGTCATAAAAGATATATGCATCTTCAATTTTACTTGGGGAGAAAAAAATTCCCAATTTTATAACTGTTCAATTTTTGATTTGTCTTCCCACCACCATTATATGCAAGTTCTCATCAAACCACATCCTTAAAATGATAATTGTTGACTTTGGAAACATTCCAGAGTTAACAGACATGAACCAGTCTCCATAGCTTTAATCCACCTTCCCTGAAGAACTGGACTTGGCTTGTTTGTCCCTGCTCATCCTGCGATCATCGGCCTTCGCTCCCATCCACTCCCTGATGGGAAGCTCCGGACAGAGCCGGGAGGAAGAGGTGAGTCTCCCTCTCCATGACACTTCAGATAAGATCCCTGGAGGCCTCAACTTCTGCTCCACATCCCAGCCAGGCTTTGGCCATCAACCCACCAAGGCTCTTCCATTCGCTGGCCCAGGATTCCACAGGTAGACCTGGCCCATGGATTCTGGAAAATACTATGCTTTCTAGACTATGGACTCTCCCCAAAGCCCCACCTTTCAGTTTTGAAGCAAGTGTGCTAAGGTTGAAGTGACTCTTGTGTTCAACTGATGCTTGCTTTTTTTTTTTTTCTTATTTTAATAAAATGTACATTTCTGGAACTAATTCAATTTGTAGAATACATGTGATATAGTAAACAAAAGGAAGCAAACAGAGATAATCCACTTACAAAACATTTAAAAACACTTTTACAGGGCTGGAAAGATGGCTCAGTGATTAAGAGCAACGACTGCTCTTGCAGAGGACCCCGGGTTGATTCCCAGCACCCACATGGTGGCACACACCTTTAATCCTTGCACTAGGGAGGGGAAGGCAAGTGGATCTCTATGAGTTCTAGGCCAGTTGGGGCTACAGGGAGAGCCTGTCTCAAAACAAACAAACAAACAAACACTTTTACTCTGCAGATATGGGAGGGAATCTAAATATGATCTAAATATTCTGTGTGGAATTCCCAAAAATTCTATTTAAAAAGGGGGTCGGTTCCAGCTCTTTGGTATTATGAAGAAAGCTGCAATAAACATAGCTGTGCATGTATCTCTGCAGTAAAGATGAGTCTTGTGGGTATATACCCAGGAGTGGTATGGCTGGGTCAGGTGGCAAGTTCATTCCAAGTCTTCCAAGGGTTCTCCACACTGCTTTCCATAGTGGCTGTATGAGTTCACATTCCCACCTGCAGTGGATGAGTGTTCTCCTTTCCCCACAACCTCTCCAGTACTTGGTATGATTTGTTTTCTTGATCCTAGCCAGTCTTATCGGAGTAAGATGATATCTTAAAGTGGTTTTCATTTGCATTTCCTTAATGATTAGTGATGTTGAGCAGTTCTTGAGGTGTTTCTCAGACATCTCTAATTCCTCGCTTGTGAAGTCTCTGTTCAGTTCTTTGCTCCATCTATTGAGCGGGTCATTTGTTTTCTTTTTTCTTTGTTTTTTGAGTAGTTTATATATTCTGGAAATCAATGCTTTGTCAGATGTATCTGCAGTGAAGGTTTCCTCCCACTCTGTGGGATTTCTCTTCACTTCCTTGATTGTTTCTTTTGATGTACAGAAGCTTTTGAGTTTGATGAGGTCCCATTTGTCAATTGTCGACCTTAATTCTTGTGCAGCTGCTGTCTGATTTAGGAAGTCTTTTCCTACGCCTATGTCTTGTAGTCTGCTGCCAACTTTTTCTTCTATCACCTTCAGAGTTTGGGGTTTCACGTTGAGGTCTTTAATCCATCTGGAGTTGACTTTTGTACAGGGNTTACTGCTGCATAGAACTCCATTGTGTAGATGTACCACATTTTCTCTATCCACTTGTCAGTTGAAGGGCATTTGGGTTGGTTCCAGCTCCTTGCTGTTGTGAAGAGAGCTGAAATAAACATAGCTGTGCATGTATCTCTGTGGTGGGGTGAGTCTTGAGGGTACATGCCTAGGAGTGGTATGGCTGGGTCAGGTGGCAAGTTCATTCCAAGTCTTCCAAGGGCTCTCCACACTGCTTTCCATAGTGGCTGTACCAGTTTACATTCCCACCAGCAGTGGATGAGTGTTCCCCTTTCCCCACAACCTCTCCAGCACTTGGTATCATTTGTTTTCTTGATCCTAGCCAGTCTTATTGGAGTAAGATGATATCTTAGAGTGGTTTTAATTTGCATTTCCTTAATGATTAGTGATGTTGAACACTTCTTAAGGTGTTTCTCAGCCGTCTCTAATTCCTCACTTGTGAAGTCTCTGTTCAGCTCTTTGCATGACTTCACCTTTATCTTAAATATTTTCCTGACAAAAGAAACTTTAAGCTAGTGATTTTGGCCTCATGACCTTATAATTTAAAAATGGGATTCTATAGTCAACACTTTCTCTCACGCTACAGCCTATACACATATGCACTTATAAATGTTTACATATTTTCAGGATCATAAAAATATTTACTTTTTACAAGTTTAAATAATTACTGAGTGTTAATACAGAATACTTTACTTGCTGTATAATTTTACATTAATAAAAAGGGTTTCTTACAGCAGTATTTGTGTTGGAGATGAAGTATGACCACATGGCACTGCAGCATGGATGGACTCCTGTTGCCAATCGGCCTCTCCATCTCCATGTCCTCCATATGGAATGTCTGTCCCAGCCACAGAAGAGCAGTCCTCACAGCCACCCAGTCATCAAGAAGATGATGGTTGGCCCTTACAAGTGCAGCTAAAAGTCCCCTCCAGGAACTGGCAAAGTTTACTAAAATATCCCCAAAAGTCCCAAGTTAACTTTATCCCCTAGAAAAAGATTCTAATGAAGTAAGTAAAAAATTATATTAATGAGGAGCTGGGCATGGTGGCCCACATCTTTAATCCCAGAATTTGGGAGGCAGAGGCCAGCAGATCTCTGTAAATTCAAGGCCATCCTGGTCTACATAGCAAGTTCCAGGACAGCCGGGGCTACAGGGATACCTTGTCTCAAACAGACAAAAAAATTAATTAATGAATAGTGTTTCTTTTATTAAAATATTTTATTTATTTATTTATGTGTATGAATGTATTGTCTGCATGTAGGTTTGTGCACTCGTGTCATGCAATGCCGCGGAGGTCAGAAGAGGGTCTCGGATTCCCCTGGAACTGGAGTTCTCCTGGAATTGGAGTTACAGATGGTTCTCAGCTGCCATGTGGGTGCTGGGGATTGAACCCTGGTCCTCTGTAAGAGCAGTCGGCACTCTTAACCGCTAGGCCATCTCTTCAGCCCATGAATAGTGTTTCTAATGAAATTATATGAACTTATTAGAGATTAACTTAAGGTTTCAACAGTAAAAAAAATAAAATAATTTAAAAAATAAAGATATCATGAAAAGTACAAGTAAGAAAGACTGACCTGAAACTTCACAACATTATCACATAGCAAACAAACCCCCCTCCATCTCACACACTCGTATTAAGCTTGTTTTTGTTGAGCTCATGGTCCAGGTTGCCGAAGTATCGATACTTTCTTGTAGATCCTGGAGGTTAGCTCTCCGATCCACTGTAGACTATTGTCCCCATTGTCATGTACATCTAACTGAACCTTGCAATCTCTGGACATGGGGATTTGCTGCTCAGTCGCTGTTCCTCGTCTATCCACTTTGGCGTAATCTCTATTTTCTCCATCTTCGGAAGGTACATCATCATGATCTACATCTTTTAAGTTTTCTTTTGTATTTAAAAAGTAGTTTGGGGGCTGGAGAGATGGTTCATTGGTTAAGAGCGCCAACTGCTCTTGCAGAGGACCCGGGTTTGATTCCCAGCACCCACATGGTGGCTAAGAACCATCTTTAACTCCAGTTCCAGGGGAATCCGACATGGGTGCACAAACTTACATGTAGACTGTACATTTATACACATAAAAAATATTAAAAATTAAAAAAAAATCGTTTTCTCCACAGCTGCTCCAGTCTCCAGCATATCCATTACTAAGGGGCCTATCTAATCTGCTCTGCCTCAGCCTAAACATGCCTGATGAATCAGAACTACTCAGATTTAACTCAGACAGCTGATCCTTCTTTGGTTTCAGATAATTCAAAGATGACAGCTCTGGGGGCAAATTGTCTGTTGATGCTTTAATGAAGTTAAACATTGCACTGGCCAGACTTGGAGTAAGTAGTGAAGAACTTTAATATGCTTTTTAAAATCCAAAGCACTTGGGAGCTCCTCAGAATCGATGAAGACTGTTGTTGTGAGTCAAATTTCTCTCTGATTGAGCAACACTGGCCCAAAGCACATAGCCAGATTCTGTCCGACCATCTTCACGGTATGAAGCCACCAATTTCAAATGATCTAACGTCTTTAAGATTGTCTTCTCAACATCAGGCAAATAATCCAGCCAGTAAACAGTGAGCTTGGAGTCATTAAATTCTGTGAAATACAAGTATCCATACAGTTATTATTTTCCTTGAATGTGATATAATTATATTTCTACTTACCTAAAACTCCTTTCAAGTTTTATGGCAAAGTTTTATTGTTTTCTTCATAGGGATATGCACCTTTGGTCAGATTTATTTTTAATACCTTAGACTTTCTTTCTATTGGCTATTTAAAGTGATATGTACATGGATGTCTGGCATATAAGAATGCAATTGATTTCTATACATTTTCTCTTTTTATATTTTATTGATTATTTTTATTTTTATTTTTAATTTTATTTATTTTTGTATGTGTATAAATGTATTGTCTGCATGCAAGTTTGTGCAACCGTGTCGTGCAATGCCACAGAGGTGGAGGTCAGAAGAGGGTGTCGGATTCCCCTGGAACTGGAGTTCTCCTGGAACTGGAGTTCTCCTGGAACTGGAGTTTCAGATGGTTCTCGGCCACCATGTGGGTGCTGGGGATCGAACCCGGGTCCTCTGTAAGAGCGGTCGGCGCTCTTAACCGCTAGGCCATCTCTCCAGCCCCTGATTATTTTTATTTTATGTGTTTGTATGTAAGTACACTGGTGTTGGACAATGCCCATGGAGGTCAGAAGAGGGTGTCAGATGCCCTGGAACCGGAGTTAGGACAGTTAGCCACCATGTGGGTGCTTCCTGTAGTTTTATGAATGTTGAGTTCAGGAAAGCTCATCTTAATCTCTGGTTAGAAGGATTGCCGCTGTTGCTTTCTTCTTTTCTTTCCTAGCGCTGCAGATCAAGCCAGGACACAAGTGCTCTGCCCTGAGCTGCATCCCAGCTGCCAGCCATGTTGATTTTAGCAAGCATGCTCTTACTCTGTATTTCCTTATTAAGATTTTACTATAGCAATACAAATTTTTTTTTTTGAGGAAATTTCCTTCTATTCTAAATTTGCAAATAACTCTCATGTGCTTTGGAGTTTGGTTGTTCTTCAGTTTCTTTTCAGGGAGTTGTTTCTGCTGTTTTGTGTTTTTGTTTTGTTTTGCTTGGTTTTAAGAGAACTTCTCTTGTATCCTGGGCTGGCCTCAGCCTGTGTAGCCAGGGATGGCCTTGAACTTCTGATCCTCCAGCCTCCACCTTCTTAGTACTGGGATTACAGAGGTACGAGACCACATCTGTTGTATTAGGTTATATTATGAGGATTGCACCTAGGGCCTGCTGGGGAAGCACTCTACTAACTGGCAATGTCCTCAGCCCACAACTGAGGAGGTTGTTTTTTTTTTGGTCTTTTTGAGGCAGGGTCTCCCTGTAGCCCCAGCTGTCCTGGAACTCACTCTGTAGACCAGGCTGTCCTTGAACTCACAAAGATCTGCCTGCCTCTGCCTCCCAAGTGCCAGGATTAAAGGCATGCGCCACCACACCTGGCTAGAGATTTACATTTTAACAGTAGAGTTGCATGCATGTAAAAAGTATAACTTTACATTCTCTCTTTTTTCCTAGAATATGAATATTAGTATTCCTATATGATAGAACACACCATAGGATTACATAAGGATAAATTATGAATGGTTGTAACATGTATCAATAAAAAGAGAAAATATTATTTTACAAAATATTTTTTTTAATTTTATTTATTTCGTATGTGTATGAATGTACTGTCTGCATGCAGGTTTGTGCACCTGTATCGTGCAATGCCGCAGAGGTCAGAAGAAGGTCTCGGATTCCCCTGGAACTGGAGTTCTCCTGGAATTGGAGTTTCAGGCGGTTCTCGGCCGCCATGCGGGTGCTGGGGATCGAACCCGGGTCCTCTGTAAGAGCGGTCGGCGCTCTTAACCACTAGGCTATCTCTCCAGCCCCTTACAAAATATTTTTAACTGTTAAATATAATCCCCCCCCTTTTTTTTTTACCAAAAGATGTCATGTTTTCCCCAAGGAAGTGCTTGAAGTTTCCTCCTTGGCAAATCCAAACAACCATCAATCCTGCCCCTGTGCTTCACACTTGGGTCCCCCCCCCCACATGGTCACCCAAATGAGGTCCAGCAAGCGTGTGTCCTGTCTTGATCTTCCTGCACTGGCCTCCATGACACAGCCTGGGTAGTCCAACAACAGCAGTCTACACTCTGAAGAGGCTGAAATCCCAGTAGCCACTCAGTCTACAAGCTGGATATCTTAGTAGTCCCCATCTGGCATTTAAGGTTTGAAGGATTCTCAAGTTTTTTATCTGAAGTACAATTTCTCAGACCTTGTTGATTATTTATTTCTGGTTATACTTTCCTTTTTGGATGCTTAAGGCCACACAGTCAGCCCAGATTAACCGAGAAAACCTTGTTTTCTCAAGGTCAGTTGAGGATCTGGTCCTCAAGGGTCACTCGGGGTTTTTTTTGGGGGGGGGTGGAGGGGTAGCCCCTGGATCCTTTCAACCACCAGTTCCATCCACTCGAGGACACAGTTAGGTCTTACTAGACCAGGCTTCTCTCTTTGAAGCTTGAGCAGACTTTTCTCTTTATAGGGAGGACACTGGCTGGAGTCCCATCAGTGGATCTCCAAGACCTCCCCGCACAGGGAAGACTGGTGACTCACATTTGCAGGACATTTCAGGATATGCCCCCATGCATATTCCCCTGAGACTTAGTTGACCTCTGAGGGCGAGGAAAGAAGTTATCCCTTAGGTCCCTCGGCCAAATTGGCATGGGCATTAAGTATGGTCATTAAGCACCCAGAAAGGCTAGGTTACACCAGTCTGATACATCACACCTATACTAAAATTGTATCTTCTGAAAAACAAGCCATTAATTCCATATCATATTTCTTGATTCAGCTTTTTCCATTTTAACTTCATGTTACACTGTAATATGTATACATGTCCACCATCCTATACCAAAAATCCATAGTCTGAAAATAAGTGGTAGGTTAGTTTTAGGACCTGTCTAGGGATTCATAATATAAGAGCACGGTTGTGTTCAGATTGTGGGGAATATAGCATTAATGTTGCTCAATTTGCCTTGGAACTACGTACTTGGTGCTAGCATCCACAGATGAATGGGATACCATCCATCGTTTGTTTTTCTGGGACTCTGTTACTTCACTTAACATAATATCTTCTAGTTCCATCCATTTACCTACAAATTTCTTGATACCATCTTTCTTTACCACTGCATAGAACTCCATTGTATAGATGTACCACATTTTCTCTATCCACTTGTCAGTTGAGGGGCACTTGGGTTGATTCCAGCTCTTCGCTATTGTGAAGACAGCTGCTATAAACATAGATGTGCATGTATCTTTGCAGTAGGATGAGTCTTGTGGGTATATACCCAGAAGTGGTATGGCTGGGTCAGGTGGTAGGCTCATTCCGAGTCTTTTAAGGGTTCTCCACACTGCCTTCCATAATGGTTGTACAAGTTTGCATTCCCACCAGCAGTGGATGACTGTTCCCCTTTCCCCACAACCTCTCCAGCATTTGGTATCATTTGTTTTCCTGATCCTAGACAGCCTTATCGGAGTGAGATGATATCTTAAAGCGGTTTTGATCTGCATTTCCTTAATTATTAGCGATATTGAACACCTTTTTTTAAACTTTATTTTATTTATTTATTTATGTGTATGAATGTACTGTCTGCATGTAGGTTTGTGCACCCGTGTGGTGCAATGCTGCGGAGGTCAGAAGAGGGTGTCGGATTCCCCTGGAACTGGAGTTCTCCTGGAATTGGAGTTACAGATGGTTCTCAGCCACCATGTGGGTGCTGGGGATGGAACCCGGGTCCTCTGCAAGAGCAGTCGGTGCTCTTAACCGCTAGGCCATCTCTCCAGCCCTGAACACTTGGATGTTTCTCTGCCATCTCTATTTTCTCACTTGTGGAGTCTCTGTTCAGCTCTTTACTCCATCTTTTGAGTGAGTCATTTGTTTTCTTCTTTGTTTTTTGAGTAGTTTATATATTCTGGAAGTTAGTGCTCTGTCAGATGTATCAGCAGTGAAGGTTTCCTCCCACTCTGTGGGTTTTCTCTTCACTTCCCTGACTATTTCTTTTGCTGTACAGAAGCGTTTGAGTTTTATAAGGTCCCACTTGTCAATTGTCGACCTTGTTTCCTGTGCAGCTGCTGTCTGATTTAGAAAGTCCTTTCCTAGGCCTATGTCTCATAGGTTGCTGCCAACTTTTTCTTCTATCACCTTCAGAGTTTTGGATTTCACATTGAAGTCTTTGATCCATTTGGAGTTGATTTTTGTACAGGGTGAGAGGTAGGGGTTTAATTTTATTCTTCTACAAGTGGTGATCTGGTTTTGCCAAAACCATTTGCTGAAGATGCCGTCTTTCTGAGTCTTTTTAATGTTTTTCAAAGCAGAGGATTATTGTTTTGGGGAGAACTTTACCGTTTCAGTTGGTTCTTTGTCCCAGTTCTTTTGTTGTTGTTGTTCCCTCCAATTTGTATTGCTTCAACATATGCATATATATGTATATATAATATATTATATATTATATAATATAATATATGCATACATTATATAATTTAGATATGTATTATATATTATATGTATAATTTATATATATGCATACATTATACATTATATAATGTCAAACCTATACTAAAATTATGTCCTCTGAAAATAAACTGTATGTTATTTCCAAATCATATTTCAGGATTCACATTTTTCCCTTTTAATTCTATATTACTCTAAAATATGCATACATACCCTCCACACATATACCCAGATTACAAAGTCTGAAAATAAGTGGTAGGTTAATTCAAGAGCCCAAAGGATTCACATTATAAGAGCACAGTTGCTTTCAAATAAAGAGGACTATAACATTAATGTTGCTCAGTTTGCCTTACAACTAGTTTGTTCGTGCTAGCATTCACAGATGAGGGATACCATTCATTGTTTGTTTTTTGGGGACTGTGTTACTTAACATCTTCTAGTTCCATCCATTTATCTGAAAAGTTCATGATATCACCTTTCTTTACTGCTGCATAGAACTCCATTGTGTAGATGTACCACATTTTCTCTATCCACTCATCAGTTGAGGGGTACTTGGGTTGGTTCCACCTCTGCCATTGTGAAGAGTGCTGAAATAAACATGGCTATGCATGTATCTCTGTGGTAGGATGAGTCTTTTGGGTATATACCGAGGCGTGGTATGACTGGGTCAGGTGGTAGGTTTATTTTGAGTCTTTTGTTTTCCATACTGCTTTCCATAGTAGTTGTATGAGTTTAAATTCCTACCAGGAGTGGATGAGTGTTCCCCTTCCCCCACAACCTCTCCAGCATTTGGCATGATTTGTTTTTCTTTTCTTTTTTTTAATAAAATACTTTCATTGATTTTTATGTATTTCATACATTGTTTTTCAGTCCAATTTAGACACATTCCCTGTTCCATGCCCCCCACTCCACCCCAGTTCATGCATTCTGCCCTACATGTCTTGCATCTTTTATAAATCCCTTAATGGGCTCTGGTATTAACTTACCACTTTTTTTCAGACTTTGTAATTGAGGTCTGTGGCTGGAAGGTATGTATTCATATTTTAGAGTAATATAAAATTAAAGGCAAAAAATGTGAATTCCTAAACATATTTTGGAATTATCATTTGTTTTCTTGATCCTAGCCAGTCTTATTGGAGTGAGATGATATCTTAAAGAGGTTTTAATTTGCATTTTCTTAATTAGTAGCGATATTGAACACTTTTTAAGATGTTTCTCAGCTATCTTTTTTTCTCACTTGTGAAGTCTCTATTCAGTTCTTTACTCTATTTTTTTGAGTCAGTCATTTGTTTTCTTCTTTTTTTTTTAGTACGATCAGTGAAGTGAAGAGAAAACTCACAGAGTGGGAGGAAACCTTCACTGCTGAAACATCTGACAACTGAGGGTTTTTTTTTTTAATTTTTATTTATTTCTGTATGTGTATGAATGTACTGTCTGCATGCAAGTCTGTGCACCTGTGTCGTGCAACACCGCGGAGTTCAGAAGAGGGTCTCGGATTCCCCTGGAACTGGAGTTCTCCTGGAATTGGAGCTTCAGACGGTTCTCAGCCGCCATGTGGGTGCTGGGGATCGAACCCGGGTCCTCTGTAAGAGCGGTCGGTGCTCTTAACCGCTAGGCCATCTCTCCAGCCCCCGACAACTGAGGGTTTTTAAAATGCTTTTATTTTCCCCTATCTAGTGAGATTTTTCTTTTACCAGCTAATGTAGTAATGAGTAAAACATACAGAAAAAATTGATTGTTAGATTAACCTATGCTTATATATTTTTGAGATAATCTGAGGTGGATTACAAATACTATCAATTTTTTCATTACAAATAGTATCAATTTTTAAATGTTTGGATGATTTATTAATATTAATTTTTGTCAGCATACTTACATGTGACCTACTTATTTTTATTATCTTAGCATTCTAATCTGGTGTTAATATCAAAGTAGCACCAGCCACACATACAGCATGTGTTTTGGAATGTAGAATTATTCATCTTTTTCTCTTTGTGATTACAATTTCTACCTGACTGAGATCTACTTCTTTCTTCAGAGCTGGTAGGTCTAACTCCCAAAAGTGTTTATCAATATTCTCCTGATGTTATGGGGAGATTTTTGTAAACCTGAATTTGTTGTCTTTCATATTTTCAAATCTACCTGGTTTCATGGGTTATTTTTCCTCCTTTGAGTCACTTTTGTTAACACTTTTATTTAGAAAATGTTTCATGTAATTCTAATTTACATATAACCTTTCAAATTAATTAAATTTGTTCAAATATTTTCTTATGTTTAAGTACTGGGAATGTAGTTCAATGGTAGAGTGCTTGCTTAGAAGGTATAAGGCCCTGGGTTCAATCCCCAGAACTAAATAATAAATAAATAAGTAAACAAAGAAATAAATAATAAAATATGTACACACAAATACATGAACAAACAACCTTCCAGGTTTATTGTTGCTCCTGTCTGTTTTGCATTGCTGGCATTTTGGTTTGAGCTCTGTCCACGGACTGTAGCTGCTCTCCTAGACTCCTTTTCTCCCCGGGCCTAGGCAGAGAAACTTGGAAGGAGGAGGAAGAAAATGGACTATCCTTCATTGGAGATTAAGCCAGGAAAAACAGAGGTCGCCATTCCCTCGGAGAAGTGCTAGACTTCAGTTCTTTAAAGGAAAAGATTTTCAGTTTCCTCTGTGTGATTTGGCAAACCCTACAAGGCATGTTCTAAAGGAACATTTTAAGGGAATGTTCATTTTTTTATCACATAACAAATTTCTGTGCTACCTCAGAGACAAGAGGAAAAGGATTTTGTGTGGTCTCAGTGCTGCGGTGTATTTCAAATTTTGCGAATGCTACACCACAGCATGGAAGGTAAAAGAGGAAATGAAAGCTGTGTGTGTGGATTCATTGTAAGTCGCCTTCTGAGGGCTGAGTTCATCTGCATCTTGGCACTTGGCCTCACTGATTAGCTGCCACCGGTACTGGTGGAGCACTTGAGAAGGCCTGGGAATGTAGTTTCTCTGTCTTTAGCATCTGCAAACCCAAGCAATGGAAGTCTTTAGAAGAATTCAAGCATGTATCTTTGCCGTCACTCACCAGTTTGATCCCTTCTAGTGATAGACTTTCTGGTGTCCTTTGAGTCTTCTCTGAACTGACACTTCTATCCCTGTATAACGGATTGATATTTGTTTTGTTTTAATCATGAATATGGTCAAAGCACCTGATAACATGTATATATGCATATTTCGGAATATTATAAGGGAACAAAAAAAGAGAGAGAAAAACCTATTCAAAGAACTGACCAAAACAGTAAGCATCTGCATCGAAAAGGTTATAAAAGACTGAGAAAAAGATGTAAAACAGGACTTAACATGTATGACAGAATCCATGAGCTCTGGGGAGGAGCCGGGGGTGTGAGGGGTGGGCATGGATGGGGGAATGAGTCTAAATTTGATTAAGAAATGTTGTATGAAATGCGCTCAATAAAAATTAACTTAAAAAAAAGAAAAGGTCTTGAGTAAAACTATCACTATATGCAGTGAATATATGCCAGTGAAAAGTCATATTAAAAAATGTGCTGAAAGAAGCTCCTGGTTCAATGAGGTACACAGATAAATGGACCATCAGCAGGGTGCGTAATAATAAATGTTACATTAGAAATCTGCAAGGAGTCTGTGAAAGGATAGCAACAGAACAAGCATTTGGCAATCCTGTCAAGACGTGGAAGAAGAGATGGCTGCTTAGATTATGAGGTAAGAGAAAAACTGTCTGAGAGTGTACACGAATGGGTGAAGGAAGCTCTGACCGCAAGGTCAAAGAGGCCGCTGGGGTCTGTGAAGACGCTGAAGCCAGGTCCCTGCAGGAGCCAAGGTTTCCATCTGCTCAAATGCTCCAGGGCATGAGAAAGGGGACCAGCAAGGACAGGAGGTGAGAGCTGTGGTGAATCTTTTCTTAATTGGAACGTCAGCGGTGCCTTTCGGTGCAGGATGCATGGCCCGTGCCACCTGTCCCCTCCAAGAACTGTTGCAGGCAGGAATCATCTGCTCCCCTCCCCCGAGCCTGGCCTCTCCATATGTGTGCTCAGGAAACAGTGATTTGGAGGTAAGAATTCTCTCCCTGTCTAGGCCATGCCCTTGGCTGACCTTTTCTCCTACTTTGCCATTTGAAGACAAGAATCCCAGTGGGGACAAAGCCGAGTGGTTAGAGCTTCACTGATGGAACCGAAAAGGACAGGCTATAGGGCATGAGAACAGGTGAAGGCCTTGCTGATTTATCGGGGCTGACCCATGGCGGGCAGGAGGGTGGGGGGCTACAAAGCGGGAAGCCTAAACATTCTACTGAAAGAATGTTCTATTTCAAAAACACCTTCAAAGCTGCTGCCCTAGGAAGAGGAGAAGCCTGTGTAATAGTGAGAAAACTCCATTCACAGATATCTGGAGCATAAGGGATCCAGATGTGGTGGCCCAGGGAGGATGAGATCTCAGGAACACATGATCTCCAGAGCTGGTGTCGCAATGCCATCAACCAAGTTCCCGTAAACTGTGCTTGTTAGTGAGTCATACCTGCTATATTAGTTGCTTTTCTGTTGCTATGATAAAACACTGTGAATGAAAATTTCAAAAAAAAAAACCTCCACCTCTTCAACTGAACTTCCTGCAAGGTGGATCAACTGATTGGTACTTCAGTGATGGTGGAGTCTACAAAGTTGCATGTTTAGTACCTAATGATAATTTATCTTGGGCTATCCTTAGTGCCCACCTATATGTCTGACTTAGCATCCTATGACAGATTAAAAACCTCTTAGAATATGTTAACTTAGCAGATCACCGGCTTCCATCAACCCAAGGCCTAAGAAGCCCATCAGACAGCATCTAATGCCTATAGCAGAATCTAACCCACCTCCATGATGTCTCCACCAATCTATCTGAAAAGTGTCTTGATGTATGGCTTTCTTTTTTCTGTTACTGTAAAAACTTCATGAATCTTTTACCACATTGGAACGTGGAATTTGGGGTAACCTGAGCCTATGTTTCTAGGCCGTGGCCACTCATATTCAGCTCCAGAATAAACAATCTCCTGTCCCCTCTGATGTCAGAACAGTGCTTTTGCCATCAGCAACACTATGACCAAAGAAAGGCAAGTTCTAGAAGGAAGCATTTATTTGGGCCAAAGGTTCCAGAGGGATAAGAGCCATCGTGGTGGGGAGAGGTGGTGGCATGTAGCAGGCATGGCGGTGGGAGCTGGAAACTGAAAGCTCACATGAACTACAAATGTGAATAGAGAGTGAACTGGAGGTGAAGGGAGGCTAGACGCTCTCAAAGCCACCCCCAGTGACACACCTTTGAAGAGTCCATGGTCTCTCCAGATGAGGACAGAGTACTCAGATACTTGACCCGATGGGGACCATTTCTCATTCAACCCCCAACACTGATGAGCAGGAGACTCCATCCTGGGGGAAGCTACATAGCTCATGGATGTCCCAGGCTGGTGGGGCCAGCAGTCAGAACTCACCTGCTCTTTGATCCTGAATCCACACTCCCTGCCCTACTGAAGACTCGAACACTGAGCAAGTCTGGGAAACCTCCCTTCAGTTGCTGTGCTGGAGTTGGGAAGATGCAGAAAGCTTGTCCTGTAGGACTGCCCACCAGTACTGCTCAGTCAGAGGCAAGCCTTTTCCCAAAGCAAAGCTTATTCTCCCAATGCTTGATGGCCTTGTTTCCAAGCTCTGAAGTTAAGGAGAGTGTGTAGAGCTCTGCAGATGGAGACAGTGCCCATTCTTCTCATGTTCTCACCAGGAGCAGAAAGCCTGTGTAAGAGGCTCTGTCCGAATCAGGCGGGACCTATCCACAGAAGGGGGAGATGTTGTTTTAAAATATGAACACTGAAAAAGACTTTTAATGGATTTAATAGTTGAGCTGACTTTGTAGGAAGATAGGATTTAGATGGGCAGGGCTGGGGATAGGCTGCCGAGCCTAGAGGGCTTTGGTGAGGAGTTCTGTGTGGGGTAATTCCCACTCATATTCTCTCTCCCTCCCTCTCCCCCTTTCCCTTCCTCCTTCCCTCCTTCTCTGCTCCTCTCTCTCACACCCATACTTCCGCTCATTCTGTTTTTCTAGAGAACCCTAACTCAGACCCCCAGCTGTTTCCAAAGGCTTTGAGGGTGCTAAGCAGCCACATTCAATAGGACAATCTTGTCTTACATCTTGTGGGTTTAAGAAATTGCTTTTTGAAGTCAATGAATAAATGTTTGCTATAACTTTGAGTGTCTGGCTTTCTTGTCAATAGTGGTATGTACAGCAAACACATAAATAGTAGGAGCATAGACTAGGATGGAGCTTGGTTGAGACAGTGCTTGCCTAGTATGTACAGGCTCTGGCTTAACTGTGCTATGCCTGTGTGATGCAAGCATTTACAGGGTAGAAGCAGGAGGGTCAAAAGTTAAAGGTCATCTTTAGTGACAGCCAGTTCAAGGTGTCTGGATACATGAGACCCTGTCTTAGAGAAAGAGAGAGAGAGAGAGAGAGAGAGAGAGAGAGAGAGAGAGAGAGAATGCTAGACATGGTTGTACACACCTTTAAATCCAGCACTTGGGAGGCAGAGGCTGTGGGGCAGGGGACGGACGGACAATAGATTCAACAACAGATTCATCAGAGATTAAACACAAGAGTCTAGAAATGAGATTTTTTTTCTGCAATTGACCACAACACAGTCACAGCACTGCTCACTGTGCCTGTAGATTTAGCTATTATATAAAGATGAGATGTGTTTCTGAAGGAAGAAGAAGGTATCAGGTGGGATGTCCTTGTGTTAGGACAAGCAGCAGCAGCACTCTGAGGAGACCTCACAGGAGGTTTGCATGAGGTGATGGGGAGAGTAAGATGCCCAGTGTTCTCTGGGCAACACTTCATGCCACACACATCTTCCTCTCCACACCCTCCCACATGCCTACACACACACACACACACACACACACACACCCCACACCTATAAACACAGACATATACACATACACCACACATACCTACACAGATATACCACACAGACAAATACATATACCACACACAGATACACCCTTAGATACCTACACACACCACACACAAATACCACACACACCTATAAACATACCACACCATATACACCTACATACACAGACACACAGACATATGTAAACCACACACCCATAAATATACCACACACACGTCACACACACTTCCACATAGTTATACTACCCACATACACATAGACACACACCAAACACACATACACATACACACTATACACCCTCCACATACCTACACATGCACACACAGCTACACATGCACAAACATACCTGCACACACACCTAGACATCCACACACATACCTATACATACACACATGAGCATCTGGTTTTATATTTCCACTTGACCTTTAGAAGACAGTGTTTCCTCCCACTAGGACTCAGTTTCCCTGTTCCCGCTGAGCCAGGGTTGAGCCAGCTGCCCTGTGTTTCTCTTCCACTCTGACCTTCACCGACTCTGTGATTTCTTTCTCACACTGACTTTCTGATCTTTGAGAGAAGACAATGGTAATCCAGTGGACCGACACAGCTCTTTTTAGTAGATTAAAATGAAATATCCACATTTGGGCATTCGAATCCACCTTTGCAAGTTCTGGCTAATATGGGCAAGTTCCGCCTCCTAGATCACTTCCAGAGAAGCTCATTCAGTTTGCCTGCCCCTTCCCATCCTCACCACACCACAACACAAAGTAGCAAGCTTCTGGTGGTCCTGACATTCTCCAACGGATTTTCAGGAGGGCATACTGGCCCTTGGGAATGAATTCCCTCCGTCAATAAAATGGCTTTTAAATCCTGTTAATAAGATGCTAAAATTCACGCAACACACAAAAGTACAAAGATAAAAGCAAAAATGGATAAAACTCTCCTCTCTGAGGTCATTACTTTCAACATATCAGTGGCCATTCTGACATTTTTTATGTTGATGTATACATGTAATTTTGTGAGGTGACATTGTATTTGCTGTATGTGGCACTACAACATATGATATAACCATTTTACAGCATAGTTTATAAAAAATGTATTTTTTTTAAGTTTTTATTGAGCATTTGTACAACTCCTACAATGGTTCCCAATCAAACCCAGCCCCCTCCATGCCCCAACCCCCATCAGAGCTCACACATTACAGCATCCAAGCTAAGCTCTATCCAGTCAAGCTCCCCAGCTCAGACGTCTTTCCGTGCAAATGGATCCGCTGGAGTCCAGTCAGCACCTCTAGGAATCCTAGGTAAGGCATATTCTTCCACACCCAACAGTACTCAGTCTCATGTTTTCAGTCCAGGGTCAGTCCCCACCCATTTCTCTTTCCTGCTTTGAGACCGTGTCTCTGTTGGCATGGGTCCTGTGTCTGATGCCTACATTGCCACAGGTTTACATGTGAAAGCTTACAGTATGGTAAGTCACTGCTTCTCTACACTCATGCACCAGCCCTGGCTCTTCCACATGATCCCTGAGCCATGAGGTTTAACTTAGGACCCCCATCCAGGGACACGCACTCTGGGGGCTCCCATTCTTTGGAGATTGACTAGCTGTGGCCTTCTGTTTGCCTCACACTCTATGGTGTGCGGAAGCATTACTGGTGAGAACCGAGGGGTGCACGAATTTTCTCTCTGCCCTCATTCTGCATGTAGAGGCTCGATCATAGATGTGTCTCCTCAGAATGGGGATTTTTTTTCAGATGTATATGTTCTGTATCTGACAAGTTGTCAGATTCTGCCGTGCCCTCCATCTTTTGCATGCTCTTTTGGTGAATGGCATACAATATGCTTCTCTGATATACAAGATTTCTTAGTATATGGTAAGAAATTTAATTTGTGGCCAGATATGGTGGTACATGCCTTTAATCCCAGCACTTGGGAGGCAGAGGCAGGCAGATCTCTCTGACTTCAAAGCCAGCTTGGTCTACATAGTTCCAGGACAGCTGGAACTACAGGGAGACCCTGTCTCAAAAAGACCAAAAAAAATAAAAGCAGTTTCATTTGTCTATAGAGATGTGACCCTATCAGCTCTTCTCTAGGCTCTATGTCCTCTCCAGCCCTGTGCATTTGGCTGAGTTTGTAGTGGCTCTCATGGGCTCCATCCCATGGAGAGGGTTCCAAGTCCAATTAGACAGCTGTTGACCACCCTCCAGACAACAATGTCTCTACTGCACCTATAGAGATAGTTTGCTGGGAAGCTCATCATAGTTGCTAGAGTTTGGCGCTGGGTTGTACCATTGATTGATTTTATCTTGTAGCAGTGTGCATGTTGTCCAGCATTATGAGCACTTAACTGCAGATAGAAAAGTTGCAGGTCAGTTCCTGTTCAGTTAATGTAAGTCCTATCCCTGAAGCATGTCCTGATCTGAACAGTAGGGTCTTATTTTCTATTTCTGTTAGATAATAAAGAGCTTTGGACATAGGCTGCTTTGTCTTGAGAGTCACTGGATCGCTGCCCTTTCACTAACCATTCAAAGGGAGGCATCCTCTGTCTAGCACTGTGTCCCTGCCACACAGCCACCAGGTTGCACCGCCGTGCACTCATGTTCAGACAGTACATGCGGATTTCTCCTGGCATCTGGAGGCGTCATATTACACTCCGGACTTCCCAGCCTCTCAAGTTCTAATCATCTCCATTCTTTCTCCTTCCCTTGCCACCCCTCCTCCCTCCCCAGCTCCAGCATCCCCATCATCCTCCCCCTCCCCCTCTCCTGACCTTCCCCCTCTCCTCATATCCTGTTTGTCCCCTCTCCCCATCCTCCTGACCCTCCACCTAATAACATCTGTTCTTTTCTGACCTGCTGCTTCATTTCGTTTCTTTCTCTTCCTTTCCCTCCATGTATCCTTTCCAATTTCTTGGCTCCTGGTGTTATGTTGGGATACATACTCATGCAAGGGGATTGGCGCTACAATCCACCAATGAGAGAGAACATACGTCGCCTGGTTTTCTGCCTTTGTGTTACTTTGCTCAGAATAACATTCTCTAGTTCCACCCATTTACCTATGAATTTCACAATTTCACCTTTTCTTACTGCTGAGTAGTACTCCATCATATAGATGTACCACGTTTTCATTGTCTATTCAACGGTTGTGGGACATTTAGGTTGTTTCCATTTCGTTGCTATTGTGAAGAGAGCAGCAACAAACATGGATGAACAGGTGTCTTTAGAGTGTGATGAGTCCTTTGAGTATAGGCCAGTATAACTGGGTCATATGGTAGGTTCATTTTTAGTTTTTTGAGGGTTCCCCACACTGCCTTCCATAGTTGTTGCACTAGTCTGCATTCTCACCAATAGCAAATGAGTGTTCCCCTTTCCCACAGCCTCGCCAGCATCTTGTGTCCTTTGCTCTCTTGATCTTAGCCAGTCCGACTGGGGTAAGATGGAATCTTAAAGTGGTTTTATCTGCATTTCTCGAATTACTAAGGATGTTGAGCAGTTTCTAAGGTGTTTCTTAGCCATTTTTTATTTCTTCATTTGAGAATTCTCTGTTCATATCTGTAGCCCATCTTTTTATTGGGTTGTTTATTTTCTTGCTACTTTGTTTTTTGAGCTCTTTGTATATTCTGGATATTACTCCTCTGTCGGATGTGTAGCTGGTCAAGATTTCCTCCCACTCAGTGGGTTTCCTCTTCACTTCCTTGGCTGTGTCTTTTGCTTACAGAAGCTTTGTAGCTTAATGAGGCCCCATGTGCTGATTGCTGCCCTTAATGCCTGAGCAGCTGATGTCCCATCATCCCCTCAAGGGCATTTCTTGCAGGCAGCGCAGAACAGGAATTAAAGGAGAAGTCTCAGGTACCACTGCCTGCTCTACCACCTCCTCCCTGGCTGAACTGGGTATGTTTTCAACTGTCAGCTCAACAGGATTATTATGAAAATGTCCACACTGAGTCTTTGCAGAGTGATTAGATGGTGCCTAGCACAGTAATCTCCTTATGAATGTTTATTAAATAAATTTTATGAGTTGTTTTTGTATTGTTTTTAGTTTTTACTTTTATTTTTTTGAGACAGGGTCTTTTTTTTTCACATAAATTTATTTTTATTTTTTTAACAAATCTAGACCTGTATTCCCGCCCATTCCTCCACCCCACCAGAGCTCATGCATTTTGCCAAACATGCTTTTCATCTCTTCCTCAGTCTTTCTCAATATTCTCCATGAGGAAGTTGACCGTTTTGAGCAGAAGTTCAGTTTCAGTCAGTTCTTTGATGCAGTCCTTTCTGTTGTTGTTGTTTCCAATATGCATTACGCCCAACTGCTTTGGACAAAAGTTCAGGGGGCTCTACACAAGAAATACTTACAACTAGGTAATTGGCATTAGTATCCACAGATGAGGGATACCATTCGTCATTTGTTTTTCTGGGACTGTGTTACTTCACTCAGCATGATGTCCTCTAGCTCCAGCCATTTTCCTGCAAAGCTCATGATGTTGTCTTTCTTTACTGCTGCATAGAACTCCATTGTGTAGATGTACCACATTTTCTCTATCCACTCGTCAGTTGAGGGGCATTTAGGTTGGTTCCAGCTCTTTGCTATTGTGAAGAGAGCTGAAATAAACATGGCCGTGCATGTATCTCTGTGGTGGCGTAAGTCTTGAGGGTACATGCCCAGGAGTGGTATGGCTGGGTCGGGTGGCAAGTTCATTCCAAGTCTTCCAAGGGTTCTCCACACTGCTTTCCATAGTGGCTGTACGAGTTTACATTCCCACCAGCAGTGGATGAGTGTTCCCCTTTCCCCACAACCTCTCCAGCACTTGGTATCATTTGTTTTCTTGATCCTAGCCAGTCTTACTGGAGTAAGATGATATCTTAAAGTGGTTTTGATTTGCATTTCCTTAATGATTAGTGATGTTGAGCAGTTCTTGAGGTGTTTCTCAGACATCTCTAATTCCTCGCTTGTGAAGTCTCTGTTCAGTTCTTTGCTCCATCTATTGAGCGGGTCGTTTGTTTTCTTTTTTCTTTGTTTTTTGAGTAGTTTATATATTCTGGAAATCAATGCTTTGTCAGATGTATCTGCAGTGAAGGTTTCCTCCCACTCTGTGGGATTTCTCTTCACTTCCTTGATTGTTTCTTTTGATGTACAGAAGCTTTTGAGTTTGATGAGGTCCCATTTGTCAATTGTCGACCTTAATTCTTGTGCAGCTGCTGTCTGATTTAGGAAGTCTTTTCCTACGCCTATGTCTTGTAGTCTGCTGCCAACTTTTTCTTCTATCACCTTCAGAGTTTGGGGTTTCACGTTGAGGTCTTTAATCCATCTGGAGTTGACTTTTGTACAGGGTGAGAGGTAGGGGTTTAATTTCATTCTTCTACAAGTGGTGATCCAGTTTTGCCAACACCACTTGCTGAAGATGCTGTCTTTTCTCCATTGTGGTTTCTTGGCCCCCTTGTCAAATATGAGATGGCTGAAATTGTATGTGCTCAGATTTGGATCTTCGGTTTTGTTCCATTGGTCAACAGGTCTGTTTTTGTGCCAGTACCAGGCTGTTTTTATGACTATAGCCCTGTAGTATAGTTTAAAATCTGGTATAGAGATCCCTCCTGTGTAGCTCTTTTCACTCAGGATTGATTTGGCTATTCGGGGTCTTTTGTTTCTCCAAATGAATTTAAGAACTTTTGTTTCCAAGCCTGTGAAGAAACTCTTGGGGATTTTGATTGGGATTGCATTAAATCTATACAAGAGTTTTGGTAAAATGGACATTTTTACAATGTTAATTTTCCCAATCCATGAGCATGGGAGGTTTTTCCATCTTCTGAGGTCTTCTTCAATTTCTTTCTTTAAGGGTTTAAAATTTTTGTTGTAGAGGTCTTTGGTGTCTTTGGTTAGGTTTGTTCCTAGGTATCTTATTGTTTTTGAGGCTATTGTGAGTGGGAAGGTCTCTTTGAATTCTTTCTCCAGTTGCTTGTTCTTGGTGTAAAGAAAGGCCATTGATTTTCTAAGGTTAATTTTGTATCCTGCCACTTTGCTGAAGCTGTTAATCGTTTCTAGGAGTTTTCTGGTGGAGTTTTTTGCATCCCTTAAGTAAACAATCATATCATCAGCAAATAGGGATAGTTTGACTTCCTCTTTTCCAATTAGTACTCCTTTAATATCCTTTTCTTGCCTTATTGCTCTAGCAAGTGTTTCAAGCACTATATTGAAGAGGAGTGGTGATAGGGGGCAGCCTTGCCGAGTTCCTACCTTTAAAGGGAATGTTTCTGTCATTTCCCCATTTAGGATGATATTGGCTGTGGGTTTCCTGTATATGGCTTTGATTACATTGAGGAATGATCCCTCCAATCCAATTCCTTCTAGGACTTTAAGCATGAAGGGATGCTGGATTTTGTCAAAGGCTTTTTCAGCATCAATTGAGATGATGGTGTGGTTTTTGTCTTTGATTCCGTTTATGTGTTTGATGATGTTTATTGATTTTCGTATGTTGAACCATCCCTGCATCTCTGGTATGAATCCAACTTGGTCATGATGGATGATCTTCTTGATGTGGGTCTGTATGCGATTTGCCAGTATTCTGTTTAGAATTTTGGCATCTGTGTTCATGAGGGAGATGGGTCTATAATTCTCCTTTTTAGTTGTATCTTTGCCTGGTTTTGGTAATAGAGTGATGTTGGCTTCATAGAAGGAATTTGGGAGAGTTCCCTCTGATTGTATACTTCTAAACAGTTTCAGAAATAATGGTTGTAGGTCTTTTTGAAATGTTTTATAGAATTCTGCTGTGAAACCGTCTGGGCCTGGGCTTTTTTTAGTTGGGAGGCTTCTTACTACATCCTCTATTTCTTCATATGTTATGGGTCTGTTTAAGCTGCTGGTCTCCTCTTGGCCAAGCTTTGGTGATTCCCAAGATTTCAGATATTCATCCATTTCTTCTAGATTTTCAAACTTGGTAGAATATAGGTTCTTGTAATATTCCCATATAATTTTCTTGATCTTTTCCTTGTCCGTTGTGATATTTCCCTTTTCATCACAGATTGTATTGATTTGGAGTTGTTCCTTCTTTCTTTTTGTTAACTGGGCTAGAGGTCTGTCTATCTTGTTTATTCTTTCAAAGAACCAACTTTTGGCTTCATTGATTTTTTGTATTGTTTTCTTTGTTTCTATTTCATTGATTTCTGCTCTGATTTTTGTTATTTCTTCCTGTCTGTTGCGTTTAGGGTTCATCTGTTGTTGCCTCTCAAGTGCTTTTAGCTGTAGTGTTAGATCATTCACTTGTGCTCTTTCTGTTTTTCTAATGTAGGCACCCAGGGCTATAAATTTCCCTCTTAGGACTGCTTTTAAGGTATCCCATAAGTTTTGTTGTGTTGTATTGTCATTGTCATTCAGTTCCAGGAATGTTTTTATTTCTTTCTTTATCTCTTCCTTGACCCATTCATTATTCAAGAGTGTGTTGTTTAGTCTCCATGTGTTCTTGTAGGCAGGAGGGCTTGTCCTGGTGTTGATGTTGAGCTTCATTGCACTGTGGTCTGACAGGATGCATGAAATTATTTCAATCTTTTTGTATTTGTAGAGGTTTCTTCTGTGTCCCAGGATGTGGTCGATTTTGGAGAATGTTCCGTGGGGTGCTGAGTAGAAAGTGTATTCTCTGGTATTAGGATGGAATGTTCGGTAGAGGTCTATGAGGTCCATTTGGTGTATCATATCGTTCAGTTCAGATGTCTCTCTGTTTATTTTTTGTCCTGTTGACCTATCCAAAGGACTCAGTGGGGTATTGAAATCTCCCACTATGAGTGTGCTGGGGTTAGTCTGTGACTTGTGGTCCTGGAGAATTGTCTTTATAAAGTTTGGTGCACCAGAATTTGGGGCATATATATTCATAATTGTGAAATCTTCTTGGTGGATTGTTCCTTTGATGAAAATGTAATGGCCTTCTTTGTCTCTTCTGATTTCTTTTACTTTGAAGTCTATTTTATCCGATATTAAAATAGCAACACCTGCTTTCTTTTTGGTACCATTTGCTTGGAATATTTTTTTCCATCCCTTCACTTTAAGGTGGTGCCTGTCCTTGAAGGTAAGATGTGTTTCTTGTAGACAGCATATCGATGGATTCTGTTTCCTAATCCAGTCTCCCAGTCTATGTCTTTTGATTGGGGAATTTAGTCCATTAATATTTAAGGTTATGACTGATAGGTTTGTGTTGCTTCCTTTTGCCTTATTATCCATCTGCGGTTTTGGTTTAGGTTTCTACTTCTGCAGTTATGCTTTTATTGATTTCTCTTTCTAGGTGCCTGGGGTTGGTTGCTCCTTTCTTCTGTTCTTTGAATTGCTTCAAGTATTCTCTGAAGGGTTGGTTTTCCGGACATGTATTCTTTCAAGTTGTTTATGTCATGGAAGGTTTTTCTCTCTCCTTCAACTATAATTGACATTTTTGCTGGGTATAGTAACCTGGGTTGGCATCTATTGTCCCTTAACACTGGGAATGCTTTGCTCCAGGTTCTTCTTGCTTTCATAGTTTGCATTGAGAAGTCAGTTGTAATTCTGATAGGTTTCCCCTTATAGGTCACTTGTTGTTTTTCTCTTGTGGCTTTAAGGATTTTGTCTTTGTTTTGGGTGTCTAGCATTTTAACTATGATGTGGCATGGAGAATTTCTTTTCTGATCTTGTCTGTTTGGAGTTCTATGTGCTTCTTGTATTGGTATTGGTTTGTCCTTTTTTAGTTTGGGGAAGTTTTCATCTATTATTCTGTTGAAGATCTGATCAATACCATTCTCTTGGGATTCTTCTCCTTCCTCTATTCCTATGATGCGGAGGTTTGATCTTTTCATAGTGTCCCACAGCTCCTGGTTGTTCCATTTTTGTGTATTTTTAAATTTTTCATAATCTTTCCTTGAGGTTTTTAGTTGTTCTGTGTTATCTTCCAGGTCTGATATTCTTTGTTCTGCTTCCTCCATTCTGCTTCTGAGGCTTTTTTCATTCCTTTCCTCTTGAATGGATGAGTGTTTGATTTCCTTTTTCATTTCCTCTTCTGATTTCTTTAGTAATTCTATTTATTTTTGGAGTTTCTCAATCTCTTCTTGTAGCTCTTTGCTTCACTGGTTGGTTTCCTTATCTTTTTCAGCATGGGATCTTTTCAGTGTTTCTACTTCCTTCCGGAGCTTGTCATTTTCTCTCTCTAGGTCCTTCTTGAGTTCTTCATTCTCTTTTCTTAGTTCTTTGATTTGTTCTTTATAATCTTGTAGTTCTTTCAATATGTTCCCAATTGTGTTTCTGATATCTGTGTCCTGGGCCATCCCCAGAGAGATCCCACTGCAGGAGTCTTCCATAGGGTTGGTAGAGTTTGGCACAGGATTATCCTGCTGCTTTCCAGTGTTGTCTCTTCTTCGTGATCCTGGCATATGGGCTTCTCCTTGCGTGTATTCCAATGTGAGTCCTAAATGCCTCTTCACTGTGTTGAAGGCTTGCTTTGCTTGCCTCCTTCAGATGCCTTCGTAATCCCAGTTGGGGGGGAGCTCTTCAGCCCATGCCCTGGTACCTTCCACTGGCCTCAGGAGATCTCAGATCTCAAGAGTCACACAACCCCACCTTTAATCCCAACTGGGAGGATAACTCCACCCCAACAGCCACAAAAGCCAATCAAGCCAAAGACAACACCTTTAATCCCAGCTGGGAGGATAACTCCGCCCCCACAGCCACAAAAGCCAATCAAGCCAAAGACAGCTGGATTAAAGGATCAACAATCAGCCTTGCTGAGGCACCCAGTCCCTACCCGCTTTCTGCTCTTCCTTCCCTATTAAATAAATTTATAACTCAGTCAGCACAGCATGGCTGGCTGAACTTTAGAGACTTGCAGAGGCCTGGTAAATGGCTGAACTTTAGAGACTTGCAGAGGCCTGGTAAATGGGGGGTCCGGGGCTTGACCACACTGAGCAGCTTCTGGACCTGAATGCTGGACGGTCAGCCCACCTTCCCCACTGGGTCTTGTCTAGCTCCATTTTGACACCTGCCAGCCTACCTAGAAACAAAAGCTGCCACATCTGGACAAACAAAACAGCCTCACAAAGAGTTTCTCCTGAGGCATCCTCCACCTACAAATAAAAACATCAAAGCCGATCAGAAGGCTGCTGAGAAGCATTCTGTAAAGGCAGAATTCACAGCACCAAAACTGTGAAGGAAGGAAGGCAATCAGAATAAGCTCATACTGGGAATAAACATCTCTGAATTATGTTAAAAGTCGTGTACATTTGGGCATGTCACCCTGCCTGAAAGGACTAATGAGTCCTCCTCACTGTCTCAGGCACACTCTCTTCAGACACCATGGCTATCCCACAGGGTGTCTGTTATCAGCCTCATCTTTGGCTATAGTCTGTGCAAGAGACTCAGGTAATTACTACACATTTGAGATAGTCACATTATCTCCACAGAAGCCTCAGATCATTTCTAATTGGGTTAGTTGTAAACCTTTCTGTTTCCTGCTGAAGCTCCAGCACTGACAGTGCAGATGCGCTTAATTACCTGTGGGCTGTTAATGAAGATAGTGTTCTTCTTTAAGGCAGGAATAAAGGAATAGTGGTTTTACATAAGCACCCAGGCACATAGAAACTCACAGGAACTATTATGCCCTAGATACAGGACCCAACCATTCTGGAAAAACTACATTAAAATCAATAAGTCTCACACACTTTTTAATATAATGCTTTTATTGATGTTTTGTGTATTTCATCCATCATTTTTCAGTCCGGTTTAGACACATTCCCCTTTCCCTGCCCCTCACCCCACCCCAGTTCATGCACTCTGCCATGCATGTCCTGCATCTTTCTCTCAGTCTCTCCAAAGCTTTTCTCTGCAAAGGTTTATTGTCCTAGGCAGAATTCAACCACACCAGTCCGTTCCTTGTCCTCCATCTTTTATGTGCCACTAAATCAAAGTCTGTAAGAATAGGGAGTCATTAGCAGGCACTGGAAAGGAACTGCTGCATACGCCAGTGGACGCCGTGAACAGCTGTCTATGGACCTAAGGACTCTCCGGCTGGTGTAGTGTGAACAGCTGTCTATGGACCTAAGGACTCTCCGGCTGGTGTAGTAACTACACAGAAGCTATCAGCCATTTGTGAATAGAGGGTTGTGCTGCTCAAAGGCAAACCAGGGGAGCCTCTAGGGCAGCAAGACTTTTCCTGGAGAGGTGTGAATAAAAGTCTACCCTCCTCACATGAGCACTAGCGGCAGACCAAAGAAATGATCCCCCCAAGTCTAGCTTGGTGAACCAATGCATTTACTTACAGGAGCATGGTTTGCTGTTGCCCATACCTTTAGGGCCACGGCCTAGGCTCTAGCATCCCTAACAAACTGCTTGGCCAATGTCCAATGTATTTTAATTACTAGAAGGCATGAGTTGGAATGCACAGTGTTAGGGCAAGTCTAATGATCTCTTCTCAAAGAGAATAGTCAAGATACAATTAAGAACACGTGAGTACAAGCCTGAGAAAAGTTAGCAGCACTAATTCTAGTTTGGCTGACATAAGCTTGGTCAAGTGTTCTCCTGAGGAGAAGCCTTGTGTAATACCAAAGGGACACAGTGCATCTCACATAGAAGGACCCAGCAGCAGCACACAGGAATTCTTGACACGTTGCCTCAGCTTCTACTTTTGAGCAAATCTTTAGTTCAGTAGAATAATAGGTCTACAGCACTGGCAAAATCAAAACTGTCGATCTTGTATAAACTTGGGGGACAGTGCTAGTCACCACAAAGCCTCATTGTCTGATGCACAAGTACATCTTGTCTATTAAATAGCAAAAGACACACTCAGTACCTGAATGGCTGTCAAACAATTTCAGTAGCAGCGCTGCCACATAGCAAGTTTTTCATCTGAGCAGTGCTGATTACAAACACCAGAGCTGTCAAGGGCCTTTCCTTGGCCAATGTATATACTGATCAGCCAGATACTTTGCATATTGTATAAAAGAGAGTTCTTTGGGCTACTTTGCATGTACTGAATTACATGCCCTTAACTCTGAAACTTTTGAAGAATACATAAAGTTTAGATGCACAGATATCCTTTTAATCACAGATACATAGTGTTTTTATTTTATTTTATTTTATTTTATTTTATTTTATTTTGTTTTGTTTTGCTGCTATCTGTCTTTTGAACTTCCCCCAGCTGGCCTGGATCTGGCTACATAGGCCTGGCTGGCCTGAATCAGAGATCCACCTGCCTCTGCCTTTCAAGTGCTGGGATTAAAAGTGTGTACCTCTATGTTTGGCTGCATAGGTTTCTTAGTATACTAAAATCACCTTAAATTTGTTGTTTATAAAGTATTTTTCTCTCTCATTATGAATGTAAATTGGTCCTGTCTGTGCTGAGTTCTTTGGCTTATGGTTAAAAAAGTAATTTGCTGGGCATGGTGGCACACACCTTTAATCCCAGCACTAGGGAGGCAGAGGCAGGAGGATCTCTGTGAGTTCAAGGCCAGCCTGGTCTACATAGAGAGCTCCAGACCAGCTGGGACCAAAGGGAGAAAAAGACAACAAAAAAGTAATTCCATAGTCTATGAAGCTTTCATGCATCTGCTTAGGGTGTGCCTGATACCAGCTCTGGTCACTCAATCTGGCTAAATGTCCATAGGCCCCTAAGGGTAAGAGCTATGCTTACTTAAACTGGGCGTGATGCTGGGCACCTAAGGCCTGTTTGTGACCAGAAGACATGTTGAAACCATGGACAATATTCCACGTTGTAGAGAGGAATCTGCATGTGCATGTTGTTAACAGCTTAGCCATACACGTGTTAATGACTTGCTTGTTCTGAGCTAACTCTCCAGCCCAGATGGCATCTGGTGCAATACCAGGTTGATACCAGCTGACACTAACCAGACTCAGCATTCCAAAAAGTAGCTGAGTCCAGAGAGACATCGAAAGTCTCAGAATTGTGGCTGACCACTGGACCAGAAGGGCAAGACTGAGCTTCAGGATTACTGACTGCTTTATCCCTCCCTATAAAGACTGATGGCTGGAGATAAAAGGGAAGGCTGTTTATTTTTAGGGTGTGAACCCACTGCCTTCTCAGATTGCCGGAACCCTGAAAAAACACACCTTAGTGATTCATTTCCTGTCTTGCTCATTGTGTTTGTGGTGAAAGGCAAAACAAGCTCCAGTGATCAAGATCCACATCCAGCCTATTCTTAGAAGCCAACCCAAGCATCCAATTATAGTCTTCATAATGCCCAGTTCAAACCCCTATCATTCTTGAAATACATCTACGATGAACATCCGGGAGATGTTCGTCTTTGCCGTTGTTCCTTTCTATAAATGAGATAGACAAACAGCTGGAATTTACTTCTTGCAAGTAGTATCAGTTAAAAGAACAAAAGGTTGGGAAGCCCTAAGTTTACACCACCTCCACGTCTCATGCACTGGGAGCAGCAGGTGGTGTCCACACTAGTTACTGAATTTCTTCCTGTGTGAGCCATAGCCAGTCAGTGGGTATATCATATTCACATGGCTTTTACTGGAAACTGAGATCAAATTGTCTTTCCACAACTCCACAGGGATCCAGCCTCCTAAGTGATAAAGGGTAAAATACTTTACATTTGGGGTTATAGGGAATGTTGGAAATTTTGCCAGTATGTGTCTTACAAAAGTCACGAGAGCCATAGTACACTACATGATGGGACTTTTTGAGTCTTGTTCATTTTTTTTCATGGCTACATTGGCAGACACCAAATATGAAGTCTTTTGTTCCCCACACTCCTGCTCCAGATAGCTTGGAGGTGAAGGAGAGATTCATTTGCTTTGTTTCCCAGGAAGGGGGCTGCCTGCAGAACTAGACCATGCATCAGTTTGACAAAGCGCACAGCAAACAGGCACTTCATTATTCAGTAATAGGCATCGTGTTCCCATACTCACAGCCCCTGTGCCTCCCAGAACTCAAACTCATTTCTCAACTTCGTGCAGTGGGTCCTTCCCAAGCTTCTACCCGTCCCTGCATCCTACATGTCAGTCGGTGATGTATATAGCTGCAGTAACGAGAGCCAAGCCCAGGTGGCTTAGATCATGGAGACATTTTCTTTTCTGTTTCATCATCCTACAGGGTTGATCTGTCATCTTGGTTGTCATGGTAGGTCCACAAAATAGCAGGTTCTAACATCTCATGTTACATCATTTCAGTGCTAGCAAACAAGAGGATGAGGGCAGGTATAAAAAAAAAAAAACGTGTTTTGGCCCAGCCAATCGAATGAAGAGACCAGCTCTTCAGAGGCGAGCAAGCAAGGGAAAGGGCAAGTAAGAAAAGCAGCAGCATTGAGTGCTTGGTGCCAACTATTATTTTTTCCCATGGTCTTACTTAATTTTCACAGCCCTGTTATGAGGTTAGAATATCTATTTGCCGGGCATGGTGCCACATGCCTTTAATCCTAGCACTTGGGAGGCAGAGGCAGGTGGATCTCTGTGAGTTCAAGGCCAGCCTGGTCTACAGAGTGAGTTCCAGGCCAGCTGGGGCTACAGGGAGACTCTGTCTCAAAAAGACCAAATATATATATATATATAGTAATATTATATATATATAGTTAGTATATAATATTATTATTGAGAGATATCTGTTGCTTCCTTTCAATTTATTTATTTATATATAAAATATATAATATATAATATATTATATATAATATATATATAATATACTATATATATAGTAGAAATAAAAGGAAGTGGGGACCAAAGAGATGGCTCAGCAGTTAAGAGAACTCATTGTTCTTCCAGACAACCTGGGCTTGGTTCCCAGCATGCATGAGGCAGCTAACAACTGCCCCTAATTCCAGTTCCAGAGGATCTGACTCCCTCTCCTGGCCTTTTCAGGTACTGCACACATATGGTTGCATTTACATACACACATGCAAAAAAGTCATACACATAGAATTTTTAAAATTAAAATTAGCAAACTTAAAAGCATTTTTCTACAGTTTTGCATGGATTTTATCTTGTCACTCTATACATACCATTTGCATACTTATTCCAGATATGGACTTTTGTGGCTGAGATTCATGATGCCTTGAGCTTCAAGTTTTGTCAGTTTTGCCTTCAGCTGATACCTGGAGGGCTCTGCCATGGCCCCTCTTTCCCCAGTCACCTCATCTGGAAGCTAGCTGGCTTGGAGTTTCTGGCCAGATATTCTAGCCCAGTAGAAGTCCTGATTTATCTTGCTCCTTCTATAGTCTTGGATCAAAGATGCTCCCTGCCAGCCTGAACCTACTGCCTTGGAGTCTGCTTCAAAGAAAAATTAGACTGTGGCCATTTCTATGATCCCTTTCCCATATTGTTTGTATATATTTCTTTTTTTAATTTTCATTTTTTTATTGATGCTTTGTGTATTTCATACAGCATTTTCCAATTCAGTTCAGACATATTTCCCCCTCCCTTCCCCCCACCCCACCCCATCCTGGATCATGCATTCTGCCATAACTGTCCTGCATCTTTCTCTCAGTTTTTTTTTCATTTTTTAACAATAAGTAATAATTTATGAGTACAAGCATCCTTCATGTAAAACCAATTTGCAAGCAGTTGTGCCCAACCCCACACAGCCCATAGGTCCCACCATCCAGCAGGGGGAGTGCTTGTATGTTCAAATCAAGTTGATCAAAGTCCAGACTATATTGCTGTAGTTTCACCATTCACCCCAATCGCAGCCCTTACATTCTACCACACCCCTTATTCTGCAGATTGTTCCCTAGACTTAGAAAAGGGGCACAGGTGGATGAAAAGCAAAACCATCTACTTTCTCTGGAGCTGTTGTTTTGGACTCTGGTCAAGTCAGGCTGTTTCCTTTCATGAGCTGACAGTTTGTCCAGGAATAACCTTTCGATCCTACTAATGAAGCACAAGCAACTAGATATATAGGTATTTAAACAGTGCTAATTGTTATGGTAGGTTACTTTGGTATAGACACAGAGTCTGGATGGTATGTTAATCCATGAGTTACATTTTTTTTCTGTTAAATATGACAGGGTCTTACTGTGGATTATAACATCTCCTAACCATTACAGGATGTAAGCTTGTGGCATCAGCCATGGGATATTCCTCCAAGAAGAGAGCTAATAGCCAATTAGATTTGGGATATACAGGCATATGGCTGCTGCTGCTGCACAGTATTTCCAGGCAGGTGAGGTGTGGCTGGTGCTGATGGAGGAGTCTTGCTTGACTCAAGGAGATCTATATTTACTTTATTGGTTTAGTGGCCTTTGCTAACACTCTCTGGTGTTCCAGAGACCATCTGTACACTTGCAAGTGTGGTCTCAATACATCCTTCCCATGTTTACATCAGGTCTTTGACAGTAGGGCCTTATTGCCTCTCTTCTTGCAGGTATCCCAGTTTAGAGGCAAGGAGCCTTTATCTTTCATGGGGACTTGGATCCCCTGGCCAACATTTTGGTAGAATAATCCATTGATGATGTCAGAGCTCCTCCATTAATATATTTTGCTTAAGTGCATAGCTTAAGGAGACTTTAGTATTATAGTTGGTTCTGAATCCTTTTCACAGTTCCTATGTCTATTAGTCAATTAAAGAAGGCAGTTTTACCAGTTTTATAAGAGATTACCTCTATAACAGTTGACTCCAATTTACAGTTGGAGAATGACCTCATCATCATCATATTTCTCCTTGTTCTATGGGGGGGAGGTAAGAAAGTCTCTCATATTAAAACCTTTGTGCCACCTAGAAGGTAAGTTTTGTTAGGACTCATTATAAATAGTTGTTACAAGTAG
Organism: Rhizomys pruinosus; assembly: GCA_009823505.1. Lineage (NCBI taxonomy): Eukaryota > Metazoa > Chordata > Mammalia > Rodentia > Spalacidae > Rhizomys > Rhizomys pruinosus. The sequence goes on along the minus strand of VZQC01008360.1, from coordinate 94,922 downwards.
GATCCATAGAGGGGTTTGATGTTTGTAGCAATCAGGCTTTTCTTCCTTTCAATGTTCAGACAGGCCAACCTTTCTGCTGGCACTTTCTGGTACATCCTACTCAATGCAAAGCTGTATCTTTTCTTTCTCAGCCATTAAGTTGGTGACATTTTGACCTGTTGGAACATACAAATCTTTTCCCGTAGTTAGTTTTAAGATTCGAATTGCAAATTTTTTGACAAAAAGGTTTCAAATCTATCTGTATCCCCCTTTTTATTTTAGGTTTTTTTTTTTTTTTTTACCCATGGGACTCAAAAAGGCAGTTGTATTATACATACCTATAGAGTGGAATCAAGGCCCAGATTTCATCAAATTCACCCATGCTGTTTTGGGTGACTGTATGTGATTAACTTGGGAAGCAAACTTAATTTTTTTTAATTAATTTTATTTCTTTCTTTTTTTTTTTTAATTTTTTTATTTCATTTATTTCTGTATGTGTATGAACGTACTGTCTGCATGCAGGTCTGTACACCCGTGTCGTGCAATGCCGCGGAGGTCAGAAGAAGGTCTCGGATTCCCCTGGAGCTGGAGTTCTCCTGGAATTGGAGTCTCAGACGGTTCTCGGCCACCATGTGGGTGCTGGGATCGAACCCGGGTCTTCTGTAAGAGCAGTCGGAGCTCTTAACCGCTAGGCCATCTCTCCAGCCCAATTTTATTTATTTCTTTATGTGTGAATGTACTGTCTGCGTGCAAGTTTGTGCACCCGTGTCATGCAATGCCGCGGAGGTCAGAAGAGGGCGTCGGATTCCCCTGGAACTGGAGTTCTCCTGGAATTGGAGTTTCAGACGGTTCTCAGCCGCCATGTGGGTGCTGGGGATCGAACCCCGGTCCTCTGCAAGAGCGGTCGGCGCTCTTAACCGCTAGGCCATCTCTCCAGCCCCGCAAACTTAATTTTTAAGTTAAATCATCCTATAGGTGAAAGAGAATGCTACAAGGTGATACTGTATAACAGAAAAATTATAGAGAACATTTGTATGTGCCAATCCCAAAGTTATTGTTATACAGATTTTAAGTAAAACAAATGTGGACACAGCAATTTATATCTCCAATTAACTCAGATGCATTACTGTTTTTATCAGAGCCTTTACACCAATGTTGTTTAATATATACATATTTACTTTTACTAGGTCCTAAAACACCATGTAACCTGTAGGCAGAGTCTGGGCAAAACTGGATACTTATTGAACTCATGTCAATTAAATATGCATTAATTGAATATACAGGCATGTCCCTCTCCCGCCCCTCCCACCCTTCCCGATTCACCATTTCAGTTAGTTTTCTGATGCAGTCTTTCTGTTGTTGTTCTTTTAATATGCATCCCTCTCCACAAGAAATATCTATAACTGGGTTATTGGCACTACATTATGGCAAACATACTAAAGTGTTACTTTTATTCTGAGTTGGGGATTGTAATACTCCATCATGAATACTTCTTCACATTACTAAATAACCTTTATAATTACTTTTTTAAAATGTAAAACTAGCCTGAATGTAGTTCTGTATATATTGGACACTGGGTACAGATCATGGCACTGCAAACAAATGAATAACTTTAAAAGTAATGTAACTATATCCTAGAATATGTCAAAAAATAAAAGAGAAAATTACCCATAATCCTGTCAAGCATGGGTGATTGTTTTGTTAAAGTTCCTTTAGATACTTTTTTTTCCAATTAACACTTTCATATGGCAGTAATCACAATATATAACCACTGTCCTGTACATATTCTTAAAAAAAATGTTTTTGGCAATTTGTGGTTGGCGCATGCCTTTACTCCCAGTACTGGGGAGACAGAGACAGGAGGAACTCTGAGTTCAAGGCCAGCCTGGTGGATATGTAAGTTTCTGATCAGCTAGGGCTACAGAGTGAGAATTTGTCTAAAAACTTATGCTACCATTTGGATTGGAGAGGATTAAAGGCAGCCTGTGGACTAGCCTAAGTTTAGTAAATGTAAGATGGCCATCAGCTGGGGCCTCCTGCCCCTCACAGGTTTGTGTAGACATGTATTGGACATTTGAACACATGGGAAATGCAAATCTAGAGCCCTTCTAAGGCTGGGAGGTTATCTGCAATTCCCTCGTACCTTTTACTTCAGCTCCTTTGTCTGGCTATGGGCAACGTCGAGCTGTGTCAGTCTGGAAATAAGCACAGCACTTCTGCTTGCCACACATGGGCACAGACAAAACCCCCAAAATATGTCAAAAAGTAACCCACTTAAATCCAGTACTTTGTGACTATTTTGTCTTCATTTGTTGTTTTGGAGACACTATCTGCCTGATTTTCAGTCCCTATTCACCTGCTAAAGTAACGGACAAATTTTCCCCTCCCCTCATGCAACAAAAGTGCCAGCCACTTTAAGCCTCTGGGTGAGTCTATACTAAAAAAGATTTTATTTGCTTATTTCCTCAGTAATGCCAAATTACATCCTACAGTGGGTTTTTTATATTTTATTTATTTTATGTATATAAGTGCCTTGCCTGCATGCATTTAAGTGTACCACATGTATGCATCAGTGGTGTCAGAGCCCTTGGAACCAGAGTTACATACAGTTGTTGTTAGCTGCCAAGTGAGTGTTGTGAACCCAACCCAGGTCTTCTGCAAGAGTAGCCAGTGGTCTTAGCTACTGAACCATCTCTCCAGCCCAGGATCTCTGCTTTTTTTTTTTAATGTGTATTTTTAATTAATTTTTTGTGTATTTCATGCACAACATCTTAATAATCTTTAAAACCCCCCTTCCCCATCGACAACCTCCCATAGTCCCTCCACTAGTTTTATGAATTCTGTCATTTATGTTAAGGCCTATTGATCCAAGTTAGTGTCCTCAGACATCCTTCAGTGCAAGTTCATCCACTGGGGTCTAGTCAGCCTGTTTAGAGTCACTCCCTTAAATAAGATCAGCTCTTCCTCACCCAGCAGTAATCAGCTGCCCGATAGTTCTTCAGCTAAGATTGGGGTCTGCTGCCCATTTCCAGAGTTCTCTGCTGGGTTTTTGTCTGCTTGAGTTCACATAGATGTTGTGTGTCTGTCACCATTGCTTTATGTTCAAATGTAATTTCTTGCTATGTGCTAAATATGGATCCTTATATTGACAGACAAATATGCCAGTCACCACTTACCAAAGAAATTCTTTTGCAACAGACCAGTTTTCTGTTTTTAAAGTTTCAAAAAATAAAAAAAACCTTTTGATCTGACATTAAAATAAATGAGTGTGAGATTTGGAGAAGTTACTACATGGCCCAGCTATGCTTACCTAAAAGACTCAAAGGGGCTGGAGAGATGGCCTAGCAGTTAAGAGCACCAACTGCTTTTACAGAGGACCTGGGTTCGATCCCCAGCACCCACACGGTGGCTGAGAACCGTCTTTAACTCCAGTTCCAAGGGACTCCAACACCCTCTTCTGACTTCTGCAGCACTGCACGACACGGGTACACAAACCTGCATGTAGACAGTACATTCATACACATACAAAAATAAATAAAATAAAAAAATAAAAAATAAAAGACTCAAAATCCACATTTGGGATGTTTGCATATCCACCTTTTATTGAAGCACTGTTCAAAATTGTCAAGTTATGGATGGAATTAGCCTAGTTATCTGCCAACAGGTGAATAGATAAAGGAAATGTGGTACTTATATACAACGGGGCTGTATTTATATATGATGGAGCTGTATTTAGCCATAGAGAACAAAATTATGTTGTTGGAGGAAGGTGGATACAACTGGAAGTTGTTAACAGTACATTAGATAAGTAGTCTCAGAAAGAGGAGTAGCATCTGTGGATCTTGGATTTTATATAGCTACACAAAATCACGCAGGTAGAAGTGATATTGTGGGAATAACAGGAGAAAGGGGGAGTGGGGATGTGAATATGGTCGGAAAACATGATGCACTTGTGTGAAAACGTGTATGAAAGCCGTCACTACTGATGAGAAATGGACATTTCCCTCAGGTTTGGTAGGGACAATGATTCAGCTCTCAGCTCTCAGCACCTTTCTCTAGTGGCTAGCTGTGTCAAGCTGGGCTGTGTCAGTCTGGACAGTGAACATACAGCACACCCTCTGCTTGTCACAGATGGATGGACACACAAAAGCCACAGAACTCCTTTCCATGTGACACTATTACTTCATATTTACAGCAGCCATGGGTGCATTTTCCTTTCCTCCACTCCAACCTCTTCCCTCCACCCCTGATGCCTTCAAACCTCCTCTCTGTTTACATCACTTTGTATAAGCATATGCCAATACAGATATTTTTAATTATTTAAAATTTTTATTTTACATGGATGAGTTTTCCTGCATATATGTAAGTGCACATGGGCACACAGTGTGCGCAAAGGCCAGGAGATCTCTTGAAACTGGGGTTTTTGATGTTAGCTCCCATGTGGGTGCTGGGAACCAAACCCAGGTCGTCTGCAAGAGCAGCCAGTGCTCTTAACCTCTGAGTCATCTCTCCAGCCCCTACTACAAATATTTTTAAAGGGTCTCCAGAATTATGACTCTAGTGCTCTGAGGGAAAATGGCTATGTAGTTAGCTTTCTGCTGCTGTAATGAAACACTGACCAAAATCAACTTAATGGGTGGAAAGGATTTACTTCAGTTTACAACTCCCTGAGAGGAGTCAGGGCAGAGATTCATTGGAGGAACCTAGGGGCAGGAACCAAAGCAAAAACTTCAGAGGAATGGTGCTTACTGGCTGGCTCAGCTGCTCAGGAATAGCACTGCCCACAGTGGCCTGGGCCCTTCTATGTCAATTAGCAACTAGGAAAATGTTCCAAAGACATTCCCAGGCCAATCTGATAGAGAAAATTTCCATTTCCTCAATTAACGTTCGGTCTTCACAGGTGTCTCTAGATTGTGTCAAGTTGTCAAAAAAAACGAACCAGCACAGTGGCCCTACCAAGAAACTAAGGAATGTGGGACAGAGTCCATTTGAAGGGGAAGATGAAGCATGCAGCTTCACAGGGGAAGGTTCTGTAAGGGTCTATATCCCTAAAAGCAAACTGAGAGGGAATAAAGATGGTGTTCTTTCATCTTCCTAGTCTGTGGCAGGAAGTCCTTACTAACTCTAACAAGTCCCCTTCAACTGACCTGCTTAGAGTCACATAGCCTTGGATATCACAGCATGTAAATTTGACCTAGCAGCCTTCTCTCCTTTGTTTAAGTTGACCATTGAAAAAAATCAAGGGAGGGGCTGGAGAGATGGCCTAGTGGTGAAGTCACTGACTGCTCTTGCAGAGTACCCGGGTTTGATCCCCAACACCCACATGGCGGCTGAGAACCATCTTTAACTCCAGTTCCAGGGGAATCTGACGCCTTCTTCTGACCTCTGTGGCATTGCACGACACGGGTGCATCAACCTACATACAGACAGTACACTCATACACATAAGAAAATAATAAATTTTAAAAAATTAAAAAAAAGAAAAAATCAAGGAAGGGGAAACTTACTAAAACCCTTAAAATCCAGCCCTTCTGGGGGGACATTGGATTCCCAAGTTCCAGGTCCCTCTCCCTTAGTGGAGTGCTTCACCTCTCTAAGTGTGTGCAGGGTGTGTGTGTGTGTGTGTGTGTATGGGTGATTATTTGTATGGACATGATTATCTCCAATAAAAGTCTGTTTGCTGCTCTCTGCTGCTCTGAGATTTTTCCTGCCTTTTAATTCTTTAATTAGCTGAGAAAATCAACCCAACAATCCCCCTGGACAGATAGCATGCCAGCACAGCAGTTCTAGCTGAGGTTCTTTACAATTGACTGGGATTGCCTACGAACAGAAGCTGGGGCCTGTGATTGAGGCTGATCTGGTCTCAGCTCCTGTGAACATCTATGAAGAATTGGGGTGACAGTGTACCTCTCACAATCAAATCAGAGAGAAAGGGTGGAAGGGATGATATCACCTTGGTAGAGTTAGGTGAGGGAGTGGAAGAGGGAGATGGATTTCCGGAGCAAGAATCTGTGAGTTCTAAAGTGTCCACAGTAGGGCGCTTCTGTCATCTTGCCTGATTGAGCGTAGCATTATTTTTGCAAAGGGGGAAGGTATCGTGCTGGTGATGAAAAATGATTTTTTTTTTGCTGCTCACTGCTGCTAAGTCTGTTACCATAACAACCGATTTCATTAGCCAGGAGGGGAGGATTTTACTATGGAGACAGCCTACCTGGGACTGTTATGATTTCAAAGGGAAATATTTACAGCCTGTCAGCAGAGCTGCTCCAGCTGTGACTGCAGCAGCATGGGCGGTTAAGCTCTGGATTCAAGGATGGAAGGAGCCTGCCACTGTTGCTCCAAGTAACCACGTCGCTTCTGACCCAGCAGCAAAGCCTTGGAGGCTTGTCCAGCCCATGGTGTCCGAGGTTTATTACATTTATTTTTTAGTTCTTTTGATTGTGAAACTACTGGGCCATCTTTGGATTTTAAATCAAACCAAGAAACTAACATTGTCCTATGGGCAGCTTTTGTCTCACTTCATCCAGAGCTCAGTGGGTCTCCACAGTCTTCCAATAGAACATCTCTCTGTCAGGCATTGAGGAGAAATGAGCATTTGGCTGAGGCTTGGTTCAGAAGGTGATTTGGACTATAGACCTCAGTGCCCTTCACCTCCATCGAATGTGGACAGCGTTGCCTCCTAGCTCTCTTCACAGCTACAATGAGCCTTCTTTCTCCTGCACTCCAACCTCCGTCCCTCCACTCTTCCTCCTCTACAGTCCACCGCAGAAGACAGAATTATAGGCTATGGTGCAGACTCCTCCAGATCCTTGCAACTGTCTTTTAAATTTCTATAAGGACAGTGTGAGGTCATCATGTAGCAGATGGAGGTAGCTTCATTTTTGCTCTGCAAAAATAATTTATTTAGAGCCAGGCGTGGTGGTGTATACCTTTTAATCTCAGCACTCAGGAGGCAGAGGCAGGTGGATCTCTGTGAGTTTAAGGCCAGCCTGATCTACCTGGTGAGTTTCCAGGACAGCTGGAGCTACATGGAGACCTCATCTCAAAAAGACAATAATAATAATAATAATAATAATAATAATAACGTTCCGTCTTCACAGGTGTCTCTAGATTGTGTCAAGTTGTCAAAAAAAACGAACCAGCACAGTGGCCCTACCAAGAAACTAAGGAATGTGGGACAGAGTCCATTTGAAGGGGAAGATGAAGCATGCAGCTTCACAGGGGAAGGTTCTGTAAGGGTCTATATCCCTAAAAGCAAACTGAGAGGGAATAAAGATGGTGTTCTTTCATCTTCCTAGTCTGTGGCAGGAAGTCCTTACTAACTCTAACAAGTCCCCTTCAACTGACCTGCTTAGAGTCACATAGCCTTGGATATCACAGCATGTAAATTTGACCTAGCAGCCTTCTCTCCTTTGTTTAAGTTGACCATTGATCCCATTATTTACTGGGATCTCCCCTCTTTAAATGACAGAATATTTTTTTCTCTACCATGTTAAAAAATGCTTTTAGGCCTTTGAAGTCCTTTGATTTAAAGCCAGATTTTCTTGGCTTTTGAAGTAGAGTCCTTCTCCAGATTTCTGCAGTGTCCCAGGTACAGTTTTCTCCACCATAAGTAATGGAGGTGAGAGTCCACTGAGTCTTTCAGAATCAAGCCTTATTTTCATCTTGTGTAAGATAACTCTGATCTCCACTAGAAGTGGCTCTAATTACTTTATTATATAATCATTCAAATGATTGTGTTACTTTCTCCTTCCTCTATTCCATTGTGGTATTTCTCATCTTGAAAGATGATCTTGCTAACTAGATTAATCTTAATTGGCAAAACCTTCATGTGAAGAGAGATTTTTGAGGCGATACTGAGGACTTTGCATATTCCCAGCCCCTTTCTGGAGCCAGTATTATTCTATTCTCTTTCATCAGAAAATAAAATACTATATACAGAATCTACTTATAAAACTCATCAGCAAGCCTTTTTTAACTTTGCCCTAAAACAAGGTCTCATTCCTCATTCTCTTGTCATCTATAGATGTACTGACACTTTGTGGGCTTTGGATATGACAGTTGTATGTTATGGGCATATATTAGCTTCCTGTCACGTGGTGAAAACAATCCTCCTTCTGAGTAGGAAAGGGTTATTTTGGCCCACAGGCTTGGAGCTTTCAGTCTATTGTTGGCATCCCATTGCTATGGGAAGGTGGTGGAGGAAGATGTGCACATTACAGCAACCAGGACCAAACAGAGACAGAAAAGGCTGAAGTCCCAACCCCCCCCCCCAGCCAGGACACGCGTCCCATGACCTAACATCCTTCCACTAGACCCTGTCCGAGACCCAAGGATCATACAACCTTCCAGCAGTGTCACAGGCAAGAACCAGGTCAACACATGGCCTTTGAGGCCATGCTCACAAATGACAGCCGTCACTATTCACGATGCCTGAAGATGCCCCTGGCAGCATGGCTGTTTATTCTACTTCCTTGAGAATCCAGAAAAGCACTGACTCCGAATCTGAGATGGTTTAGACTAACAGGATAGAAGCACTCCTGAATATTTTTCAAGAATAAATCAGGACTTAAAATATTTTGGCATAATAAGAATTTTCCTTCCATTTTTTTGCTTGACCTATGAATGACTTATAAAAATGTTTACCACTTGATGAATTTAGATATAGCCATATAGTTACCATGAACCTGCCCAATGCTCTAGAAAATTTCCTCCATCTTTTCTGTTTGTTGTTATTTTGTGTATGACATGAATACTTAAGATCTGGTCAACTGGGAAAATTTGAAGTATATCACAGTTTATTGATAACTACAGACACTTCAGTGCACAGTGGATCTCTAGGACCAAGTCATTTTGTTAAACTGAAGCTTTATTACCAGAACCTCTCTCTCCATATTGCTTTTTCCCTTCCCAGCCCCTGTCCACAACCATAATTTGACTCTGCTTCCATGCATCACTTTTAAATTTGTCACATAAATCCCATTATAGAAGCGTTTGCTCTTTTATTTCTGACTTATGTTATTTATCATAACACTCTCAAGTTTCATTTATATTGTCACAAATGGTAGGCTTCATCTTTTTTAAGGCCAAGTTAATATTTCATTAAACATATATACCACATTTTCTCTATCCATTTCATCTTTCAATGGACATTTACATTGCTTCCATGTTATCGTAGTCTATTTGAACTGATATAACAAAATACAATAGACTGGGTAATTTATAAGTCACAGAAGTTTATTTCTCACATTTCTAGAGGTGGGAAATCTGAGATCAAGCTATGAGCAGGTTCAGTGTCTGGTAAAGATTGCTCTTTGCTTACAACTATATCCTGGAGGGCACAGGAGAGGAGGAGAGGGACAGGTAGGAAGGGGAAATGAAAGAGAGGCAACTCTTGCACCTTTTTATAAGGTAATTGATCCCATTTATGGGGACTCCACCCTCATTGCTTGATCAGCTCTTAAAGGCCCCATACCTTAATACTATCTCACAGATAACTTAAATATCTGGATTTTGGAGTGATAGAAGACATTCAAAGCTCAGCACATCTTAGCTTTTTTGAATAAGCTTCAGTGAACAGAACCTCCATTTCATTTTATTTATTTATTTTTTTTTTTGGTCTTTTTGAGACAGAGTCTCCCTGTAGCCCTGGCTGTCCTGGAACTTACTCTGTAGACCAGGCTGGCCTTGAACTCACAAAGATCCGCCTGCCTCTGCCTCCCAAGTGCTAGGATTAAAGGCCGCACAGCCACGCCCGGCTACTGAACCTCCATTTTTAAAATAAGGCCAATGACTATCAGGACTTTAAAATTTTAAGATACTTGACTTAGTAGGAATTTTGACATTCTATTTCAATTCCTTTGGATGTACCACAACAGGAGTCCTTGTGAGCTCTTAGTCAAATGTCATTAACTATGGAGTCTCATTTCATTTTAACTGTCTAAATTGGAGGATTTTTAGGCACTTGACTGTTGTTCCTCCTTTAAAGGCAAACATGGTGGTTAGGGTAAAGACAACCAAGGTCACATGAATAAAGAAGCGATCTCTCTGCTCAAGGAACTTACCCCATGGTAGGGGAAGGCAAACCAATATGGTGCCTTACAATAAAGGCAATGACAAGGGGGAACCCAGAGCATTAAGGGGAAAGAGGATCCAGAGGCACTGACTGAGCTGGGGGAAGTCAGGGGGAGACAGGAAGGATCAAGATGAATGCCCTTGAAGGTAGAGTCGTAATGGCTGGGTAATCCAAGCTGAGAAAGCAAGCAGAAATGAAGACAAGAAAATATTGTGAAAAGGCTTATTGAGAATCTAGTATTCAATGGTCATCGTGTTACAACATTTCTTGTTATTCGTAACTCAGAACTCTCTAGGCTGTGCCATTATTCGTCCTCTCTTGTGAGTGCAAACCAAGGCTTCAGTGGGGATGAGTTCTTTTCTGTGTTCTGTCAGCTATAACTGAACTGCCAGCTCAGCCCTGCCCAGCCCGACTCCAGGGGGTTTTATTCTGCTTTTCTTATGCAAGTACGATATGCAGCCAGGCTGAAAGAAGGCACAGGGGTTTGCAGGTGATTCCATTTTCTGATAAATCGAACCATATCAAATGAAATGATCACTTGGGGACCGGTGGTAGAACAAAACTTTGGAGATAAAGTGTAAACCCGAAATTGAATTTGATGATTGTAAATTTTAGATGAAGCATCAATTAAAATACAGTTCTCTGAAATGTAAGAAACTCAGCTGAAAAACCCAGATTTGGGACTGGAGAAATGGCTCAGTGGTTAAGAACACTGGCTGTTCTTTTTTTTTTTAATTTTATTTATTTCTGTATGTGTATCAATGTACTGTCTGCATGCAGGTCTGTGCACCCGTGTCGTGCAATGCCGTGGAGGTCAGAAGAGGGTGTCAGATTCCCCTGGAACTGGAGTTCTCCTGGAATTGGAGTTTCAGACGGTCCTCGGCCACCATGTGGGTGCTGGGGATCGAACCCTGGTCCTCTGCAAGAGCGCTCTGCACTCTTAACCGCTAGGCCATCTCTCCAGCTGTTCTTAAAGAGGACCCAGGCTCAGTTCTTAGCACCCATATGGTGGCTAACAACTGTCTGTAACTCCAGTTTGAGGGATTCTACACCTTCTTCTGACCTTCTCAGGCAATGTACAACACTGGTGCACTTATATGTAGGCAAAACACTTATACATGTAAAATAAAAATAAATAGATCAAAATGTTTTTAAAAAAACTAGTCTTCATTAAGAAGTACTATTTCTATTTGGTTTATTTTTAGAAATGCAGAGGCTGGTGTTGGTCAATCCAAGGTAGAAACATTTCTAAGACTTTTTCTGCTTTTACTTCTTCTTTTTTTTCTTTTTGGTCTTTTTGAGACAGGATCTCTCTTTAGTCCCAGCTGGCCTGGAACTCACTCTGTAGACCAGGCTGGCCTTGAACTCACAGAGATCCACCTGCCTCTGCCTCCCGAGTGCTGGGATTAAAGGTGTGCACCACCGCGCCCGGCTGCTTTTACTTCTTAAGGACATAAAGCAAAAATGCTAAGGTAAATGAACCATGCATCAAGTTTGGAACACATGTGATCAGAAAATAAAACCCATATTATCACCTTCAAGTGTGAGGCACAGCCGATAGAGCTTCTGTTTCAAAGTATGTCCTCCAATCCCCCATGCTCGGTTGTACTGATAGCGAAGGTCACACTGCATCTTCTGTGTGTATCCAGGATCTAGTCAATACACCCCAGGAATTGCCTTGGATTATATTCCAGAAGAAGTAAAGACGGTAGAGTAGGCTCTTAATCAGCCTGGTTCCTCGCTGTGTTTGGCATATCAACACAGCGAGGGAGTGTCTGGATTTTCTTATTCTCTGTGCTGTCTGTAGCACACTTACTATCCACATTCAAACTAGAAAGCTCTGCCCGAGTACTTACCACAAGGCAGTAAAAAGAATGGCACACATTGCCTGAGTTTGTAACGTACAGGGAACATAGCACTACTGTGCTGCTCACAGGTCACCTCACCATGGTGCTTTGATGGATAGAAAGATAACACTGCCACCTGCCAAAATTTCACCAGGTACCAAATCTTTTCCCAGTAGAAGAGAGATACAGTCAGGTGACCCAGGAAGGCACATGGGGCATGAAAAATAAGCAACATTCAGGAATGATCCCAAAAGTGTCTTGAAGAGAGTGTGACCCTGGCTTTCAAGACTGAAGAGCAGCTCTCTAGAGAGACAAGCAGGAGGTCCCAGGAAGTGAGGCCAGCATCAGCCAGGACATGGGAGTACAAAGTACCTGACAGAGGGCGTGGAAAGCGGGAGTTTACGCCAGACCAAGCCTTGGGTGAAATGTACAAATAGAAAATGCTGACCAGTACCTGTAGGCTAAGGAAGTCTGATGCGATTAAGAAGGGCTCTCTGTACTTTGTTTTAAAGCAACTAGATTTGACAAAAGTCAGCGCAGGGTGTCAAGGAAGTGAACTTGGAGGGAGAGGGGAATGGGTGGGTTTAGAGAAGTCGAGTCTTCTATCTGGTCAAATGCTGTTAGGATGTTCAGGCCAAGCTTCAAGCTTCTCCACTGCCTTGAATTTTCCGGGAAGTTGGTCCATGGCTAGAAACCTTCCTGCGTGCGTTTCTGTCACTTGTCATCTTTCCTTTCAGGGCTCACTGGCCAGACAGTCTAGCCAAACTGGCAAACTCCAGACTCAGTGAGAGATCTGCCTGTCACTAAAATTAAAGTGGAGAGCAATGGAGGAACATCCAATACCAACCTCTGGTTTATACACACACACACACACACACACACACACACACACACACACCAATTCAAACACATTATTTTTCCTGTTTTAAAAACAAATGATAAGCCAGGTGACAAAAAAAAAAAGATAGATTTACTTCATACTGTTTTATACCTGGTTTTTGTTTAAACTTAGTTTATACAGTTTTTCTTTTGAAGAAGCAGAGCACTCCATTGTGCAGGGATATGTGATAATTGTTTAGCCAACCCCCACTGATAAGCACTTAGATTGTGTGCAGGTGTTTGCAATTACAACTCACATGAGTGCATCTATCTTGAGGATAAATTGTTGGAAGAGGAAAGCTGTGTGTCAAATGATATATGCAAATATAATTTTGATAGATAGTACCAAATTGTATTCCCTACTGCAATGCTTTGAGTTCCAGTGTCACCCACCCTTCAACAAAGTGTGGTAAACTTCATGATGTTTTTAGTCTAACAATGCAATTGGCACCTGGGGAATCTTTCTTTTTTTTTTTTTTTTTTTTTGGTATTTTTGAGACAGGGTCTTCCTTTGGTCCCAGCTGGTCTGGAGCTTGCTCCAGACTGGCCTTGAACTCACAGAGATCTGCCTGCCTCCTCCTCCAGAGTGCTGGAATTAAAGGCGTGTGCCACCACGTCCAGCATGGGGGAGCTTTAAATCTACATTTCTATTACTGTGAATGAATGTGAATGTATTTTCCTATATTTGAGGCAATAAAAAGACATCCTGTTTAATAAATTGTCTATTCACATATGTGCCTACTTTCCTATGAAATATTTATAACTTGGTTCACTTCATGTATCTTTTTGACATCTTAAGAGTTTTGTATAAAATTGACATATAATGATGGCCAGTTTTTAAAGCAACAAGCTTCATTCCCACCTTTTATTATGCACTCTCCTCTATCTGGGAGTTGGAAGCTGGAAAGAATTGTTTACTGTTTCCCTTCCCCTCACATCAATTTATGTTGTTTGACTAGAACATGAGTGTGTGAGGCAAAAAACTGCTCTCTTCCAGCGTTGAGACAAATGAGTGGGTTTAGATCCAGGAGCCTCTGCAGGGCCCTCCATGTTCCCCTGCCAAACATGTCCCTCAGGACTAAGGGGTCCTGTGAAGCTGTGAAGCCATTGCAATTTCCTGGTAGCAATAAATAGCACTGAAATTTTACTGCAGTTTGGTAAGGTAGCATAATATGAAATTAATATTCAGAAATTATACATATACATGTATATTTTTACTGCAGTTTGGTAAGGTAGCATAATATGAAATTAATATTCAGAAATTATACATATACATGTATATGAAATTCTCTATATAGTCTGCATAACAATAGAAGGAATAAAGGAGCCCATTTACAAGATGAAATACAAAGAAATACATACAGCCATCATCCAGCACTGTAGAAGGGAAAACAAGCTCGGACATAGGGAAAGCCATTTTCTATAATTTGGGTCTGTTTGTTTTTTTTTTACTTAAAATTTTTAATTACATTTATTTCTGTAGTATGTGTATGTATGTGGGCATGCACGTGACATAGCTGGCATGTGGAGTGGAGGTCAGAGGTCAGTTTATGGGAATTATTTCTCTTCTTCCACCATCTGGGGTCCTGGAGATAGAACTCAAGTTATCAGTCTTGACACCAAGCACCTTTATCTGCTGACCTGTCTTGTCGGCCATGATTTGGGTCTTGAATCGCCCATAAATTTCCACATGGTGAAGGCTTAATCCTTAGTCTGTGGTGCTACTGGGAAGTGAAATGCATACACAGAAGATGGATTGGTAGGTAATGAGAATACAGATAGAATTATGATGAATCAAATGAAATGGAATGTTAAGAGCAGAATGTAGGTATTATTCTACTGTTAAATTCTTTCATCTTTACTATATGCTTGACATATTCATTACAAAATATTATGGAAGCCACCAGTATGCTGTTGTTGATTTCACAGTATATATAATGCAATTAAGGCTTAGTACATTTAATTACAATAGGCCAAAATAGAGGAGTCAGGGGCTGGAGAGGTGGCTTAGTGGTTAATAGTGGTTCTTGCAGAAGACCCAGGTTCAAATCCTAGCACCCACATAGCAGCTAACAACTGTCCATAACTCCAGTTCCAGAGGATCCAACACCCTCTTCTGTCTTTTGTGGGCATTGCATAACATAAGTACACTTATATACATCCATCCATACAAAATAAAAATAATTCAAAAGATGGAGTAAAGAGCTGAGGAAAGACTTCACCAGTGAGGAGGTAAAGATGGCTGAGAAACATCTTAAAAAGTGTTCAACATATTAATAATTAAGGAAATGCAAATTAAAACCACTCTCAGATATCATCTCACTCCAATACCACTGGCTAAGATCAAGAACACAAAAGACCAAATGCTAGAGAGGTTGTGGGGAAAGGGGAACACTCATTCACTGCTGGTGGGAATGTAAACTTGCACAACCATTATGGAAAGCAGTGTAGAAAACCCTTAAAATACTCAAAATGAGCCTACCACCTGACCCAGTCATACCACTCCTGGGTATATACCCACAAGACTCATCCTACCACAGAGATACATGCACATCCATGTTTATTGTAGCTCTCTTCCAATAGCAAAGAGCTGGAACCAACCCAAATGCCCCTCAACTGACAAGTGGATGACAAAAATGTGGTACATCTACACAATGGAGTACTACTCAGTGGTAAAGAAAGATGACATCATGAACTTTGCAGGTAAATGGATGGAACTAAAAGCCAATATGCTAAGTGAGGTAACCCAGTCCCAGAAAAACAAGTGACGAATGGTCTCCCTCATTTGTGGATGCTGACACCAAATCCCCAGATGAAAGGCAAGCTGAACAACATTATTGTTATATTTCTGTTTATCTGAAAGCAACTATGTTGTTATAATGTAAATCTCTTAACGGGCTCTAGAATCGATCCACCACTTACTTTCAGACTCTGTAATTACTGTATATTAGTGGAAAGTATGTATGCATGTTTTAGAGTAATATAAAATTAAAGGAGAAAAATTGTGGGGAAATCCAGCTTGAATTGCAGGCTAGTTTTCCAACTAGCATGCCTCAGGGCACCTCATGGCTGAGGGTCTGACCCTGCCCCAAGGAAGAGCAAGCAACGTGGCCTAGGTGCATGATGCTGGGTGACAGTGGTGTGCAGTGGCAAGGAATTGGAGAACCTATGATTGGTCTGGGAACTGACGTCATTTGGTTTATAAAAGCAAGCTGTGGCAAGGAGCAAATTTGAATTTCATAGTAACATCATCACAGAATTCTCGGCCATTATTTTTATTAATTATTGTGTGCATACAGGCTAAAGTAGGGCTGCATTTCATTCAGGTGGCCAGTGGGTTGGAAAAAGGCTCCCCTTTGCAGACCACCAATCTGGGTAGCTGGTGTTGTGAGTGGGTACTGGCTGAAGGGAGGCCAACAGCCATCAGCCTGAAATTCCTGTCCAGGCTCTGGGCAGGTGGAAAGTCACAGCCAAGAGTGGAACACGTGTCTCGTGGGTCCAGGCTAAGGGCCTGAGTTGGAATACCACTCAGGCTGGGCTACAGGAAGTAGCCAGCTGGCCTCTGTGCTGAGGGGTCAGCTCCCCACAGTGTCCACAAAGTGGGCACTGTGTTCCCATTCCCCTTAACAGGGCCACATGTTCCCTGTTTGGCATAAAAAGAAAGCTTCCTACAGAAAATGTGAATTCCTAACCATAAAAAAAAAAAAAGACTGAGAGAAAGATGTAGGATACTTATGGCTGAGTGCATGATCTGCGGTGGAGTGGGGGGAAGGGAAAGGGGAATATATCTAAACTGAACTGAGAAATGATGTCTGAAATACACAAAACATCAATAAAAGCATTATATATAAAAAATAAGTAAAAATAATAAACTATAGTTTGTTTGTTATTTTTGTTTTTTTGAGACAGGGTCTCCCTTTAGTCTCAGCTGGCCTGGAGCTCACTATGTAGACCAGGCTGGCCTTGAACTCACAGAGATTCACCTGCCTCTGCCTCCCAAGTGCTAGGATTACAAGGTGTGCACCACCATGCCCAGCTGATAAAATATGGTTTTTAATGGAGGAATCAGGCAAAATAGCTTGAAGGATTCTCTGTCATGTTCTCAATGCTTCCTGGCTGGCTTTCTCAGTTAACACTGAGGTTATCCTAACTTGAATGTCTAAGATCAGCTCTCTTGGGACTCTTCTGCAGGTGATGGGGAGAACATCAACTCCTTTGGAACTACTGTTAAGGCAGTCCTTCCATTACTACATGGTAAGTGTTCTTAAATAAAAAAATGAAATCTGAAAGGCCTGTCCCCCCATTCTGAAACTTGGAGAGCACTGACATGAATCGACAAGTGGAAAATTCCCCACCTGACCTCATATGATGGGTTCCAATAAAGATTTTGAATAAAATTCTATTCAGGCACTTACACACATGCAGGTAAAATATTCATACATATAAAATCTAATTAAACAAATTAATTAAAATATATTCCTAGAGACTTTTCAAGCATAGAAGTTTTATTTAATGCAGCATCAAAAAGCTCATAGATTAAGCCAAGGCTTTACATTTTCAGGAATGAATATATTAACACAGTTTATGCAGAATGGTTTCCTGCTCTTAAAGGTCATTTTGTTAAATCTAGAACAAAAATATGACTGTAGCAAATTGAATTTTGTCCCTGAAAAAAAATATGTTGAAATCTTGATTCTTGTGACTGTGACCTTGTTTGGAAATAGGGTCTTTGCAGATGTGTTAAGATATGTCAAGGTGAAGGTGCAATCAAATGAGATGGACCCTATCTGATTTGACTAGTATTCTGATAAGAATAGAAAACAGAGGGGCTGAAGAGATGGCTCAGCAGTTAAAAACAGTGGCTACTCTTGCAGAGGATCTGGGTTTGGTTCCCCCCCAGCACCCACATGGCAGCTTACAACTGTCCATAACTCCAGTTCCTGGGGATTCTATGACACTCTCTTCTGATCTCCTTGGGTTTTGCACAACACATGCGCTTACATGCATATAGGCAAAACACTCATATACATAAAATAAAATTTTTAAAAAGAATAGAAAACAAATACTCAGTCACCAAGACAAGCACTGTGCAACTGAGATAGGGAGATTGGTGCATCTGTGAGCTGAGGATACTAAGATGGGTGTTAACACAGGAAATCTGGAGGAATCAAACTTGCTTCCAGAGCTTCCAGAGATATGAGGAAAATAGATTTCTGTTTTAAACCAACAACTTTCTGAGCCCCCAGAAAACACACTGCCAAAATGAAGTCCTGGGGCTAGTGAGATGGCTCAGTGGTTAAGGGCATTGGATGCTCTTCCAGAGGATCCAGGTTTGGTGCCCAGCACCCACATGGCAGCTAACAACCATTGGATCCAGAGGATACAATGATTTCTGATCTCTGCAGGCATTGCACAACATGAGTGCACTTACATGCAGGCAAAATACTCATACACATAAAATAAAAATAATAAATAAAACATTTTCAAATTGTATATTTAAAAGAGGGGGCTGGAGAGATGACTCAGTGGTTAAGAGCATTGCTGCTCTTTCGGAGGACCCAGGTTCAGTTCTCAGCACCCATGTGGGGGTGAACACCATCTGTAACTCGTTCCAGGGGATCTGACACCTTCTTCTGGCCTCTGTGGGCACTGCATGCATGAGGTGCACTTATATACATGCAAGCAATATACTCATACACATAAGTAAAAATAACTAATTTTTTAAATTATAAAGCCAGGTGGACGTGACTTGGAAGATGAGTGGATTCTAAGCAACCTCTCCCTCCTTTCCACCCTCTCACTGCTCACTCCTTCATGTGCCTGAAGCCACGCCACACAGTCCGTGAAGCCTCAGATCAGTTATAGAAGGCTAAAATATAAATACAGATGAAGGTTCACTGGTAGTGAAAGACCCCCAGAAACTGGAGTGACTCTCACTCAAATCTCGGGATATAAGGACTCCCAAAAAATCAGCCAAGACTATTCTCGCTGCAATTACATGAGGTTTATTCGGGAAAGAACCAGTGCACTGGGGTCGGACTCGTAACCCACGCAGGGGCAGAGGAGACCGACCCCCAGGGACTGGAATAGGGAACTTTTAAAAGCAGAGATCCCAAGGTATGGGGAAATGGAAGAAGGGTTGTGTAATAGTAAAAAACTCATCTCGGCACGCAGGCCAGCGACACACAGGCAGACATGACTCAGTTGAGCACCCCAAGGTATGAGGAAGCGGGGAGGGAAACCTTATCTTAACACACAGGTAAGCATGACTCAGTTGAAGACCACAAGGTATGAGGAAGCGGGGAGGGAAACCTTATAGCATACGTGAATTGGAGGCCTTATGGGAAGGCGGTACCATGGTTCCTAAAGACAGATTTTAAGGGTGCATAAAACCTTGGAGCAGGGGTCCTTCATTCCCCACTCTCTCTAGGACATAGTTCTAATCATAGAACTAAAGCTCGGAGTACTTTTTAATTTTATTTTTAGGCCCTTTATGCTCTACGCGCTGATATTGTTGACGAAGCATTAAAATCTACACAGCACCTACTCTCTGGTGAACATACCAACAGTTATCTTTAGACACAATCCTGCAACTGGAATGAGGAAATGTTGGGTCAGTCCATCTGCCCTCACATATCAACAGTTATCTTTAATTTAGCTGTTCTTGAGGCCTTGAGCAACTGTCTTTGAGCAATCAACCTTTTTCCTGGATTGGGCAGGTTTCAGTAATTGCTTAAAATGGTGGCTATACTCAAAATGGAGTCAGTGTGGGCCTCTCTTACATTTTTTCCTTGTATACTGGGAGGCTAAGTTTAGACTCCATTGTCTTCTTCCTCAGAGGGGCCAATATACGGGGGCCATACCTTGTCTCTGAGTACCACGATTTTAATGGTTTTCACCACTGGTTTAATAATCTGACACAGTGAGTTCGAGACTGCAATGGTCCCAAGCCGTCAGAAGCAAAACCGAGTGCTGCGTTTCCTGGCAGTATCTAGGAAGTCTTCAGTCTGCCAGTGATGGAATGAAACTGGCTCCTTCGGGGGTCTTGTACCCTAACTGCCTAGCGCAAATTTTAGCTCACTCTTTTTATACATGCCGCTCGTGAGGGGTTACCCCACTTCGCCACGGCGTGCCATGTGGGTGTGTCCCCGTCTGATCTGCCTCTTCATGCTAACCGGGGCTAGTCGGTGCACTTGGGTACTCCTGCGTCCGTGGGATCTTCTGAAGACCCACCGAGGGTTCTGAGCAACCGTCCTTAGCGCGCAGTGCCTTGAAGAGAGTAGGGAGGTACATTTTTAGACAGGTGAACCAGAGAAAGAAACAGCGTGAATTAAATGTCTCAAACTTAAAAAGTCCTTCTTAGAATTTCTTAATGTGGGTTTCCGAATGCATCCTTGAGCTTTCTTTTTTTTTATTTTTTTTTTTATTTTTTAATTTTTTTACATGTGTAAAATGAAATTAATGGTCTAGCATGCAGTCTCAGTGCACCCATGTAGGTTTGTCAATGCGGCGGAGGTCAGTAAGAGGGTCTCTAGATTCCCTGGAATCTGGGAGTTTCTCCCTGGAAATTGGAGTACAGTTACGGTTCTAGCCACCATGTGGGTGGCTGGGGTATCACGATACTCCGGGTCTTCTGCAAGAGCGTCGGTGCTCTTTAACGCGCTAGGCTTAGTCTCTTCCAGCCCCCGAGGCTTTTCATTTTGATCATAATATACGATCTATGGTTTGTCCCAACTAGGATCTGCTTTCCAGCTAGTTTTAATAATCTGGTGTGAGTTTCCTTTGTAGCTTAAGATGAGAGAATAAGAAACTTTATTATTTGTGAATCACCGCTCTCACTCTGCGTAACCCTGACTTAAAATCTAGTGTTTAAGACACAGTTTTCAGACTTTAAAGGAAATATAATGATTACTTATCTTTATTATACTTTCCTTTTGGGTTGTTTAATCCATACAGTTAGCCCCGATTAACCATCTTTTGTTTTCTCAAGGTCCAGGTGGGATCTGGTCTTCAGTGACCACCTCGTGACCTTTTGGGGGGGGATAGCATCTTGGCTCCGATCTTGTTTTTCATCATCACAGTGTCTCTCCACATGAGGACAATGGTCTGGTCGCTGTGCTAACAGACTTTCCTTTTACAGACTGTCACTGGTTAGAGTCCCATTAGTGGGTCTCCAAGACCTCCCTGCCTAGGAGGACTGGTGACATCACAATTGGCATAGGACATTTCATGAGATGCCCCCAACAGTTCTATGATTGGTTGACCTCAGGGCCAAGTAGCAAGAGATGTTCTTATTCCAGCCCCTCACCGATTGGTAATGTGCATTTAAGGTGTCGTATTATCCCCTTAAGAAAGGCTGAGTTCCCACCGTCCCAGCTAACACCTTTCATATACTGTATAAGTATGTTTAGATAAGGCTTCGACAAAACAGTGTCAAGCAGCCTTGGTAATACTGCTGATTGGGTGAGAGGCTTTCCCCTTCGAAACTTTGCGGCAATACCTGCACAGGTCGAAATTACCCATTTTCCGGCATTTACTTTCATTGTAGAACCCCTGTTCCCTACGTATCACAAATGAGACAATCCTTCCTTTTTCAGACTCTTATGCCGGGATTTATAGTTTTCCAACGAAAGACAGGATGTGTAACACAATACCAGATAGACAGAAATATAATACTGATAAGATTACCAGAGACCATCCAGACTGTCTTCTTCTGATACGCATGAGCTGGTTCAGGAAGAAAATCCTAGCCCTTTTGAAGCCAAATTATCTGGTTAGATGGTAAAAGAAATATAAATAGGCAAATCCTTGCAAGAAAATAAATACATTTTTCAGTAGCACATAGTAACCCACAAACATTGCCTGTGCCCATTTAATCAAAACCTAAACAAGGAGTCAGGTTCAAGCTAGGAAAGGACTGAAAATTAATAACTCTGGTATGATTTACAATTCTATTCAGGCCATCTAGTATACCGCTTGAGTATTATATATATACCAATTTAACTTAGATACAGGTATTTTATCATTTTACTAAACCTTAGGTTCATGTGAAGCATACAAAGGTTGGACAAAAGACACTGACACTCTTTAAACAACCGTTACAAATTTAATAGCTTTATTTATATATTGTCTTTTTATCTGTCACTAAACATCCTCAGACTTTTATCACTCACATACTTTTTATTATCTTTTTACATTAACTATTTACTAATATAATTTTTTTTAACGATTTTGTTTATCTTTTTTTAACGCCTTAATTGTTCAGATTTATTAAGTAATTAACATTTATTCCCATGGGTAACAAGATGGGACAGTTATCTTAAAAACAATAGTTTGAAAAAATCACAAAAATTCAAAAAAATGAGCCTCTTAGTTTAAAAATATCTCCAGGACTGAGACAGCTCTCTTATAATTCGCACTCAGGCAAGCAAATGGTCAACTTCAACTACAGCAACTCTTTTTTTTTGTTTTAAGACTTTCCCTGCTGGCGAAAGACTATGCCTATGAGGATTCAAGTAGCCCTGTCCGGCTTTCAGCAGCAGATTATGAAGGTCCTAAAATCTGTCCCTTGCCCTTCTCAGATATCATTTCTTGAAGTATATCTAATAGCATTAGATGACAAAGCCTTATTCATTTAAAATCAGCTCCATTGAAAAAATAAGGTTAACGTTAAGTTCAACCGCAAAACTTTTTAGCACTTGGTATGAAAATCTCTAAATTAGGTGATGAAAACTTAAATCAGGGTAAAATATGACGCTTAAGTTTGTAACAGTACTCAGAATTCTACAGTAATGATCTCTGAACCTAAAGACCTCGGCTGTGCTAGGATTAAAGGTGATGTGACCACCCATGCCCAGCTTAGGAGAGCCTGAAAATACATTGGAGTAACCATGTTTCATCATTTGATTCTCTCCAGTAATTTGAGAACAACGTGCCTTTTTTCAACACAAAAGCACAGTCCTGCCAGGCCCTGTACAGCACGGGGGGGGGGGCAACAGACCTCAAGAGAGTCCCTTACTCCATTGGAGGGAGGAAGGGAGGAGGAAGAAACAGGCTCAAGAATTCTTATAGAAACATAACAGAGCCCCAAAAAAACTGCCCCAGACTGCTATCCCTTGCACCTTGGAGGCAAGAGCCTATAAAGCACCCCTGGAAGACATGCAACACCCCACTGATCAAGATGCCAGACTCCAAAATCAATCTCAGCAAAGATGGAAAGGTTGGCCAGAGTGCTAGATTTCCCAGAGCTCTAAAGACGCGTCCTCCCAGGCAGACTGCTGATAGCCAAATTTTACTAGCTTGTATGAGGCAGATTATCTCTGGTCCGTTGTGATAGCAACTGGGTAGATTTGAAATGACAGTGTTTTTGTTGTTTGTTTGTTCAATCAGCCACTCTATTTTTTATTTCTTTTTTTTTTAATTAATTAGTTTTATTGATGCTTTGTGCATTTTTCCCATTACATTTTTCCAATTTAGTTTAGGCTTATTTCCCTTTTCCCGGGTTGTAAGACATAAGATGCTGCTCTTGAAGCAGCCTGCTTCTCACAGTTACTGACAGGCACACTACTGGGTCATTAGAGACAAAAGAGGTCACCTTCCCAGATGAGCCTGCCGGAGTCCTGACCCAGAGTCTACTATGGGGCTCTAAGTGGGTGTGAACAATAAAGTGACCCACCTCTGAGCAGTGGTCATCAGAGCAGTCAGGGTTCAAAAGTGACTTGAGTCTGAAGCAAATACAGGTGGTGAGAGGTGAGAAAAGGCCCTTCTATGACCAAACTACAGTCCTGTCTGATGCATCACAAAAATCTCCAACCTGCCCTTTTTTCTCATCAGAGACTCTGAGAATAGGCCTTGCTTCCTTTCTTAATCTAGTAATAAAACAGCACAATTTTCAGTAAAGCCCCTTTGTTTATCCTTTCATACCATCTTTGCCCTGAATAACATCTCACAACCCTCCCAAGTCGGCAGGACAGCAAGCCCCAGCCCCTCAAACACACACATTCATCTTGCCCACATTTTTCTTACTGGTTCCAATATGCTTGATGCATCCTTTTACTCAAAAACAACTCTCACTCACACTTAAGGCCCCGCCCACTGACCAGATGGGATTGGAAAATTACCAATAGTCACATACACATGTGGAATTACCAACACTCACACACATGCTTTTTTTTTTTCCCTTTGGTCTTTTCGAGACAGGGTCTCCCCGTAGCCCCAGCTGTCCTGGAATTTGCTCTGTAGACCAGGCTGGCCTTGAACTCACAAAGATCCACCTGCCTCTGCCTCCCGAGTACTGGGACTAAAGGTGTGTGCCACCACACCAGTCCCAAGGGGCAGCAAAACTGCCCCACCCAAAACAAAAGCTAGATAATTCCAAAGCAAGCAAGTTACATTTTGAAAGCAAACACAAACCAAAATGGGATCTTTAAACAGTCAGCTCTGAGGCTGATTTCTATAAACAACTATCACCTGTTGAGAAGCATTTGAGAGACTCAGAGACAATAAATTTAGATGACTACGGTATTCAAATTTTAGGACTTTAAGTACATTTTTAAATATCAATTTTTAAACTGCACATGCATATCTAGTCTGGCATGCCAAAATGAAATGATTCTGTGCACATAAAGATTGAAACTTGAAGTGGCCACTTTGACAGAACCAACATGAGACAAACACAATAACTGAATTACAAACACACACACACACACACACTCACACAAACTTAGATGTGTAACAAGCTACATGAATCTTAGGCACATGGTTACCATAAACACAAGACATAGATACCTCCTTTAAATCAGGGTAGATTTAGAATTTCCCATCCTGAGATCCCAGAGAATGAGAATGAAAGCAACCTCAGAGAAACAAGATAAAAGCAGCAGACAGAATAAGGGCCCAACAACAAAGACTATCAGACGGCCGAGAAGATGTGAAAACTCTCTATCAGAGCCTTAACGTCCATGTCGGCACCCAGACAGGAGGGCCTTGAGCGTCCTCGAGCCTCCCTCAGACCTCCTGGGACATCTCCCAGGGCGACACAGTCGGTTACCTTCCTGACACGTCTGTCAATAACTCTGCCCCCTCGTCCAGGACGGGGAGTTCCTTGCTCTCACATGTGGAGCGACTGCAAACCGGAAGTAACATTTTTTTTTTTGCCTCTGAGAATCAGACAAACACAGTAGATGGACAGACAGAAAAAGAATCTTACCTCCAAGAGGGTCTTGGTGATTTGAGGGTGGTCTTCAAATCCCGGATGAGCCCCCATATGAAAGACCCCCAGAAACTGGAGTGACTCTCACTCAAATCTCGGGATATAAGGACTCCCAAAAAATCAGCCAAGACCATTCTCGCTGCAATTACATGAGGTTTATTCGGGAAAGAACCAGTGCACTGGGGTCGGACTCATAACCCACGCAGGGGCAGAGGAGACCGACCCCCAGGGACTGGAATAGGGAACTTTTAAAAGCAGAGATCCCAAGGTATGGGGAAATAGAGGAAGGGTTGTGTAATAGTAAAAAACTCATCTCGGCACGCAGGCCAGCGACACACAGGCAGGCGTGACTCAGTTGAGCACCCCAAGGTATGAGGAAGCAGGGAGGGAAACCTTATCTTAACACACAGGTAAGCATGACTCAGTTGAACACCACAAGGTATGAGGAAGCGGGGAGGGAAACCTTATCTTAACACACAGGTAAGCATGACTCAGTTGAACACCACAAGGTATGAGGAAGCGGGGAGGGAAACCTTATAGCATACGTGAATTGGAGGCCTTATGGGATGGCGGTACCATGGTTCCTAAAGACAGATTTTAAGGGTGCATAAAACCTTGGAGCAGGGGTCCTTCAGTAGAAGCAGGAACCAATGTAACTCCAGCAAGGGATTCTAGATTGGTTTTGCAAAGAGGAAACTTAGAAGCTTAGAATTCCCTTGGCAACATTTGTGCTGTGCCTTTGATACAGAGCAAGATCCTAGCCCAGGATGCGGGGCTGCCCACAGTGAGCATCTTCAAACCCCAATTGACAAAATCAAGTCAGTTCCTCACAGGTGTGTCTGGAGACTTGCCACCCAGGTGATTCCAGATCTCATCCAGTTGACAGCTGAGATTAATCATGACATTTTGTTTTTTTATTTAACAGCATTTGACTAAGCACTTAGGCTTTAGAAGACTTGTACTAATTATGTAGATCCCAGATCAGGAAGGTCCTCACCCTTTCTGAGTCACCAAGTGACCAGGGTTGACAGAGTCCCCTCTGGCTGTAACAGTGGTATTTTCATATCCTGGCAAAAATGTTCATTTTGGGGTACTGTGATTTTACTAACAAGTATTTCTTTTTTAAAAATTTTATTTATTTTTGTATGTGTATGAGTGTACTGTCTGCATGTAGGTTTGTGCACCCATATTGTGCCATGCCTCGGAGGTCAGAAGAGGGTCTCAGATTCCCCTGGAACTGGAGTTCTCCTGGAATTGGAGTTACAGACGGTTCTTAGCTGCCATGTGGGTGCCAGGGATCGAACCCAGGTCCTCTGCAAGAGCAGTCGGTGCTCTTAATGGATAGGCTATCTCTCCAGCCCCTAACAAGTATTTCTTTTTTTTTTTTCTCTTTATATTTTATGCTTTAATTTTATTTCAACATCTTTTTTTTGTTTGTTTGTTTTCTTAGTTCTTTTTTTTATTTTATTTTTTTATTTTTAAGGGATTCGACAATATAATGACACAGTTGTTTGCAGATAACATTGATCAACATCTTTTTTTTCCACATAAATTTATTTTTATTTTTTTAACAAATCTAGACCCATGTTCCTGCCCATTCCCCTACCCCACCAGAGCTCATGCATTCTGCCAAACATGCTTTTCATCTCTTTCTCAGTCTTTCTCAATATTCTCCATGAGGAAGTTGACTGTTTTGAGGAGAAGTTCACTGTTTCAGTCAGTTCTTTGATGCAGTCCTTTCTGTTGTTGTTGTTGTTGTTGTTTCCAATATGCATTATGCCCAACTGCTTTGGCCAAAGCTCAGGGGGCCCTACACAAGAAATACTTACAACCAGGTAATTGGCACTAGCATCCACAGATGAAGGATACCATTCGTCGTTTGTTTTTCTGGGACTGTGTTACTTCACTCAGCATGATGTCCTCTAGCTCCAGCCATTTTCCTGCAAAGCTCGTGATGTCATCTTTCTTTACTGCTGCATAGAACTCCATTGTGTAGATGTACCACATTTTCTCTATCCATTCGTCAGTTGAGGGGCATTTAGGTTGGTTCCAGCTCTTTGCTATTGTGAAGAGAGCTGAAATAAACATGGCCGTGCATGTATCTCTGTGGTGGCGTAAGTCTTGAGGGTACATGCCCAGGAGTGGTATGGCTGGGTCGGGTGGCAAGTTCATTCCAAGTCTTCCAAGGGTTCTCCACACTGCTTTCCATAGTGGCTGTACGAGTTTACATTCCCACCAGCAGTGGATGAGTGTTCCCCTTTCCCCACAACCTCTCCAGCACTTGGTATCATTTGTTTTCTTGATCCTAGCCAGTCTTACTGGAGTAAGATGATATCTTAAAGTGGTTTTGATTTGCATTTCCTTAATGATTAGTGATGTTGAGCAGTTCTTGAGGTGTTTCTCAGACATCTCTAATTCCTCGCTTGTGAAGTCTCTGTTCAGTTCTTTGCTCCATCTATTGAGCGGGTCGTTTGTTTTCTTTTTTCTTTGTTTTTTGAGTAGTTTATATATTCTGGAAATCAATGCTTTGTCAGATGTATCTGCAGTGAAGGTTTCCTCCCACTCTGTGGGATTTCTCTTCACTTCCTTGATTGTTTCTTTTGATGTACAGAAGCTTTTGAGTTTGATGAGGTCCCATTTGTCAATTGTCGACCTTAATTCTTGTGCAGCTGCTGTCTGATTTAGGAAGTCTTTTCCTACGCCTATGTCTTGTAGTCTGCTGCCAACTTTTTCTTCTATCACCTTCAGAGTTTGGGGTTTCACGTTGAGGTCTTTAATCCATCTGGAGTTGACTTTTGTACAGGGCGAGAGGTAGGGGTTTAATTTCATTCTTCTACAAGTGGTGATCCAGTTTTGCCAACACCACTTGCTGAAGATGCTGTCTTTTCTCCATTGTGGCTTCTTGGCCCCCTTGTCAAATATAAGGTGGCTGAAATTGTATGTGCTCAGATTTGGATCTTCAGTTTTGTTCCATTGGTCAACAGGTCTGTTTTTGTGCCAGTACCAGGCTGTTTTTATGACTATAGCCCTGTAGTATAGTTTGAAGTCTGGTATACAGATCCCCCCTGTGTAGCTCTTTTCACTCAGGATTGTTTTGGCTATTCAGGGTCTTTTGCTTTTCCAAATGAATTTACGAACCCTGACAAGTATTTCTAAGCACCCATGTGATTCCCCTAGGGCCCCACATGGGCTGAATGTGAGCCCCTCCCCTAGAACAAATAAAAACAACAAAAAACAAAAGAGGAAAAATTGCCCTCAGGACACTTGAAACTGATTGTCATTGTAGAGTTCTTGGTGCTGCAATTTCTGTTTCTACCGTAGATCAGGCTAACCCCACCTGTCCTACAACACACAGTCTTACAAGGTCACATCACACCAATTATTTCCTTCTAGCCAGTTGGTAATTTGATTTAACCTGATTAATAGCAAATGATCCTCAAGTCTTGAAAGACCATCATCTCATTTCCTAGTGCCCAGAAGTATGAATTTCCATCCAGCTCTGCAGTTCTCAGAAGGAAGAAAAGAAAAAGGCAAATTGCCTAACAATTTTTACTCCTTCGCAGTTTCCTCTTTTAGCCAGGTCAGCCTCCGAGGCCTCTACCACATAAATTATGACAAATCAAAAGAAATTCTGCTCTCCAATCTAAATTATTAAAAAAGAACCAACTCATTTTTTGTTTCTGAAAAGAACGTGATTTTATGTGAATTGGGTGAGGAAGTTCAGGACAAAAATAGAAAAAGCAAAGAAACCCATTAAAAATACGCCAGAAGCTGACTTAAATTCTGTTTGCTTTTTGCCAGTAAAGTGTTCCTTGTGCGTGGGCATTCATTACACTTCTTCCTGACTGTAGACCGAATGTGGCCAGATGCTTTAATCTCCTGATACCTTGACTTTCCGTGACTGAGGTAAAAATAATCCTTCCCCTTAAGTTGTTTTTGTCCAAGTATCATGTCACAGCAATGGAAAAAGTAATTAAGGGTATAGTTTTAAATGTACCCCTCCTAAATCCTTAGTCTATATGAGTTGAAAAGGATTGTATTGACTGAGAATCCTTGCCTAACCTTCTGATTTCTTGCACACTGTGAATTGAAGCCCTCCTCTGTCTATTGGCATGACGTTTTAAAATATCTTTACTTTAGGTTGTGCTTCTCATATGGGAATAACAAATAACAATTTCTGGTCTATAACAGTGAGTTTTCTTCCAGGGTCTTTTTGTCTCTTTTTTTTTTCATTTTTTTTTATGTGTATGAATGTACTGTCTGCATGAAGGTCTGTGCATCCGGGTCGTGCAATGCTGTGGAGGTCAGAAGAGGTGTCAGATTCCCCTGGAACTGGAGTTAAAGACAGTTCTTAGCCACCATGTGGGTGCTGGGGATCGAACCCAGGTCCTCTGCAAGAGCAGTCAGCACTCTTAACTGNGGAACTGGAGTTAAAGACAGTTCTTAGCCACCATGTGGGTGCTGGGGATCGAACCCAGGTCCTCTGCAAGAGCAGTCAGCACTCTTAACTGCTAGGCCATCTCTCCAGCCCCAATTGTCTCTTAACACATTCCACTTACTAACTCACTGCCTGTTTGCAATTCTGAGTCCCCAGATTGATCATGAAACACTGATAATTAAATCAGATGCTGTTATAGGCAGCTGATTTTATTTGTGGCAGCAGGGAAAGATTGTCACATTGAGAAATCAAATTGGCTATCTCCATCAACACAAAAACAGTGCTTTGAAAATTAAAACCAAGACAGACAAATGCAGCACTTCTTGCCCTTCCATGCTGGATCTGAGCAGTTCTGCTTTGTTCTCCTCATGACAGCATCCCAGAATGTTACCCTTGGCAGAAGTGGCAATTTCTCCCGGATTGTTTCAGGACACCCTCAGATCTCTCTCCCCCATCTGCTGCTACAACCCTAGAGCAGCAAAGCTAATCTCTTACACTGCGCTCAGTGTGTTTAATTGACCTTTGAAAGCCTGTGAGGGCCTCTCCTCAAGCTTCCCCTAGACAGAGCATTGTGGCCATCATCTACAGTTGTGTCCAGATGGCCCTTGCACAGTATCTAGGACACCAGACCCTCCACAGGCATAGAGCCTTGTCCTTTAGCATGCCGCTTGGCATGTTTATCATTTATCTTATATATTTGGACACAATCTGGTACGAGGTATCTTATAAAAGGTATTGGAGGGTGGGTCCTGGTACTTGCTACCGGCTCCTCACCAAAAGATGGTGCTAACTGTATATGGAGCAGCCTGGAGTCACGTGTTTTTTCCCAGGGCTCGTGGCTTCACACTTGTACTGAATTCATGTCTGCTTTCTCTCAGGGCCTTTATTTTAAAATGTGGATTTTAAAATTTATTTATTTGGACAGTGGATTGATGTGTATATTGTCAGGTGATTTGAAATTTATTACATTTATTTTATTATTTATTTATTGCATGGGTTTATGTGCATGTGTATGTGCATATGTGTCACAGCATACAGGTGGAAGTCAGAAGACAACCTTAAATTTTATACTGATTTTTTGAAAATTTCATGCTATGTATTATTTTTATTTATTTATTTATATTTTTTTATCAAATTTAGACCCGTGTCCTGCACCCTATTCCCCCACCCCACCAGAGCTCATGCATTCTGCCAAATATGCTTTTCATCTCTTTCTCAGTCTTTCTCAATATTCTCCATGAGGAAGTTGACTGTTTTGAGCAGAAGTTCACTATTTCAGTCAGTTCTTTGATGCAGTCCTTTCTGTTGTTGTTGTTGTTGTTGTTGTTTCCAATATGCATCACTCCCAACTGCTTTGGACAAAAGCTCAAGGGGCCATGCACAAGAAATACTTACAACTAGGTAATTGGCACTAGCATCCACAGATGAGGGATACCATTC
>VZQC01008360.1:0-58798 GCA_009823505.1 Rhizomys pruinosus | reverse complement strand
TTTTATTTTATTTATTTCGGTATGTGTATCAATGTACTGTCTGCATGCAGGTTTGTGCACCCGTGTCGTGCAATGCCGCGGAGGTCAGAAGAGGGTCTCGGATTCCCCTGGAACTGGAGTTCTCCTGGAATTGGAGTTTCAGACGGCTCTCGGCCGCCATGTGGGTGCTGGGGATCGAACCCGGGTCCTCTGTAAGAGCGGTCGGCGCTCTTAACCGCTAGGCCATCTCTCCAGCCCTCTTTGTTGTTTTTTAAAAGCCCCATCAAATCTAATTTTCGAGGACAATTTTTGAGAGCTGGTTCTCACCACCTTGTGGGCTGCAGAGGTCAAATTCACCAAGCGCATTTACCTGCCATTGTGGTTTGGATTTGAACCCCACAGCTGCCAGTGTATGAACTCTTGGCCCCAGCTGGTGGTGGCGCTGTTTGGGAAGATGATGGAACCTTTGGACAGCGGAGTCTTCACAAGCGTGGGCTTGAGGGTTTCTAGCCTCGACGCAGTTCTCACTCTGCTCCCTGCGTGAGGAGACTCTGCCAGCACCCCTTCCCTGCCAGATGTGCGTCTTCCCACCATGATGGAACTATAAGTCAGAATATGCACTTTCTCCCTTACGTTTCCTTTCTCGGGGTACTCTATCACAGCAACAGAAACAAAACAAATACAGCTGCTAGGAAGCAGGGACCCAAGCAGAGCAGGGAGGAAGGCTGCTTACTGGCTTGTTTCCTCTCGCTTGCTCATCTGCTCTTCGTGTACAGTCCACCTGCCCAGGGATGATCCCACCCACGGTGACTGGGCCCTTCTACACCAATGAACAATTAAGAAAAGGCCTCGCAGACACATCCACATGCCAGTCTGAGGGAAGCAATTCCCCAAACAAGCTTCCTTCTTCCCAGATGACTCAAAGTTTATGTCAAATTGACCAAGCCTAACAAGCACAGCTGCTAATCCATGTCATTGCCCTTGTCGGGAAGACTTAGCAATCATCCAGAATGTTCTGCATGTACCTGTCTGTAGGACAGAATATCTCTCCATGACACATGGAACTACCCTGTCTCTCCTGGAGACTCTCTGAAAATTACAATTCAGTTTACCTATCATGTACCTTCCTAAACTTCTTTTTTTTTAAAGCCAATTTTTTTATTGAAGCTCTATGCATTTCATACAAAATTTCAAATCAAATCTAGACCTGTGCCCCCTTCCCTGTCCTCCCACACCAGCAGAGCTCATACCTAAACTTCTAAAATGAGGAACTGCAGGATGAATACAAAGCCGCTGTACCAGGGTAACTCAACATTAGACAAAACTAAACCTAGAAGTGTAACATAGAATATTAGATCATTTCTAATTACACCTGTGATTACTTTTCTATTGGTAGTCTTTCTTTAAAAGCTTGGTGAGGCAGGCAATGGGTTTATCTTGTTTATTGATATTACTTTTTTATCCAGAACCTAGCTCCAAACCAGGAACATAAACTAATTAATATTCATTGTCACCGTTACCAACTAACACCAGTGTTCAATAGATGTGGGATGGACGGCTCTTCTTTGATCTGAGATTCTCTGTACTGACTTCCGGGTTTCCCACTCCCAGTTTTATCATGTGTTTAGTCCCATTCATTACTTACTAGAAGAGTCTCTCCAGTACTCTTCAGCCCGGTGTGAACTTGAAACATGGAAGGAGTTTATGAAGTAGATAAGTGCGTAAGTCATCTTGGGAGGGTTGCTTAGCATTCAGTCAGCAATAGGCACTCAGGATCCTGGGCATAAAAAAAGCAGGTAAACAGGGGACACTCTAGTCAGACCCAACACATGGAGGGAGAACTGGGATGCAGGGACTTTCCAAACCTCTACAGGATCCTGAAATCAAAGCAGCCAGCAGCCATGGCCCACATCTTGTGAATGATCTCTGCCCATTTTCTGCTCGAGGGTCCCCAGTGTATACTGAGGTTGTCATGGATGCATCTATTTTTGTTAGAGAAGAAATATCTTAAACCAAAGAATGAATTAAATGCATTTAAATCTTGTGATTAAAAATGCAGAGCTGAGAGATGTGACAGATTGCTCAGTGGTTTAGAGTACTGGCTGCTCTTGCAGAGGACCTGGGTTCAGTTCCCAGCACTCACAGGGTAGCTCTCAACCATCCATAACTCCAATTCCAGGGGATCCAATGCCCTGGCCTCCATACATGTTACATGCACATGGTACACTTACATATATGCAGGTAAAACACTCATACACATAAAAATGTAAATTAAAATTTAAAAATGCTCAGCTGGAGGGAAGGATTACTCAGTGGTTAAAGTGCTTGCCACATGAAAGTGAGAACCAGAGTAAGGATCCCAGAACCTGTAGAGATGCTCCGTGGGTGTGGTAACATTCTTATAATTCCAGCATTGGGGAGGTGGAGTCAGGGAATGCCAGGTGCAAGCAAGCTAGCTAGACTAGCCTTCTCAACAAGCTCTGGATTCCATTGAGAAAACTTCCTGAATGACTAAGGTGGAGAACAGTTGAGGAAGACTCCCGACTTCACCCTCAGGCCTCCAAGAGCATATGTGTAAGCACCTACACACACACACACACACACACACACACACACACACACGAAAAAAAAATGCTTCATAGAACACAGGCCCTGTGATAGATTTGAATCAGGCAGGCTGTGTGACTTTGGGCTAGTTCAAATTCTCTGTGCCTCAGTTTCCTAATCTGGAAAATGGAGATGAACTGGTAGTTATGGGGACAAAATGAACTAATCTTTATAAGATACTTATAGCAATTGCCATGTAAATGTGAATTAACTTTATAAACAGTCGTCTCTCAGGGAGGGAAGCTAAGGGAGCTCCTTGTGTGGCGGCCACTGAGACTTCTTATTTTGTTGCTAACACACTTGACTTTATATCTTCTTTGGAGTACGCAGAAGTCTGCCATCTCCCTCTGAGGTTTATGGGTACATGATTTATTGATATGAACCTTACATCTAGTAGAGACTTAAACCATTCTTACCCAGTGGGACATCTGATAAGAAACTGGTTTACATTCCTATACCAAAGTCTATCGGAACATCCATTAGGACTTGGCAAAGACTACTCTTTAATCAGCATGACAAGCCCTTAGTTTGCTCCAGACCTGGAGGGGAACTGGTTTTCTTTTTTCTTTTTAATTCTTTAAAATTTTTTATTTATTCTTGTATGTGTATGAATGTGTATGAACATACTGTCTGCGTGTTGTGCAATGCCTCAGAGGTCAGAAGAGGGTGTCGGATTCCCATGGAACTTGAGTCAAAGAAGGTTCTCAGCCACCAGGTGGGTGCTGGGGATTGAACCAGGATCCTTCGCAAGAGCAGTCAGTGTTCTTAACTGCTAGGCCATCTCTCCAGCCCCAGAACTGGTTTTCAAACAAGCTAATTACTACCTACAGACAGATGCAGCTTACTTTGCCTGATTTATGGGTTAATGCTTTTACCTAATCCCTGGGAAAGACAGAACAGCTCATTTAGTTTCTCGCCCACTCGGCAAATAACTGTCTCTGGTGAGCTCAGCAACTGCAGTCCATTCATATTTTGAAATTAACAGGCTGCATGCTGCTTCCTGACTCATTCTGAGTCACACAGGATAACATTGGAGAGGACCTGCAGAGGCCAGTCCTTTCATCAGAAGGACGTGCTTTGTGAACTTTGTTTTCTTCTTACAAAACAAGTATCTTACCAAGGTTGAGCCCAGAGGGAATTTAAATAACATAAGAGGAAATGAGCAGAAAATCAAAATGATCGGAAGTCCGAGGATAAAAATAGGCTCCATAGACCAAGTGGTGGGATTAGGTAAGAGTCAGAGCCTAAGGTAGGATGCTTTGGGCCACGCATCTGCACGCCATCTAGAAATAGTCCCTGCTTGACTATCCTGCCCGCTTAACTTTCCTGAGGCCTTCCATCCTGTTGAAGAGATTTGTTTGGTGCAGTTTCCCTGCTTGGACGTTCCTGATGTTGTGGGCTTTGGATCTTTGGAAGAGATTTGGAAAGCAGTTTATAGCAAAGTCATTTATTTTGTATCTGAAGGAAATCTAAGTAGACTGTCACCGGGTGGTTTCCTAAATTCCATTCCTTTGGTCCCTTGATACCCATGTAGACTACCTCATCTTTGTGGACCAAGTCTCAGGTCCTTCTGCACATTTGGCAGACCACCAAGGGGACTCCAGATGGTGCCTGGCTTCACTTTATAGAACGTTCAGCCTGGCACTGTCTGGAAACTTGAATGCCCACGTCTCCCCTTCATCAGACTCCTGACCGTCAAAGGATGAGACTGTCAAATCTGAGCAAAACATATTAGAGATCTCATCCAGAGAAAAGTTTTACAAATAATTTTAAAGAGACAGTGTACTCAAGAGACATTGGTTAAGCAAAGAAAAACCAATGTGGTGAAGCCTGAACCATTAGCCGGGGGTCTAGGCCCTTTCTCAAAGAACGAGACCAGCTCTGGCCCAGAGAAACACAAGCGGTATCAGGAGAGTGTGTGGCACTCAGAGGGGCAGTTTGAGTCTGGACCTTGCATTCTATATCCTCAGTTAGTTGCATAGCTGATGGAACTGAGACAGAAAGCCCTGGCATTAGAACTTCCAGGTCCCAGGTTTGTTCAGGAGAAGCAATCCAAGGCAGGCCAGTGCCCCTGGGGCCCACAGCTCAGTCTTCTTGGGATTCTCTCAGCACCTGTCATTCTTTGTTTGCCTGGAGGCCTGTCCACAGCATCTCGGCAGGAGATGACATGTCAGCCTTCTTTTCTTCCAGGGGGACTCCCTGCTGCGTTAATGGGCTGAGTGGATTAAAGACCCACTGCTTAATCCTGTCCTTCCCAGAGATAAGGCAGTGAGCGGCTCAAAGCCTGGTAGATCACTGCTCTAGGCACCCTTCATAGCAAACCATATTTGGAGTAAAGGCCCGTTCTTCTCAACAAAGGGATGAAGAGCCAAAGTGTGCGCTGTCAGAGGGACCACTTCTTTTCCAGTCGGGAATGATGCCATCTTCAGATTTATTTTCTGCATCATCTTTTACTCTATTTATTTTAAAACAAGGCTTTGAGGTTCCCAAACAGTCAACTTTTCTTATGAGAAAGAAGCAATTCATCTCCAGAAAAGCCTTCCAGAGTAAAACCAACATGGCAAATCTGAGACATCTCAGTTCTGTAGGAAGTCTACTGAAGCGAGACTCACCTGGGTCCTGAGGTGGTACTGCTCTGCCACGGGGCATCCTTGAGTCCTATGTGTGTGTGTGTGTGTGTGTGTGTGTGTGTGTGTCTATGTGTGTGTGTATGTGTGTGTGTGTGTGTGTGTGTACACATGCACTCTCACATGCACCAGGGATCAACCTCAGTTTCCACACCTCCTCAGGCACCCCACTACTTTCGGATTTGGCTACCCTGGCCTTTTAGTGGATCCCAAAGATCCTCCTGTCTCCATCTCTCCACTACTGAGATAACAACACCTCATGCCTGACTTTTTCTGCAGGTGTGAGACATCAAACTAGGTTCTCATGCCTTCATGGCCAGTGCCTTACCATCCTAGCCATCACCCTAGTCCTGAGTCTACTTCATGTGACTGTAGAACTAAAAGACTATCTGTTGTCACTTGCCAGGATTGGATGACTGATGCTAAAATTATTTATGTTGGGTCTCAGATTCAAAGGTCTGTATTCAAAATCCCATGTGACCCTGTCCTTGGTGCAGAGCCCTGTAGAAGAGAATTCACTCTGTGATATTCATATGACTCACTTCACAGCTGCAACCATCCACAAAGGGGGGACCTGAGGCACAGATGATGGTCACAGCAGAACAGAGATTCCGCCTGTGTTTTTTACTCCCACCCAGTGTTCTTGCTGCTCATTGAACTGCTTCTTTCTCAGTACTTTAATGCTTCCAGCTCCCATTTCATTCCATGACTTGATTTCTTCCCCACAAATGACAGATGCTTGGCACTGCTCTTGGCAAGGCACAGACAGATTCCCATGGCTTTAGAGCTGTCTTCAGTAGCGAGATTTTCCAGGTGCTCCCATTTTGTCTAGGTAGATGTCTATTTTAAATAATTTCTACCTGATGCTCCTTCCCTTTTGTCAAAAACTCTCTGTAGTTAGTGCTCCCCCCACACTAGGAGACTCAAAAGGCGCCTGCTGGATTAAAGGAAAAGGGGGGGGGGACGAGCTGCCAGCGGCTTCTTATGGGAGCTGGTGCAAAAACGCAGCATGCCAGCTGGCTGCGGGCACTTCTGCCCCACAGCTGGGTCTGACCTAGCTATTTGCCCAACACAGACCCTTGGCCTTGGGGATCCAGCCACCACCCCATTATGGCCACATTAATTCCATCTGCTGGGGACTGACCACACCCTTGAGACAGATTCCTCAGACTGGTGGCCTCCCGCAAGCCTCTGTCCAGCCGAAACTCAGCCAGCAACTCGATACTCTCTTCTCAGGTTGGTAGTCCAAGAGGAGGATCCTATTCCAACCAATTCCACTAGCACTCAACACTCAACACAAGCCTGATGGGCTTAACTTATACATGTATGACAAATAACAGATAGGAACTCTCGTCAGGTGGTCATGGAGATTTGATTTATTGTTGATTGTCCATTCTTTATGCAGACAAAATGATGTCATCTCTCTCAGACAGTCTTAGACCTTTGGATCACACCCCCTGTACATATCACTCGCTATTGTTCCACCCCCTATCATATGCTTGGGCCACAAGTGAGTCACAAGTGAGTTGTTTTCCTCTTTGTATCACCTGGTGCTCTTGCCTGCAGGGTGGGGTCAGGGATGTCTTAAGACATCACCTGCATCCTGAGAAATGCAGGCTGAAAAGCTAGCCCCTTCTTACCTAACTCAAACTTGATTTCCCCAAAACTCTCCTGCTCATCGAAGCTGCTGAGGGTCTGTTCTTGGATCTGCTGCTTTGTCAGGTAAAGAATTACAAGATGAGAAGTTTGCAGTCACAGCACACAGTCCAGGTAAGACAGACTCCCGACAGGGGAAGGATTCCAGAGCTGCAGTGCCATCTCCTTCCCTGGAGGGTCTGGGCTTTTATGTTCTACAGGGTAGAAGGTTGGTGGGAAAAGACTGGGCTCCCCTTCCTGGTTTAGACTGGACAGGGCAAGGAGTATGTTATGTTGTTGGTTGGTTCAATAACATGAAAGTGGGAACCCAACTGGGTAGAGCAAGGGCAGGAAATTTCAAAGAGTCTACAGAGAACCTGGAAGTCAGCCATCTTGGATACAAGTGAGAGTAATGAACCTAGTCTGTCCCCTCCTCTCTTTGGGGGGACTTCCTCTCTTGTCAGGGACCTTCTTCCCCAACTATCTGTCTACTTCAGAGCTATCTTCTATTCACCTTCTCCTGAATTGCACTTTGTAGGGAATCGAGGCTCTGAGGGCCTGTTTATGTTTAGAAAACATGGCACTGGGGCTGGAGAGATGACTCATCAGTTAAGAGCGCTGATTACTCTTGCAGAGGACCCAGGTTTGATTCCCAGCACCCACATGGTGGATAAGAACCATCTTTAACTTCAGTTCCAGGGGAATCCAACACCCTCTTCTGACCTCCATGGCATTGCACGACATGGTACACCAACCTACATGCAGACAGTACATTCATACACATAAAAAATAAGTAAGTAAGTAAATAAATAAATAAATAAATAAATAAATAAAAGAAAACATGGCACTGATACAGATTTCTGGCATGAGCCAAGGTGGCTGATGCTATACTTCTGGAAGTTATGAGTCCACACAAAATGACTGACACTGAGTGTCCAGGGACCCCAAAGGTACAGTGATGTAATATATTATATAATTAGTTTTGTCAAGAAGCCACCTTTGTGTGATTCCCTATGAAAGTCCTTGGACCAAGGGTGCATGAACTCTTGCCTGGTCACTGCCTGCCGAGCAGCCTGTGTGCCCTCACCCAGAGGAAACAAAGCATGCCTATTTACCAGCAGCCCTGTGAATCTACTTTAATCTTCTAGACACTCTTCAGGCTCTGTTCCTGGCCCCCAAACTTGGCCTCCACACATATAAGATCCAAATGTATCATATGTGTGTACATTTAAAGTTATATATGTCTAAATTTGAATTTAAACATGTGAGTATTAATATCACATATGTAGTGTTGTATGAATGTCTGTGTCTCCATAAAATTAGTTGTTGAAATTCTAACTCCCACCTGATGATGTTAAGAAGCAGACCTTCTTGGTAGACAATAGGTCTTCATAATCAGAATTAGTGCTCATACAAAATGGGCTCAGGAGCTTGTGCGTCCCTCATACCTTGTGGGGATGCAGGGAAAAGGTGCTGTTTTATTGAAGGAGAAGAGATCTAAATTTAGCAGGTATCCAGGGAAGGAGGCCTCAGATCAGCTTCCCCTGGGTTCCAATTACATTCACATTCATCCACAATGGCCCATTTCTGGGATCTTCTCCAAAGCTGGCCCTTTTGGAAAACTTATCACTCCTCCAAGCTTTCTCCAGGGATGGGAATCCCAAACTTCCTGCCCTTACTTTATGCAATCAGGTTCCAGCTTTCATATACTCAAGCTAATCAGCAGCATGCATCTCTGCAGTCTAATATAAAGGGAGAAAGGGGAGCCCAGGCCTTTCCAACTCCTACCCATAGAATATAAAAGCCCAGAGGATGCTCCGGCTCTGGACCCCTCCCCATGCAGGGAGTCTGTCTCGTTGTATACAGTGTGGAGTGTAACTTTCATTTTAAACCTTGGTGTGTGCTGCACTGCTGGGAAATTCTTTACCTGGCAAAGAAATAGATTAGAGAAAAGACTCTTAGGAGGTGTGGGAAAATTCAGTTAAGTTAGGTATGAATAGGCCAGTATTCTAATTAATGCCCCCTAGTGCATAAGTGGGAGTCATGGGACCTCCCTGGCCACATCCATGGGGTGGGATGTGGTGATGCAAAGGTCTGAGATTTGGCCCTGGGAAATGAAGTCACACTGGCTATAAACCCTTTTTTGAATAAAGTCATTTTTGAATAAAGCTCTCTCTGTATTTGGATACCTTACAAGGCGTCCGTGTGCAGTGCATTCCCACGTGTGTTTTCTACATGGCTCACCGTGGGAATAAATGGGATGACATACAAGGAGGCATTACTATGAACCAGGAAGTGGGCTGTCTCAGGATACTAAACCTGCTGCCGTCTTAAAGCTGGCTTTCCCAGCTTCCAGAACTGTGAAAAATATAATTCCAGTGCTTATGAGTCACTTTATGGCATTTTGTTATAGTAGTAAAAGTCTAAGGAAAGAGAAGCACACACACATATTCATATGCACACACATGCACACACATACACACATACATGCACATACATATAGCAGTATGTACACACAGATATATATATATGCACACATGTGCACATACACACGCACACATGTCAGATTACATGCCTTTCTCCTGAACCACTGAGAAGGTGAAGAGGGAAAATGCTGACATCTTTTCCTTCACTTTTATCTTTTTTTAATATTTTTTCTAATTTTATTTTTTATGTGTATGAATGTACTGTCTGCATGTAGGTTTGTGCACCCATGTCGTACAATGCTGCAGAGGTCAGAAGAGAGTGTCGGAGTCCCCTGGAACTGGAGTTAAAGACAGTTCTCAGCTGCCATTTGGGTGCTGGGGATCGAACCCCAGTCCTCTGCAAGAGCAGTCGGTGCTCTTAACCACTAGGCCATCTCTCCAGCCCCATCCCTCACTTTTCTCTTTACACAGAGCCCTCACAGAAATCCACCACAGAAATAGCACTTCCCTTTCTTAATTTCAGCGTGCTAAGAATGTCTGTGATGTTGCAAGATGAAACATCTTCTGGGCAACACTACCTGGTGATTATCATGAAGGTGCTGGTAAGTTCTAGAAAACCAAGGGCCAGGACTTAACTAATCAGAAAACACTGAAAAAATAATCACAGACCTCTCAAAGTAGCTAGTGCTTTGGAAGGAAGACACAACCAGACCCTTACTTTCCCAAGGCATCAGTTGTGTGATTTTACCAAGGCTACTCAGACCCTTATCTAACCCTTCTTGTTTCTTTGATGGCACATGACTTTGGCCATGACTTTACATTTCTGTTGTATTCTCCTTCTGAGAACAGCATACTTTAAAAGCCCAATATGGGAATAGCATTTGAGTTTATTTTTTATTTTATGCATATGACTCATTGGCCTGTATGTATATAAGTACACCTGTGCATGCAGTGCCTGTGGAGGACAGAAAAGAGCATTGGAGGCCAGAAACACTCCTCTAGAAGTAGAGTTAAGGATGTTTGTTAGCTGTCATGTGGGTGCTGGGAACTGAACCAGGGTCCTCTTTAAGAGCAACCAGTATGCTTAACTGCTGAGCCATCTCTCCAGCCCCAGTGTTTGAATTTTTTCAAGTGGTGCTTTATCTGTTAACAAACACATTTATGATAAAGCATGTGGTGAATGTCAGACATGGAGATTTTTAAAATGAGTAGGATACAGAATCTGCCTTTGAGATCTTCATAACAGGAATTTAAATATATTGGGACTTGCAGCCAGCATGGCTTCTGAAGATTAAGCTATTTAGAATGTAAAAAACAAAAGTGGCAGTCTTTAGAAAAAGCAGGACATATTATCCACAATAGCAGTTTGAGGTAGGGCTGTGGGAACATGGGGTGCTCCTCCCCATGTGCAAGAGTGCTCCTCTTAGGTGTAGGGGTGCTGGTCAGGCCACAAGGGCAGGACCCAGCAGAGCTGAGCTTTCCTTCCTCCTTCCTATTCACCCTGTGCTCCCAGGCAAGTGAGTGAGCCTCTCTAAGCCTCAGAGATCTCATCCAAAGAAGGAAGGGCTGCTCATGTCAAGCACTCCCTGTGGAGCGAGATCAGACAATACCCGGAAAGGATTCTGAAGAGTGTGTCCACAAAAGCAGATCATCTACTCTGGTTTTTCCCACTCTTGGATCTCTGTCATTTAAAAGATGCCCAGACTGTGATATGTGCAAGGTGTGTGTTTACTGGAAGAATGCACACCAAAATAAAAGACACTTTAAACAGCTCAAAATTCTGGTAATCAGTTCTTTGTTATTTTACAAAAGAACAACATTTGCTTTTTTTAAATTTTATTTATTTCTGTATGTGTATGAATGTACTGTCTGCATGCAGGTTTGTTCACCCGTGTCGTGCAATGCCACGGAGGTCAGAAGAGGGTGTCGGATTCCCCTGGAACTGGAGTTCTCCTTGAATTGGAGTTTCAGACGGTTCTTGGCCACCATGTGGGTGCTGGGGATCAAACCGGGTCCTCTGTAAGAGTGGTCTGCACTCTTAACCGCTAGGCCATCTCTCCAGCCCCAACAACATTTACTTTTATATGGCTTCTAGAGTCACTGTGTCTTGGGGCTGGAAATGATTTGCAAGGCCACAATGTCCATCCTTGCAGGGTGACTTGGAGTCCTTGGCTCTGTCCTCACCCAGTGCCTGTGTGTCCCCTTGTTCAGATGACCGCTACTGCTGAGGGGTTCTTTGGGCCACCTGGAAGAAGTTTCTCTCAGGTGAAACCCACCTACCTGAAGCCCCAGAACAGTTTGCCCTGAGAACCTGGGCCTTCAAGTATTCGAGGATGTCATGTAGATGGTGCTGGCCCCACCTGCTGTCATCTGAAAACTGCTGGCAAGTATAAAATGAGTGTTAAGGGACAGAGAGAAGAGCTGCTTGGTGCTTTGTCATAGCCAGCATCATACAAGATAAAAATGACATGGTGAGGCACCTCAAGATTGCCCATAGCTATGCCAACTATGAGCCTCAGCTGAGCCCCATAGTTAAAACTGAACTCAAAGTATGGGAATAAAAGAAAAGTTTAATCCAATTGAACTAGGACAGGAGTTTTGAGAACAGATCAGCATATACCTAGTTCCTTAGAAACTACCTCATTCTGCATGGCTTCTGTACTTTATGCTTGGCTTGCTTTTGGAGAATAGGAACTGTTAGAGGGGCTTTCCACCCCTAAGCTTGTGAACTTAAGCTTTCTACCCCTGGATATGGTTTTGCCTATATAAACGCCTCCCAACTGTGACTCAGTATTGTGCACCCTGGACTGAGGGTCTGGTGTTTAGTCCTCAGCTGACTAAAGGCTTTCCTTTTTATGTCCTTTTTTATTAACATTTTGTGTATTTAATACATCATTTTTTAGTCCAATTTGGATACCTTCCCTCTCTCTGCCCCTCCCACTCCCCAGTTTATACGTTCTGCCATACATGTCTTTCATCTTTCTCTCAGTCTTTCCAAGGAGTTTTTTTCTGCAGAGGCTTGTTGTTCTGAGCAGAATTTAACCGTATCAGTCAGTTCTTTGACCCAGGCCTTACATTGTTGTTGTTCCCTCCCCTTTGTATTACTCCAAATTATGCCTATATAAACAACACATATGTATCAAAATTATGACGTTGGGGAATAAACTGTATGTTAATTACAAAATATGTTTTGGGGTTCACATTTTCCCTTTAATTTTATGTTACTCTAGAATATGAATACATATCTTCCACCCTTATATGGTAATTACAATGTCTGAATGTAAGTGATAGGTCAATTCTAGAGTGGGTTAAGAGATTCACATTATAACAGCACAATTGTTTTCAGATACAAAGAAACATAATAATGAAGTTGCTCAGCTTGCCTGCCAACTGGGGATTTGGTGTTAGCATCCACAAATGAGGGAAAACATTTGCTTTTTTTTTTTTTTCTGGGACTGTGTTATTTCACTTAGCAAAATGGCTTTGAGTTCCATCCATTTAC
The DNA here is from genome assembly GCA_009823505.1 of Rhizomys pruinosus. NCBI lineage: Eukaryota > Metazoa > Chordata > Mammalia > Rodentia > Spalacidae > Rhizomys > Rhizomys pruinosus. The sequence continues at coordinate 46,022 of VZQC01008360.1, read as the reverse complement.
CTGAAAAGTTCATGATGTCATCTTTCTTTTTTTTAATTTTTAAAAATTTATTTATTTTTTTATGTATATGAGTATACTGTCTGCAGTAGGTTGGTGCACCCCTGTCATGCAATGCTGAGGAGGTCAGAAGAGGGTGTCAGATTCCCCTGGAACTGGAGTTAAAGACGGTTCTTAGCCACCATGTGGGTGCTGGGAATCGAACCCAGGTCCTCTGCAAGAGCAGTCGGCGCTCTTAAACACTAAGCCATCTCTCCAGCCCTGATGTCATCTTTCTTTACCGCTGAGTAGTACTCCATTGTGTAGATGTACCACATTTTTGTCATCCACTAGTCAGTTGAGGGACATTTGGGTTGGTTTTAGCTAAAAAAATAAATAAATAAAATGAAATGCCTGGGAATAAAGCTAACCAAAGACTTTCTATTGTTTCTATTGGACTTATTCTGTGCCTGAGTTGTCTTCTCTGTGAAATTGCCCTATTACAATGTCATTTAGCAGTGCTTACCTAAATTTCTACCAATAATGAAAGAGTTAAGTAAATTGTGGGGCATACTCAATGAAATATCACTAGTGAAAGTGAATCCCAGCACTGGAGAGACTGAGGCAGGAGAATTGATAGTTTGAGGCCAACCTAGGCTACACAGGGTGATCCTGTGCCAAAACATAATAAAGTTGATGCTTATATATATTATGTAATGTAAAATACAATCGAGTAAAATTACATGGAAAAAAATCAATATTAATATTCCAACTTATGGCTTCCACAGGGATACTGTGTGAGTACTATGTAAATAGTCTTGCCTTACCATAGCCTAAAAGCAACAGGAAATGCTGGCTGTCATTGGCAAGCTTGTGGCACTGAAGGGTAGATGGTCTTCTAGTAAATTTTTGGTACTCTCTTTAAAATAATTAAAAATTTTAATGTTCATACATTTATTTCAGTGGTTCATTCTGCAATTTTATACAGAGAGAGAGAGAGAGAGATTTGTTTCTCTGTCATCATCTTCTTCACATCTTCACATTCAGTGTCTACGAAACAGACACGTTGTTCTAATGGAGGCAAAGTGTGCTGAATGCTGTTATGGACCTAGGCACCTTCCTGGCCCTACTAAGCATTATTAGTTCATCATTTGCATAAAGGGGAAGATGGCAGTAATAGTAGTGTTGCTAAGCACATGGCATAGCATGGAACAGGAGCTCTGAGTGTTAGTGGCTTCTGTGTGAAGTGTGTGTGTGTGTGTGTGTGTGTGTGTGTGTATGTGTGTTTGTTTGAAATTTGAACTATTAAGGAAGCTCCAAGGTCACTAAGAATGATGACTGTGGCAAAGAGATCAGAGCAACGCCCCCTATGGCATGATCACTAGTGCCTGGTGACCTGCTCCTGAGGGAGAAGCAAGGATCAGGTGGACCATATTGAATGGGCTCCAGGCTGGCAGTGCCAAGCAGCAGCTGGGAGGCATTCTGTTGTGGCTCCTGATTTAGCTCTGTGGGCAGCACTTGGGGAATACAGCTGGACCAGTTCGTGTTTAAGATGCCAGAGGAGCGGGGGCGGGTCAGCAGCTGTGATGAAGAAAAAACTTCCAGCGACAATGATTGTTTCTTTCTTTCTTTCTTTCTTTCTTTCTTTCTTTCTTTCTTTCTTTCTTTCTTTCTTTCTTTCTTTTTATTCACATTTTGTGTATTTCATACATCATTTTTCAGTCCAATTTGGATATATGCCCCTCTCCCTGACCCTCCCCACACCCACCCCAGTTTATGCATTCTGCCATACATATCTTGCAAACAGGCTGTAGAATTGATTTACCACTTATATTCAGATATTGTAATCACTGTATATGGGTGGAAGATATGTATTCTAGAGTAATATAAAATTAAAGGGAAAAATGTGAACCCCAAAACATATTTTGGAATTAACATACAGTTTATTCCTGGAGGTCATAATTTTGATACATATGTGTTGTTTATATAGGCATAATTTGGAGTAATACAAAGGGGAGGGAACAATAACAACATAAGGACTGGGTCGAAGAACTGATTGATACAGTTAAATTCTGCCCCAAACAACAAGCCTCTGCAGAAAAAATCCTCGGAAAGACTGAGAGAAAGATGCAAGACAGTGATCGTTCTTAATACAAATGCCATGGAGCAGAAGGGCTGAGGGAGGGACGGTGACCGGCACTGGAAGGTGAAGGGGCCAGAAGTAAAGGCATGTTCACCTCATGCCAGGGGGCTCCAGGAAGGCATGCAAGTATGCAGAAGAGAGTAGGGGTTTGAACACGATGTGGAGTTGTGAATTCTCTTGCTGGTGAATGCCAAAGGCTTGAAAGAAGCCTAAAAGAATTGGCGGAGGGCCGACTTGGTATGATTGTGTTTGAATGCTTCGGCTTGGTAGAAGCTTGCAGAGTTTAGCTAAGATTCTGCCCTTGATTGTTTATACTTGGAATGTAAACACAGAAATTGTTAGACACATTATTGCTGAAACCCAATGTCACTATGTTCCCTGTTTACTTTTACGGCTAGGCCTGCTGAACCTTGAATTCTGTTCCTCTTCTGAAGCCTTCCTTGCATCTAGCACGTATACATTGTGTAGTTTTCTGTAATTGTCCTTGGAAAATCTCTGCAACCTGTGAGAGATATAAAAGCTTAAGATTCAGAAATAAAACTGTCAGCCTTCCTTCGAGTTGGTTGTCCGTGTCCTACATCAGAGTGGTGGTCCAGGTCTTGGAACCTAGAGTTCCTTACACACGCGTGGCACACCACCTTCCTAACTGTGAACACCTATGTCAGACCAATGTCAGAGCTTCACTCGATTTTGGCTTTCATTTTGGAATAGTTCAGCATGCCTTAGATTGGCTGGGATACAATTTAAAGCATAACAAGAAGCAAAGAGCCAGGACAAGCCAGCCTGTTTTCAGTTTGCTGTCAGAAAGCAGATGAGCCAGAGTCAAGAAAATGAAGCTTCCTCATTATCGTGTGCCAGTAAACATGCAAAAGCCATCAGGACTTTCCTCGAAAAATGCATCTATTCAATGCTGAAAGAAATGTGTGAGCATCAGAGCCCAAGGCATAATCCCTATGAGGCTACAGTCTCTCCTGGGTTTTTCTGTCTATCTGGAAAAAAAATATATTCTGCTTGGCACCTCAGAGTGGCTCAAAGCTCCATCTTCCAGACTGAATGTCAAGCATGGACAGAAACCCATTGGCTGTTTTGTCTGGCTGGAGCCAAACTCTGTGGGTGGATGTCTGCAGAGTTCTGGAAGAGGAACCAAGGACCTGAAGTGAGACAGGTGCTCTGAGTAAATGCTCGGGCACTGGGAAGGAAGGATGGGTGCATAGTGCCAGGAGGGGCCTGTGTGTGGGCTGCTGTGGGGTTACACCTTGTTCTGGTCTGATCCACAGAAAAAACGAAACAGCTTGCAAGTGGAAGCTTTGGATATATATTCAGGAATGACTGTGCTAACTTGAAAAAAGCCACAGAAAACCAGAATGTCAGACACATTCAGTATTCCTAATGTAGTCTCAGAGATGAGGCTCGACTTTACTGCTTCCTGCTGAGCTAGCTGGCAGTAGGTCCTAATTAACAGGAAAAGAAATCCTGCGGCCTCAGTTCTCAAGCTGACAGTGAGCCCGCTTTGGGCATCCCGAGAGCTGCTAGTCGCCCCATGCCAGCAGGCCAGAGCCTGTTCCCTTCCTTCGTTTCCTCTCTACTTCCTTTTCTTTATCTTCTCTCCACCTCTGCAATAATGCTTCTAGGCTTCTCTAGGGTCATTCCAGTCTCCAAATGTTTTGTGATTATTCAAACCCTTGGGTACATCCTTGCTGCATTTCATGGCCGTCTATTTTTTCCATGAAAAACTTCTTCAGAGATGGTATCAACTGGAACAAATAGAAAAGAACATAGCGTATCCTTTCTTTTGTATCTACTCTAGCCCTACAAAAGTTCCTTATTTCTGGAAGGACATTACCTAGTGTTCACCATTGAATGGATAAATGTGAAGTTCTTAGAGGGTGAGTCTCATTCTTTCCTACAGGATTCTCTTGTTTTATTTTCTTATTCTTTTGCCTAGTATCTTATTCCATTGATTATTTTCTCTTTCAACTCTGTCTTTAGCTTCTTTTTTCCTTTTGGTTCCTTGTTCTCCATCTATCAAAGTAGTCAAGTCTCTCATGTAAAACAAATGAATAAAGACTAAACCAAAGCAAAAAAACCTTTGGCTTTGCATCTCATTCATTTAGTTACCATGCTTACTGTGCCTGCCGGTACTTCTGGCTCTGGATTCAGACAGAATAGTTACTGCCCTCATGGAGCTAATAATTCAACAAACAATAAAAGCTGTAGCTATATACCGAAGCTCAATACCAAAGCTCGGCTCTTAGTGCCTTTTTGGGAAGACTTTCCATCAGTCCTTCCAGCAACCTGACTTCACCTCGGTTGCCAGCTGCCCTGGGACCCAGACCTTCTGTTGGATCACTGTCCCTTCCTTTTCTTTCCTCTCCAGACTCCTGTAACAGTACCGCCCACTCCTCACCAGTGGCAGTCTGCCCCAAGTTCCCACCATATGACCACCATGCTAAGGCTCAAGAGCCCTAATCTTAATCACATTACCTTGGGCCGTAGACACTGTTACCTACGTCTCCACTGAGCTCTGCCTCTGATTGCTCACCTCCTATCTCTCTAGTTGCTCTTTCTAACATCAGCCCTCTCTGACTTCCTGTTTCCAAGGAGCACTTTCACCAGTGCTCTACATCAACTACACCTCTCCAGCCATGCATCTCAAGTTGTATTCAGATCTCCATTCTCATGTTCTGAAGACCAGGCTTCAGGGGCACCGAGTAAAGTAGTGCCAGAGAGGACTCTAGGCTCGCAGGAGCCAATCCCTTGGGATTTAAAGCTATGTGAGCACCTTCTTAAATTTCATAAATACATTATTTTTGAATTTTGAATTAGCACTCTTCAATCAAGTCTATTAGTCTTTTGGGGCTGATCATAAAATACCAAAGACTGGGTGGCTTTGAGAATAGAAAGTTGTTTTCCCACAGTTCTGGAGACTGGAAGGCCAAGATCAAGGCGTTGCCAGGTGGTTTCTTCAGAGGGGCACACTAAGGGCTCTGTCAGACCTCTCTTTGTGGTGACCATTCTCTTATCACATGGTCAACCTTCTGTTCCTCATATGCCCCTGGGGTTTCTCTGTGTATCAATTTCCTCTTCTCAGAAGAATGGTGGTCGTATTGGATTAAGACTCACTCATATGACCTCATTTAACCTTAATTGCCTCCTTTAAAGGCCCTATCTACAAATATTTTGAAGTCCTGGAGGTTAGGGCACATCATTCTGGGTTTATACAACTTAGAAAGTGAAGTCAGATGGAGTAATGGGAGGACTGACTCAGCACCAGAATCCTGGCTCACTGTGGTCCTGTGTTGTAGTTACTTTTCTGTTGCTGTGATAAAATACCATGACTAAGGCAACTTATAGAAGGAAGAGTTTATTTGGTTTATGGTTCCAGAGGGATAAGTGTCCGTCACGTGGCCTGGGCCTGCTGATCTTGCCAGCCCCATCCACACACTGTTCTCATAAGCTGCACTTCCTCCTACCCCTCCCACCAATGACTGTAGCCAGCCACCTTCCAAGTGCATCTCTCTCTCTCCAGCTTACTCTGGCTTTTTTTTTTTAATTTTATTTATTTTTGTATGTGTATGAGTGTACTGTCTGCATGTAGGTTTGTGCACCCGTGTCGTGCAATGCCGCAGAGGTCAGAAGAGGGTGTCGCATTCCCCTGGAACTGGAGTTCTCCTGGAATTGGAGTTTCAGACGGTTCTCAGCTGCCATGTGGGTGCTGGGGATCGAACCCAGGTCCTCTGTAAGAGCGGTTGGCGCTCTTAACCGCTAGGCCATCTCTCCAGCCCCTACTCTGGCTTTTATGTGCTTTCCTTCAGTATCACTGCAGCAGATGCCTGCAGAGTTGTCTTCTCAGTCAACCCCATTTTCCCATTTTCCATCATTGAGGATGCAACAGGGGTCCCTTAGACCTCTGTGAGCCTCTTTTGTGAAGTTCAGGGCATTGGGTTTTGATTGCATCCTTACTTGTCTTTCCTTTGTATTTGATTGTGAACAATTTAGAGGGTAAGGTCTATGCTTCAATCATTGCATCTTTTCTGGTACCTGCTACGTATCTGAGCCAAATAACTGTAAATGTCGAAAGAACAAATGAATGAATGATTGAATGCAAATTTATGAGCTGATGAACAGTATGTATGCATTTTAAATCCCAGCTCTGTCACTGAGTAAATTGTGACCTTAAGGAAATGACTTTTAAGCCTCATATTTCCAATCTCAAAACCAGGCAAATATAATTTTCTTCTAGGCAAACTGATGCCAATTCTTATTAATGGACAACACCTATAACTACATAATATTTAACTTTGTCATTAAATTTCCATGAGCTGCAAAATTTATTTTGGAGTGAAAATAAATTAAAAGACAATGAATCTGCATCTTTATAAGTTAGTTTAATAATTGCAATAGGGCTGGAGAGATGGCCTAGCGGTTAAGAGCTCTGACTCTTCTTGCAAAGGACCCGGGTTTGATCCCCAGCACCCACATGGTAGCTGAGAACCGTCTGTAACTCCAATTCCAGGAGAACTCCAGTTCCAGGGGAATCCAACACCCTCTTCTGACCTCCAAGACACTGCATACATACCTACATGCAGACAGTACACTCATTCACATAAATAAATAAATAAATAAATAAATAAATAAACAAAATAAAATAAAAATTAACAAAAATAATTGAAATAAAAATATATTTGGTGGGACTCAAGTGCTCAGAGCTTAGATCGGGGGATTTTCAGCCAGGTGGATTGTTGGATAATCATTGTCTTGTGTGGCTGTGGGGGCAGAGGTGCTGCTAGCCACCATAAAAGTTGGGCTCAAAAGCTTCTGTACAGCAACAAAAACAATCAAGGAAGTGAAGAGAAAACTCACAGAGTGGGAGGAAACCTTCACTGCTGATACATCTGACAAAGCATTAACTTCCAGAATATATAAACTACTCAAAAAACAAAGAAGAAAACAAATGACTCACTCAAAAGATGGAGTAAAGAGCTGAACAGAGACTTCACAAGTGAGGAATTAGAGATGGCTGAGAAACATCTTAAAAAGTGTTCAACATTGCTAATAATTAAGGAAATGCAAATTAAAACCACCTTAAGATATCATCTCACTCTGATAAGACTGGCTAGGATCAAGAAAACAAATGATGCCAAATGCTGGAGATGTTGTGGGGAGAGGGGAACACTCATCCACTGCTGGTGGGAATGTAAACTCGCATAACACCTATGGAAAGCAGTGTGGAGAACCCTTAAAAGACTCAAAATGAGCTTACCACCTCACCTAGTCATACCACTCCTGGGTATATATCCACAAGACTCATCCTACCACAGAGATACATGCACATCCATGTTTATTGCAGCTCTCTTCACAATAGCAAAGAGCTAGAACCAACCCAAGTGTCTCTCAACTTACGAGTGGATATAGAAAATGTGTTACATCTACACAATGGAGTTCTATGCAGCAGTAAAGAAAGATGACATCATGAACTTTGAAGGTAAATGGATGGAACTAGAAGATGTTAAATGCAGTATCACAGTCCCATAAAAACAAAGGACGAATGGTATCCCTCATCTGTGGATGCTAGCACCAAGTACCTAGTCATAAGGCAAACTAAGCAGTATTAATGTTATATTCCTGGTCATCTGAAAACAACTGTGCTCTTATATTGTGAATCCCTTAACAAGTTCTAGAATTACCATTTATTTTCAGACTTAGGCAGTTTTGATATATGGGTGGAGGGTATGTATGCATAAAATCAAAAGAACGAGGAAAAAAAACTACTTTGTCATGACATCGTGTCTACCCATAGTATTTATCTTATGGGAGTGCTTCTTAGTATTTCTTACACAAGGTTGCTTGAGCTTTTGTCCAAGCCTTTTCTAAAATATTATACAGTAGTTAAAAGTATCAGGCTGGTGTAACAGCCTTTCTGGATGCTTAATGACCATACTTAATGCCCATATCAATTTGGCTGAGGGTCCTAAAGGATAACTTTGTTCCTTGCCCTCAGAGGTCAACTAAGTCCAGGGGACTATGCATGGGGGCATCTCTTGAAATGTCCTGCAAATGTGAGTCACCAGTCTTCCTGTGCAGGGAGGTCTTGGAGATCCGCTAATGGGACTTCAGCCAGTGTCCAGTCTATAAAGAGGAAAGTCTGCTCATGCTTGAAAAAGGGAAGCTTGGTCTAGGAAGAGCTGAATTTGTCCTTGAGTGGATGGAACTGGTGATTGAAAAGCCAAAAGGAGCCAGGGGCTCACTCCCCCCTCCCCCCCCCAAAATTCCTGAGGACTAGATCTTCAAATGACCTTGAGAAAACAAAAACCTTGGTTAATCTGGGCTAACAGTGTGACCTTAAGCATCCATAAGGAAAGTATAACCAGAAATAAATAATTAGTAAGGCCTGAGAAATCTTACTTCAGTTATAATCTTAGTAAAAAGACCAAAAGCAAATAAATAAATAACTAAACAAACAAAAAAAAAAACAAATAAATTTGTCATCTGTTGTGAGAATTTTCTCCCTGTGGGGACTAAGCAGTGTCTGCCCCTCCCCACAAGGCTGTGGTAGCAAACCAATGTTTTGAGTCCATTTAAGTTCACCCGGGGGAACCAATGAGTTCATTGAGCTTGCAGAGCGTGGAGGAGGGGCTCCTGACAGGCACGTGGTTGACTCAAAGTCTTCACCCAGCACGGTGATGACTTCCCCATAGTGCCATTAGTAGAGCCCCCCTCCCTAATATTCCCTATAATTTTTTTTTCTAGTTCCTCCCCAAGACCTTGAGGCCATGTTCAATTAAGGCAAAACTGTATACACGTGGTTTGAGAAAAGGGTGGGTACCCAGGTGAGGGTCCAATACCTTGATCACCCGATGTTCTATGAAGGACTGATCATCAACAAGTCCAGCTGTGGTGATCTTTCACACACAGTCACAGCTGAAGTCACGAAGATGCCAGTTGTTTGCCTTGGAAGATAACACTGTGCAACATCATCTCAGTAAAAGAAAGTCGACCATCTGTCTTTTGTACAATGTATGTTTTGACCCCTTTGTCAAAAATTCGATGATTATAAGTAGATGGACTTATTTAAGTCTGGGTCCTCAATTCAATTCCACTGATCAACATGTCTGTTTTTGTGCCACTACCATGCTGTTTTTTATTGCTATAGCTCTGTAGTATTATTTGAAATGTGTTTATTTATTTATTTATTTATTTTTATGTGTATGAATGTACTGTCTGCATGCATGTCTGTGCACCCATATCATGCAATGCTGCGGAGGTCAGAAGAGGGTGCTGGATTCCCCTGGAACTCGAGTTCTCCTGGAATTGGAGTTAAAGACAGTTCTCAGCTGCCATGTGGGTGCTGGGGATCGAACCTGGGTCCTCTGCAAGAGCAGTTGGTGTTCTTAACTGCTAGGCCATCTCTCCAGACCTATTTGAAATATTTTTAATTTCTTTTATTGTTCAGGATTGCTTCGGCTATCCTGGGATTTTGTGCTTACATATGAAGTTTGAGATTATTTTTTTAATTATGTAAAGAACTGTATCAGAATTGTAATGGAGATGGCATTCAATCTGTAGATTACTTGTGGCAGGATGGTCATTTTCACAATATGAATCCTACTGATTCAGAGCATGGGAGGTCTTTTCACCTTTTGTTACCTCCTTCAATTTCTTTTTCAATTTATTAAAGTTTTATTATACAAGTCAAAAAATATTCATTAGTTGGGTGTGGTGGTACACACCTTTAATCCCAGCACTCAGAGGCAGAGGCAGGTGGATCTCTGTGAGTTCAGGGCCAGCCTGGTCTACATAGGGATTTCCAGGACAGTTGGGGATACAGGGAGACCTTGTCTCAAAAAGACAAAAAAAAGTATTCATTAAATACCCATTGGATGCAAACCATGACATTGTGGGTAGGGAAAGGAGTTAAGATAAACATGATGAACTAAGTAGAAAAGGAGGGGGCTGTAAGAGAGGCCTCAGACTTTAGGTTAAGAGTTCATCGATAGGGCAGGGGAGATGGTAAAGCAGTAGGTGGGTAAAGTGCTTGCCTTACAAGTGTGAGGATCTTAGGGAACAATCTGCAGAAGAGGGGGCGTGGTAGAATGTAAGGGCTGTGATTGGGGTGAATGGTGAAACTACAGCAATATAGACTGGACACTCATTTGATCAACTTGATTGAACATACAAGGCCCCCCACCCCCCCACTGGATGGTGGGATCCATGGGCTGTGTGGGTTTGGGCACAACAGCCTGCAAAAAACACGAAGGATGCTTGTACTCATAAATTATCACTTATTGCTAAAAAATGAAAAAAAAAACTGAGAGAAAGATGCAGGACAGTTATGGCAGAATGCATGATCTGGGATGGGGTGGAGTGGGGTGGGGGAAGGGAAAGGGAAATATGCCTGAACTGAATTGGAAAATGATGTATGAAATAAACAAAGCATCAATAAAAAAAAAAAAAAACAAGTGTGAGGATCTGAGTTTGGTCTAGTCTGTATTTCTAGCACTCCTATGGTGAGCTGGAGAATCCTCAAGAGCTGGGAGACCAGTAGACTGCTGAGTAGTAAGAGATCTGCCACAGACAAGGCAGAAGGCAAGGACAGACACCGGGGTTATGCCTTGACTGAAACACCTGCACTGTGAAACACACACACACACACACACACATACACACACACACACATACGCACACACGCACACCTTAACTCACTCATGTAACATGCACACACACCCACTACCCACCAAAGAGTTTGTTTGTAGCTTGATTGTGAGGAAGGCTTCCTAGAAGTTGTGTTTGAGATGGACCTTAAGGGAAAGGAGGAAAATGCTGCTGTCCCTGGAGGAAGGAAAAGGGAATGCTGGCTGCAACAGCCAGGTAGATGCCCAGCAGGACAAGAGAGCTGCCTTACCTCCTGATAGTGGTCCCTAGATGCTGCTGTTTTGGCTTATGAAATTAAGTGAACTTCCTTGTCCATGAAGCACAATGTGCCTGCACTGTCTATCCCCGGAGCCTTTGGCCCTCTAACTCAGTACAAAGCTCCCTGCTGCCCACAGCTAAGGTGGAGAAGACTGATCTTTACCACAGTGGCCTCTCAGTTCTGCCACAGCTCTGTGCATTGTCACTAGGGCCTGACATGTGGCGCAGGCTCCATTGCAAGGATGATGGATCACATCAGCATAAATTAGACTTTGTCAGGGGACTGAGTCAGTGTGCAGTCTTGGGAAGCACTAAAGACTGCCACCACGGATGGTTAAATTGTGTCATTTGTAATTAAACTGCCTGCCAATGAGACAGAGAAACACAAATGCTATAAAAATTATTTTCAAAATATTTCACTTTACATGGGATAATGAAACTATTTTTAAAAATCCATGAATCGAATGTCATTTCCAGGAATCCTTTTCTGGCATCACCATATTGAGTGCCACTGATGCCAGCTGGCCTGTGTGCAGAGATGCCTGCATCTTTCCCTGTATTGTATGACTATAATTAAACCAGCGTTCTGGGGCATAGGGGGCCTGCCCCACTGAGTGCTGTGACCCTGGCCAATTCATTTCACCCCTCTAAGCTTCAACTTCCTGATCTGTAAAGTGGAAACGGCTATGGGACCTTCCTCACAAGGCACTGAGCCCTAAGGCACACCTTAGTGCTTGGCTCATGCCCTCTCCCCAGATGGAAGCCTGGATGCTCTCTCATTTCCATGTTCTAGAACGAGGAGACCGTCTCCGACTGCCCTCCATCATCATTATTTTATTATTATTATTATTATTATTATTATTATATATTATTATTATTATTATTATTATTATTATTATTATTATTATTAGTCTGAGGCACTTTTCCCTATCTCATCCACTCCGTGTTTTATTTAGTGGTGTTACTGTGGGTCTCATTACTAGACATTAAGCTCTAAGAGGTCTGGCACGAGAGGTGGACTCAGAGAACACTGGAGTCCTGGAAAAGGCCACACCCACACCGGCTAAGCTAACCCCAGCCTTCTCCTGGCTCACTCCTATCTCTTTGGGCCTGAGTGTTGGGGCCTGTTGGGTTCTGCTTCTGTGGACTGGAGATGCTAAGATCGAATAGTAATTTAAGCTGCACTTTAGAGCGGATTCTGGCCTCGCTGTCCTTGCTGAGGAAAACTCTCCGGCCTGTTTTCTTGCGGCCCCACTTCCTCTGGAACAGCCCTGGAGCTCCTGGTACCCGAAGTTGCCCTAAGAGGCTCACTACCTAGCAGGGAGGGCAAAGAATTCTCTGGGATTTTTCCCCTTTCTTTCCTTTGCTGGGGTAGGTTCTGATGTACACTCAGAGAACCAGCCGGGCTGAGAAGCGTCCTCCCCCACCTCTCCAAAGCTCACCTCCCCCGGAGTCCGGGGCGGGGAGGTGTCTGGGGAGCCCAGCCCCAGCCCGGCGCCGGCACCGCCTCCGCTGCTGGTCGCGAGCGCGCATACCGCAGCACCGGCGCAGGAGCTGCTCCAGCCCGGGCGGCCAGAGGCAGCGGCGGCGGCGGGACTCGCTCACCTCGGTCGGAGGACCCGGGACCTGGTCCAGCCTGCGGTAACCTGGGCGGGACGGGGCTGGCCTGGGAGCTCTGGGTGGCTTTCAGTCTGGCACGGGGTCGGGATCGCTGGGATAGAGGATGGGGAGGGCGGGGAGAGCGGGTTCTCACGGTAGTGGGCCTGGCGGAGGGCATCCGAGTTCGAAGCCGGCCCTGCAGCCCGGGAACTCGGAAAACCTGCGGGCGCAGCTGGGCACTTCCGGCCTCACGGCCAGCTCGCTCCGTTCCCAGCAGGTGAGAAACTCCGGGCTGGGGACCTGCCCTCCGGGCCACGGCGTCCGGTCCCCGGCGCGCCTTCTGCAGAGTCTGGTTCTCAGCACCAAGACAGCTGAACAGTTCTTTTTTTTTTTTTTTTTTTTTTTTTTNGCACACACCTACATGCAGACAGTATACTCATACACATACAAAAATAAATAAAATTAAAAAACAGTTGTTTAAAAAGACTAGGGTAAGAAAAATGACCACGTTATAAAGAATTTCAACGGTCACATTTAAGCACTGCGATGGGACAGCGAAAGATCCAGTCTTGTAGTCTTGTAGAGATCATATTTGAAAGCCGTGAGCACAGCAATGAGTTTGGCTATTCTCTGGTGTCAGAGAGAAGGCTGCAGTGAACTGAGTATATAGCTTAGAGATAGAACACTTCTCTGCCCTGCATAATGCACCAGACTTCATCGCCAGCCAGAGGGGACAGAAAAGCAGAAACAAGGTCCGGGGTACAGAGATGGGCAGGCTACTCTTCAGAGGTTCCGATTACTCACGAAGTGTGACATTTTTCTAAGGACAAAAGGAAGCCCTGGGGAGTTGCTTCCAATCTGGACAGTAGTGGAAGGGGTAGTGGAAGGGTTTGAGTTTCAGCCCAACACTGCTGCTCCTGGTTCTGTCCCGGATGGTGCAGAGCACCACAGTCTGGAGCTTAACCCAGCCAAAGGCACAATAGATTTGTTTATTTGACTGAATAACCATATATCAAAAGCTCTCAGACATCAAACTGAACATTTTTGCTCTTCTAAAGTTAACGATACTGAAACCAAGTAGTGAACATTTTTTTTTTTGGTCTTTTTGAGACAGGTTCTCCCTGTACCAGGAACTCTCTATGTAGACCATGCTGGCCTTAAACTCACAGAAATCCACCTGCCTCTGCCCTAGGATTAAGGGTATGCACTACCACACCTGGTTTGAATGAACATTCTTTGAAATGAAATTTTTATAAGTAGTGGGCTGGGGCTGGAGAGATGGCTCAGCGGTTGAGAACACCGACTGCTCTTTCAGAGGACCTGGGTTCGATTCCCAGCACCCACATGGTGGCTGAGAACCATCTTTAACTCCAGTTCTAGGAGAATATGACACCTTCTTCTGACCTCTGCAGCATTGCACAACACAGTTACAACAACCTACATGCAGACAGTACATTCATACACATAAAAAATAAAAAATAAAAAAATAAGTAGTGGGCCACACAACAGTGGAACTTCAATACCCTTTAGTCAGGTGTTATATGTAGCTTAATATTAACGTGTCAGTGTCTTTGGAGACACTATCTCATCTTGTTTACAATGCAAACAAGCCTACTGGGCCTTGGACTCCCCTTGGAAACTAAACATAGAGTTTTAATCCCTCATGACCCTTACTTGCCTCTGACCAAGAATAATGTATGTGTGTGTGTATGTTGTGAAACTCTTAAGATTACAGTGACTAGTCAGCAGCAATGGATTACACCACGTGTACTGTAAACAGCAGATGAGAGTAGACCCACAGTGTCTGTTCATGGTTGTGTGTGCTGTTCAAGGTCAATGGGGAGCAGAAGGGAAATAATCCTTTGATAAGACAAATTCCTCTTTTCCGTGTGATGTTGTATGTATGCATTAAATAAACAGAGAGCAAAGCCTTTGTTTTAGAGCACACTTAGAGGAGAAATCTCAAGGGAGCATGTTCTCATAACAATTTGGCTCCTACCTTTGGTTGAAATGGATGCTGCGCCAGGCGTGGTGGCGCACGCCTTTAATCCTAGCACTCGGGAGGCAGAGGCAGGTGGATCTTTGTGAGTTCAAGGCCAGCCTGGTCTACAGAGGGAATTCCAGGACAGCTGGGGCTACAGGGAGACCCTGTCTCGAAAAGACCAAAAAAAATATATATATAAATAAATAAATAAAAGAAAACAAAGAAATGGATGCTAAGGATCAGGCATTTTTTTCAAGCATTACCATGATGTTGCATTGCACTGCAACAATTAAAGTACAGTGATAAATATAATAGAAAGCTCAATAATATTCTAATATTGAGTATAGTTTACACATAGCTTTATATAAAATTATATATTTCAGACAAAATAAAAATGCAACCACTTCCCTACATCAGTTGATATTTATTATAGAAAATACCAAAGATACTTAGGGTAAGTGAAATGTAAACTGTTGCCTCTCCTACTACAACAACCAATGAATGCTTAAATGGTTAAGCTCATGTCTAGACTTCAGTCATGTGATATTCAATAAGATAATTCAAGGAGATTTTATTTTTATAACAAAATTCAGTTCTGATATAAAGGATGACTATTGTTGACAAAGAAAAACATATGATTTAGAGAGATGGATCCTTGGATAAATGACTTTTCACTCATGTAAGAGAAGCAGCCCAGAACCATCATGAGTCTTGGGGGAGCACAGAAGCCTACCAGTACTTACCACTCAAAAAGCAGAAACAGACAATCCCTGGAGCAAGTAGGGTAGAAAGTGAACCATTTCAGCTAGCTCTGGGGTAAGTTGAGAGATCCTGCCTTAGTGATAAGGTGAAGAGAGTAGAGAAAGACTCTCGACATCACCCTCGGTATTCCATACATGCTCATACATATGAACACACATACATATATGCATGTATACCACACACACATAAACATGCAGAAAAGAGAAGAAAACATTTTATGCACATAATTGAAGCTTTGGCATTAGCATCTCTATTCCAGTCTAATAATAGATTAGGCTGTATTCTATGTAGAAGCTCAGTTTTCTAATGTATGATAGGTTGGGCTGTATAATGAATGTGTGTTCAGTTTTATAACATATAATAAGTTTGACCATATCATAAGTGTATAGTCAGTTTGGAACACGTACTTCCAGAAAGATAATGTGGTGGCAAATAATGATTGATTTAGCTAGAATGTTCTTAGAAAGTCTTGGACAGACTTTTTATAATTTGCCCTCATGGAATAGTTAAATCAGAGAGATTCATAAAAGGATGCCACGAGATGGTACTGGACATTGTAAGAACTGTGGAAATAATCCTCAGCTCAAGCACATGACAACATCAGCAAACTGGTCAGGCCATTTGCCAGTAAACAGTCATTTCTTGAAGTTGGCTGGGTTATGACAAAGGCATCTGCCCACATACACAGCACCTACGCCGCACACCTTCCTTGATGACCCTAAGCGGCCACTGTCCTCACTTTTCCCACTGAAGCAATACCTTTTACGTTTTTGTTATAATAGCTGAGTTTTATGAGCTTTAATACTTAATTAGAAGTGGGGCTGGAGAAGAGATGGCCTACCGGTTAAGAGCACCGACTGCTCTTGCAGAGGACCCGGGTTCGATCCGCAGCACCCACATGGCGGCTGAGAACCGTCTTTAACTCCAGTTCCAGGGGAATCCAACGCCCTCTTCTGACCTCCAAGGCATTGCATGACACGGGTGCACAGACCTACATGCAGACAGTACATTCATACACATAAAAAATAAATAAAATAAAATAAAATTAGAAGTATATGTTACTTGGCAATAAAAAGGAACCATTAATAAGACCAAAATCATGGAAGAACCTCTCAAAAATTATAAGAACAACAACAACAACAAAAACAGAAAAGAAATGTTGGCTGTATTATTCTGCTTTCTTAAAATTCTAAAAAATGTTAGCCCTTGGGGACAAAACTCAGACCACTAGCTGTCTGGAACACAGGGCAGAGCTTAGCAAGGAAGACTTACAAATACACCTGAGGAAATTTGGGGAATATCTTCATATGCCAAAACTCATCAAATTGTGGACTTTAAAATGCATACTAGACTTTGTCAATTCTGTCTCAATAAAGTTGCTTAAAAAAAATTACAGCTCTCAACAAAGTCACTTTCTTAGATAGAAAAAGTCACTTTCCATGCCACACTGAGCTTTTGCCTTCAATTATAAAGACAACTTTCATAATTCTTTTTAATTAAAAACTTTTAAGCATATCTTCAAACATTTTGAATTATTTTATTTACCTGTGTGTATGTAAGTGCTCCCGTGTCATGCAATGCCTGTGGAGGTCAGGAGAGAGCATCAGATCCCCATGGAGTTATAGACAGTTGTTGGCTATCATGTGGGTGCTGGGAACCAAACCCAAATCCTCTATAAGAGCAGACAGTGAGTGCTCTTAACTGCTGAACCATCTCTCCAATCATCAAATATTTTAAATACATCTTGTTTTCTTCTCTTTTATGATTTCCCACTCATAGATATTAGATATGTTGATATCATTCCATGATAAAAAGCACTTGTCTAGTTCTTTTTAGATTTCTAATCTTCACTTTGGGCTTTGTTTGGCTTGTTTCTATTGATTTATCTTCAAGTTCTCTGATATTTTCTGATTGTCCAACCTCCAATGTGTCTTTCATTTCTCAATTGCCACTTGATTTTCATATTTTCCTTTTCTTTTTCTTTTTTGAGACAATTTCTCTCTGTAGCTCCAACTGCCCTGAAACTTGCTATGTAAAACAGGCTGGCCTCAATCTCACAGAAATCCATGTGCCTCTGCTTCCCAAGGTCTGGGAACTATGTCCATTCTTTATTTAAGTGAATCTCTTTATTCACATTTTGTAACTTATCTTTATCTTAAATCCTTGAAAACTATTTCTGTTAGACTGTTTAGTTTCTCATAGACTGATAGGAATCTTTAGATGGACAGAGGCTCTGATAAATTTCCTTTCAGTACAAACTGTAAAACAATCATGAATATATGTCATTTTGGTATGAATAGGTAGCTCCCTTATTTAATGTCTGTGTAGTTTTGATATACCACTCAGAACATCATCTTTTACTCCAAACCCTTTGTAGCCATTTACCTAGTACTTTGGATATATGATAATTGAGTTTAACAGTACAAGTCTGTGATAATAAGCATCATTGCAAAAATAAATTTATTACTTCCTGAATTTTCATTATTCTCAACATTATATTTAATTACTAATGTCACTAATTGATCTGTTAGTATAACATGACAATAATCTTGACTCTAATTTTGGAATAATTGTCCATAATTTTTCCCAAGTTGCATATGTCTATTATCTTCTGCCATAAAGTAGTTGATATAGTGCATTCGTTATAAAATAAACAAGTAAACCGGGCATGGTGGTGCATGCTTTTAGTCCTAGCACTTGCGAAGCAGAGGCAGGCGGATCTCTGTGAGTTTAAGGCCTGTTCTAAAGAGTGAGATCCAGGCCAGCTGGGTCTAAAGGGAGACCCTGTTTCAAAATAAAAATAAATAAATAAATAAATAAATAAATAATATAAATAAATAATAAAATAAACAAGTAAATAAAATCAAGTGATATTCCATATGTTTTAAAATGCTACTGTATTGGGGCTGGAGAGATGGCTTAGCAGTTAAGAGCACTGACCGCTTTTGCAGAGGACCTGGGTTCGATCCCCAGCACCCACATGGCGGCTGAGAACCTTCTGTAACTCCAATTCCAGGAGAACTCCAGTTCCAGGGGAATCCAATGCCCTCTTCTGACCTCCGCGGCAATGCACGACACGGGTGCACAAACCTACAAGCAGACAGTACATTCATACACATAAAATAAATAAAAACTAAAAAATGGTACTGTATTGTAGTACGTACTATTTTATGACTCACAAATAAATAAAATGTACATATCTTGAGTGTTGGCTTCATGGTTTTGAGAATTATTTACCTCTATAAAACAACTACCTCACATCATATAAGACATTTCCTTATCCCAAATTTCTCTCCTGCCCTTTCTTCTGGGAGTTTGTGTTCATCCGCAGATAACTCATTTCTTATTTCTATTAGCGTGGAGTAGATTCACCTGTTCCTTGAACTCATGCAAAGTCACATTATATGGGAATATTTTTTCTTCTAGATTTCTTCATATAAATAATGTTGAGATTTTTTTTCATGTTCTAGGCCTCATTCAAATTTTAATTCTTTTTTATTGTTAGGTAGTATTCAATTTCTTTATCCATTTTTCCCTTTAACAGAACTTTGGATTATTTCACATTTAGCTATTATGCATAAAGTCTGCTATGACAATTATTATATTCATTTTCTATAGACATATGTTTAAATTTATCACAGTTTACCACCTAGCAATGAAATTGATAATGCTGTATGATAAACATTTTATTTTATCATCTTTCTGTTTAGTGTCTTTATGGCATAGGCTTTTCTACTCTACAATTTATTGGTGCATTTAGATATTACAGAATGCTTCTTTTAAACAATGTTTAGATGCATCTTACTTTTTATCCAGTCATAATTCCTTTCAAATGAAGTACTTACTTTATTAATATTTAATGGAATTATGGCTCTATTAAATTCCACTTAATCTTTCTATATTTGTATTCATTTTCTATGGTTTTCCATTTATTATTTGTCCCAATATTCATCTCTTTCTAACTTTTGGGGAGTATCGAGATATTGTTCATAAATATTCATAAGATGCATTTATTATTCAATTTTGTACTTTAATGGTTTTTTTAGCTGTACTTCTTTGAGTGTCTGTCTGTCTGTGCTTGGTTCAGTGTTACCATAAGGCATGAAAGTATCACCTTGAATAAGATATTACTTAAAGAATGACCCAAGAATTATACAACAGTACAATTTCACTTGGTCTATGTTCCCTTCCTTCCTTCCTTCCTTCCTTCCTTCCTTCCTTCCTTCCTTCCNGTCACTGGAGTAACTGGTGCAGAGCCTGAGGACTCCAGAAAATATGCTAGCCATGGGTCCATGATTGGTGCCCCTCATATGTGCTGCTCTGATGACCAATAGTGTGTCAGACCTGATATCATAGGTAACATGTGCATATGTGCCAAACTCCACTTTTCTTGTGGCATCCTCTTCAGTTAGAGCCCTGCCTATGATTTTTGGCAATGATTCTGCCCTTAATCCAACCATGGGTCCTACTTCACAAATTGAAACAGCACCTTTTCTGCCCTAATGGGAGCCAGTCCTCTCTGTTTCCAGGTTTTACTTAACTCAGTACGAAATTATCTCCCTATCAGGCTTGCCTGAGGGCTCCCATTTTTATTCCTCCTAACTAAAATCTCATGTGAACTGGTGGAAAAAGGAAATTGCCACAGTCATTTCTCTAATTGTATTACATTCCACAATGCTACTGACTTTATTTACATCCTTAGGACTTCAGCAGTTGAATGGTTGCAGTGAATCTGACCACTTCTTGCTGGAAGGGCTGACCAAGCTGGAGCATGTGGTCACTCTCCATCATCACAACAAAAGGGTTGTATGGGTCATTCATCCTAGGTATTATCTCCCTTATTGTTGGAATTAAAGAAGCAGTTGTCTCAAATGTGTCAATCACAAATAACCTGCGGACTGCAGCGACAGTAAACATTTAGTCAACATCATTTCAGCTAAGACTCTTGTACAAAATAAAGTTATTAGTAACCATCTGCACCTGGACATATATACCCTGCTATTTGAAATTTTATTTACCATGATTCATACTGTTTTTGATTGATGTTATATTTGTATGACCCCAATGTTACTCAGATTTATGTAAACCTCTCCAGTTAGATTAGGGGACCCTGCCATAAAACCAGATTCTCTTATTCTTTGATGACACATATAAGAACTGGAGACAGATGTTTACTATTTGGTTTAACCTTTATTCAGTTTTTACATGTGCATTGATCATTGGAGTTGTTTATTGCTTTGTAAAATACTCATGGCCATTTTGGCCAGACAAAGGCAAGTGACCACCACTACTGTCATGCTCTCAGAGGTTGTGGAGGCAAAAACATATGGGGAAGATATGATAAACCAGTCCTGGTTTCAGTCATATTTTGCCCATTTCAAAGCACAATCCTCCTACTACACTAGGAATTACTATAGTACACGGCACACCCTGTCACCTGACTCTAGCACTCACTTGGCACCATGAGCCAACTTGTTTGTCTGCCCTCCCATTTCTGGGTATGCCCCACAAAATGTGATGATGTGGAGCTCTAGAATTAGTCACTGGGAGGTGGGGCCATATGTTGTAGAGGGTACCTGCCCCAGACATATGTAAGCTGTATGTTGCATAGAATAAGTGGATTTGAACTGTATGACATGGTCTCCAGGATGTTGTTGCAGTAACCTCATGCAATAACCTCTTCAGCCTGTTCAAATATGGGACTTAAATCCCTCCACATGGTAAGATAACTCTTTTTCCATGGGGGCATGTATTAGTCACGTTTCTGTTGCTGTGACATGACCACCATGACCAAGAGAACTTTGAAAAGGAAGAGTTTATTTGAGCTTACTATTGACAGTTCCAGGGAAGCAGAGTCCATTGTGGTGGGAGGCATGGTGGCTGGGGCTGAAGGAGATAGGAGATAGCTGATATTCACATTGTGCAATGAGTACAGGAAGTCAAGAGAGAGAGAGAGAGAGAGAGAGAGAGAGAGAGAGAGAGAGAGAGACTAGAGACTGGCAAGGCTTGTTAAACTCACTAAGCCCACCCCCAGTCACGTACTTCCTCCAGAATGGCCACACTTTATAAGACCTCCCAATACAGTGCCACCAACTGGGGACAAAAAGTCTGAATACTTAAAGCCTATGGGGAACACTCTCACTCAAATCACCACATTCCACTCCCTGGCACCCATAGGCTCACGACCATATAAAATGAAAAATGCATTTAGTCCAACATTAAAAGTCCCCATTGTCTTTACCATTATCAATTCTATTCAAAAGTCAATAGTCCAAAGTCTCTTCTGAGACCTATGCCAATTTCTTAATTGTAAGTTCCTGTAAAATGAAAAGACAAATTACATACTCCCAACATACAGTGGATCCAAATATACATTCCCATTCAAAAAGGGAGGAAGAGAGGCACAGTGAGGAAATACTGGACCAAAACAAGACCAAAAAGCAGCAGGGCAAATACCAAGTCCAGTAGCTCCTTGTACGACTTCTGGGAATTTACTTCCAAAGGGCTTAGATGGCTCAGCACTTCCAGATTTGTGTGCACCATATATCTCTTCCTTAGGCTGGTGCCATTCCCTGTATGCAGCTCTCCTTAGCAAATATCTCACAGCTATGGAATCTCGAATGTTTTCTTGTGGTCTCCCCTGCCAACAATGCTTCACATTCACAGCTTCACAGAATGACCTATTAGGGCCTTCTTTAATCAGGGACACCTCTGCTGCACTCTGCCTGACCTATGCGGCTCTCTGAAACCTCAGAGAAAGAAATGAAGACCCCTTTACTCTTGGATGCTTCATGCCTCTAAAGCCAGCACCATGTGAATAAAACTGTTGAGTTTGGCTGCAAGTTTGGGATGGACCCTAGCCTATTTCAACCACATTTGCAACTTTTCTCTGCCTTGGACTTGTTGCAGCAGAAAATACTTTCAGTATTTTCCTTTCAAAAGTTGGAGGCTTAGCTGGGTGTGTTCTTGCCCTGAAGGTACTGTTTCCATTGTTTACTTGTAAATCTAGATGCCTCTCCTTAATCACTTTAATCTCACTTTTTCCATTGTTTACTTGTAAATATCCAGGCCTCTCCTTAATCACTTTAATCTCCTTATCAAAGAGAGCATCTCCTTCACAGACTTTGGCCCCACCTTTAATCTTCCTACTGCACTTTTCAGATCCAATATGTACATTCTGCATGTCTTTGTTCCCCATCTGCTCTTTTTCACTGTAGATCTGCACAGTGTTCACAATTAATAGCCATGCCAACATTTCTACATTAGGCTGGGTTGAAATATCCTCCACCAAAGACATTAGTCCATTGCTTTTCAACTTAGCATCAGGCAAGCATTTGGGCTATGGGAAAACTGCCAGCAGAATCTTTGTCAAAATATCCCAGTTGCTTCCTAAGTCTTTACTTTCCTCTTGAACTACATTTTTTGCAGCAATGCTTCCTTTCAGGTTTCTACTAGAATGCCCTGTGAAGCTCTGCTTATAACAGTCAACAATATTTCTCACCCAAAGTTCCAAAGTCTTCCACATTTCTCTGAAGACCCACATAGTCAGATTCTTCACAGCCAACTGCCCAATATCTGGTACCAAGAACTGTATTAGTCACTTTTCTGTTGTCACCATGACCAAGGGAACTTATAAAAGGAAAATTTTATTTGAGTTTATTATTGATGAGTCCAGAGGATCAGAGTCCATCGTGGTGGGAGGGATGGTGGCCAGGGCTGGAGCAGAAAGCTGAAGTTCACATCTTGCAATGAGTAAAGGAAGGCAAGAGACTTGCAAGGCTTTTTAAACTCACTAAGCCCGCCCCCAATGACGTACTTCCTGTGGCATGGCCATACCTTCTATGACCTCCCAGAAGAGTGTCACAAACTGGGGACAAAATGTCTGAATACCTAAAGCATATGGAGGATATTCTCACTCAAACCACCACAAGACAATTCTGAGTTTATGTTCTCTTTGTGTATCAACAGACATATTTAATTCTTTATTTTATTTTTAATTATTTATTTATTTGTATGAATGTATTGTCTGCATGTAGGTTTGTGCACCCATGTCGTCGTGCAATGGCGTGGAGGTTAGAAGAGGGAATCGGATTCCCCTGGAACTGGAGTTCTCCTGGAATTGGAGTTACAGACAGTTTTCAGCCACCAAGTGGGTGCTGGGTATCAAACCCTGGTCTTCTGCAAGAGCAGTCGGTGCTCTTAACTGCTAGGCCATCTTGCCAGCCCCTTAGTGAATTCTTAGTCTCTAGAATCAGCTCCACAGTAATTTGACCACAATTTTAAGAAGTATATATTTAAAAGTGAGATCATATTCTCAGATACTAAGAATTAGGACTTCACCTTCAGCATTGGATGAGGTGGGTAATTCAAGTATGAATATATTATATTTTACATAATTTATTATGGAGTATATGCCATTATCAGACATAATTGCTAGACAGTTATCATTATCATTTTCTGTGATTCTATTTCATTTTTTTGAGATGCTATTTTGTTATAGAATTGAAATGGTAAACAAAAATAAAATGATGCAAAAAATTAAATCTAAAAAATGAAAAATATTTAAGGGGTAGAGTCACCCAGCCAGTTGGACACTCACCAGTCCCAGAGAGAGGAGGCAGCACAGCACCTGGGGAACAGGTGAGCACAACACCAGGGGGGTCATCACTCCCCTGAGCTTGGCCTGTTGACTGCCAGACAGCCACACCTCACCCAGTGTGCACAGTAGCAGGGTAGAATCATCCAGCCAACTGAACATCCACCAGGTCCAGAGGCCACGAGCAAACCGGCCACCCAACTCTCTTGAGCTACAGTGAGGGTATCCCATTGAGAATAGCTGTAGCAACATCCCAGGACAAAGTAAGTGCATGCTCAGCAGGGAACTGACCTGATTGTTACCTCATGACTTCTGGAGGACCTCCAGACCAGAAAGGGAAGAGTCAGCTGAACCTCCCAATATAAAACCAAAAGGGAAAACTAGAAACCTAACACAACCAGCCCTCCATAAACCAAGGAGTAGACAATGAACATATGTGTAGGAAACAAGCAAGTTAAGCTTTAAATGTAGCGAAGAAACATTGGAGATTCACACCAGAATACAAACAATTAAACAAACCCACATGCCAAAAAACACAAATAAAAAGCGACATGGGAAAAGGACATAATAAATCTCCACCAGACCCTACCAGTCCTACACAAGATCCCTACAACGAGACCTTGCTGGAAGGAACCCAGGACATGGATATGAGAAGAACTATCATAGACATAATAAAAAAAATCAAAGAATATAAAGAACAAATCAGAGAACTAAAGAGAGAGAATGAAGAACTCAGGAAAGAACTGGAGGGAAAGAATGACAAACTCCAGAAGGAACTAGAAGAGGAGAATGACAAACTCTGATAGGAACTAGAGGAAAATAATGACAAACTCCAGAAGGAAATAGAAAAACTGAAAAAAAAATCCCATGCTGAAATGAAAAGGGAAACAGACCAGTGAAACAAGGAGCTACTAGGAAAGAATGATAAGCTCCAAATGGAAGTGGAAATAATAAACAAATCACAGGATGAAACAAAAAATGAAATTGAACACTCATCTAATCAACATGAAAGGATGGGAGAAAGCCTCAAAAGCAGATTGGATGAATCAAAACATAGACTATCATATCTGGAAGTTAGCAAGGAAAAACTAGAAAGCTTATAAAAAAGATTATGGGAAAAAAAAAAGCAAGAGTGGAACAATCAGGAAATTTGGCATGCTATGAAAAGACCAAACCTTCATATCATAGGGCTAGAGGAAGAAGAATCCCACAACCTCACAACAATATTGATCATATCTTCAACAGAGTAATAGAAGAAAATTTCCCTAAACTGAAAAGAGACAAACTCATATAAATACAAGAAGCACAGAGAACTCCAAATAGCCAAAATCAGAAAAGAAATTCCCCACACTATATCATAGTTCAAACACTAGACACACAAACCAAAGACAAGATACTGAAAGCCACAAGATAAACACAGCAAGTTACATATAAAGGAAAACCAATCAGAATTACAGCTGACTTCTCAGTGTAAACTATGAAAGCCAGAAGAATGTGGACTAATATATGCCCAGGACTAAATGATTATAGATGCCAACCCAGATTACTATAACCAGGAAAAATGTCAATTATAGCTGAAGGAGAAAGAAAACAAATTCATTACATAACTAAGATGAAAGAGTATATGCCAGAAAAACAAAACACTTCCGAAAATAATCAAAACTGTCCAAAGGACAGAGGAAAGGAGCACCTATCACCATGCAGCTATAGAGAGAAATTAATATAAGTTTAACTGTAAAAATACAAACCTAGACTAAGAATAAAAACACAAAATAAGGTGAATGGAAGAAGCACACATCTCTTAATAATAACCTTAAATATTAATGGTTTAAACCCCCCAGTGAAAGACATAGACTGGGAGAATGGATTAGGAAACAGAATCCATGTATATGCTCTCTACAGGAAACCCATCTCACCCTCAGGAAAGGCACCAACTTAAAGTGAAAGGATGGAAAAATATATTCCAAGAAAATAGCAAAAACCAAGAGATGCAGGGATGGTTCAAAATACATAAAACAATAAACATCATAAAACACATAAATGGATTGAAAGACAAAAAAACACAGGACCACCACAATTGATGAAGAAAAAGTCTTTAACAAAATCCAGCATCCTTTCATATTTAAAGTTCTAGAGGGAATTGGACTGGAGGGACCATTCCTCAAAATAATAAAAGCCAGATACAACAAACCCACAGCAAACACCATCATAAATAGAGCCAAGTTAGAACCATTCCCCTAAAAGGCAGGAACCCAGCAAGGCTGCCCCTTATCACCATTCTGCTTCAATATAGTGCATGAAATACTTGCTAGGGCAATAAGACAAGAAATAAAAATTAAAGGAGTACTAATAGGAAAGAGGAAGTCAAGCTATCCCTTTTTGCAGATGATATGATAGTTTACCTAAGGAATTTAAAACTCCACCAGAAAAATTCTAGAGGGCTGGAGAGATGGCCTAGTGGTTAAGAGTGCTGACTGCTCTTGCAGAGGACCTGGGTTCAATCCCCAGCACTCACATGGCAGCTAGGAACCGTCTTTAAGTCTAGATCCAGGGGAATCCAATGTCCTCTTCTGTCCTCTGAGGCATTGCATGACAGGAATGCACACACCTACATGTAGACAGTGCATTCATGCACATAATAAAATAAAATTTTAAAAATCTTTACAAAATTAAAAAGAAAAACCATAGAAATGATAAAGACTTTCAGTAAAGTGGCAGGATGCAAAATTAACCTAGAAAAATCAGTAGTCTTTCTTTACACCAAAAATAAACACAGAAGAAGGAATATAAAGAGACCTTCCCACTCACAATAACCTCAAAAACCAATAAAATATCTACTTACAAACCTAACCACGGACACCAAAGATCTCTCCAACCACTGATACATCTGACAGCATTACCTTCCAGAATACATAAATGTCTCAAAAAAAAAGGAAAAAAGAAGTAATAATCAAATGACCCACTCAAAAGATGGAGTAACAAGCTGAACAGAGACTTCACAAGTGAGAGAGTAACAATGGCTGAGAAACATATTAAAATTTAGTCAACATTATTAATGATTAAAATGCAAATTAAAACTACTTTAAGATATCATCTCACTCCAATAAGACTGGCTAGGATCAAGAAAACAAATGATACCAAATGCTGGAGAGATTTTGTGTAAAGGGGAACACACATCCCACTGCTGGTGGGAATGTAAACTTGCACAACCACTATAGAAAGCAGTATGGAGAACCCTTAAAAGACTCAAAATGAGCCTACCACCTCACCCAGTCATACCATTCCTGGGCATATACCGACAAGACTCATCCTACTGCAGATATACATGCACAGCCATGTTTATTGCAGGTCTCTTCACAATAGCTAAAATTTGGAATGAATCCAAGAGCCCCTCAACCAATGTGTGGATACAGAAAATGTGATAAATCTACACAATGGAGTTTTATGCAGTGGTAAAGAAAGATGACATCATGAAATTTGCAGGTAACCAAATGGAGCTAGAAGATATTATGTTAAGTGTGGTAACACAGTCTCAGAAATACAAACAAAGAATGGTATTCCTCGTTTGTGGATGCAAGCATCCAATAAAGCAAACTGAGTGATATTAATGTTATATTTCTCTTTATCTACAAGGAACTGTACTCTTAGAATATGAATGGGCTCTAGAATTAACCTACTACCTATTTTCAGACTATAATTTTGGTACAAGTGTGGAGGATATGTTAGCATATTTTAGAGCAATATAAAATTAAAAGGTAAAAATACAAATACCTAAATATGATTTGTAATTAAAATACAACTTTCACATGACATAATTTTAGTGTATGTGTGTCATATATAAATGTATATGCTGAAGCAATACGGATTGGAGGGAACAACAACAACAAAAGTACTGGGACAAAGAACTGAGGGAAGAAGTAGATTTCTTCCCCTCCAAAAAATAATGTTCTGCTTTGAAAATCTTTGAAAAGTCTCAGAAGGGGAAACAGGACATGTATGGCAGACTGCATGAACTTTGGGAGGGGCGGGTGGGCATGGAAATACAAATGAGTCAGAATTGAACTGAGAAGTGTTGTATGAAATGGACAAAACTTTAACAAAAGATTTTAAAAAGTGCAAAAAAAAAGTCTTGAATTGGAATCAACAGAATACTAAATATTTGTAATACTCTTCCAGTGACACAGTCAACAAGCCCTAGTGAACATGAACCCATAGCCTTTGATTTCTCTTATTCTCCAAAATCACTGGCGTGGAAAAAAAAAATACATTTAAACTGCATCAAATCTCCAAGGCTAAATTACTAAGTAAAATAAATTAAATTTGTTTGTGTGTCCCATTATCATTACTGATTTCTAGAAAAGCACAGATTTCACAAAGGATGTAAAATTTAAGTGGTTTAGGGCTGGAGAGTTGGCTCAGCAGATAAGATCACTCCCTGGCTGCTCTTGCATAGAAGCTGGGTTCAATTCCCAGCACTCACGTGGTGGTTAAGAACTTCTAACACCAGTTCCAGGGGAATCTGATGCCTTCCTCTGTCTTCCACAGACATTGCATGACAGGCCTCACTTATATACATGCAGGCATAACACTCATATACATAAAATTAAAAAAATAAGTAAAATATTTAAAAGGTACATGTTTATTTCAATATTGCTTCAAGTCACTCATAATGACGTTTCCAGGTATTTTTCATTTTATTTATTTATTTTATGTGTATGAATGTACTGTCTGCATGTAGGTTTGTGCATCCATGTCGTGCAATGCTGCGGAGGTCAGAAGAGGGCGCGGCATTCCCCTGGAACTGGAGTTCTCCTGGAATTGGATTATGGACGGTTCTTAGCCGTCATGTGGGTGCTGGGGATCAACCCAGGTCCTCTGCAAGAGCGGTCGGCACTCTTAACCTATAGGCCATCTCTCCAGCCTGACGTTTCCAGTTTTACTTTAAATGTGTAATTAATAAAACTTCCCATTTAAATAGATTTCAAAATAATGATAAAACTAAATTATAGTACTTAAAAATAGTTTCTAGTAAATTGATATAAAATATGTGTAGATATCTACTATGTCCAGATATTGATGATTAAATTTACTAACAACTTGATGTAAATATTTTGTGAGTAAATTTGTTGCATTATTTATATACTTATTTATTTGTTATGTATTTTATTTTTGTGTGTGTGTGTGTGTGTGTGTGTGTGTGTGTGTGTGTGTGTGTGTAATTGTGCTTGAGTTCCATGTCATGGAATATGAGTGGATGAGGAAAATTTGTAGAAGCTTGACCTGTTCTTTGATTATGTAGAATTTATGAATTGAATTCAGGTTGTCAGTCTTGGTGGCAAGTCCCTTTAGCCATTGATCCATCTCATATGCTGTATGCCTTTTAATAAGTTTCATTTTAAATCTTAAAGTAAATGTAATTTGTCATTAATGAATTATGGAACAATTACATTTCTTTTTAATTAATTTATTCCTATTGATGATTGTATATTTCGTACATGACCTTCTGTCTAATTTAGACAAATTGCCCTCTCCTTGCATCCTCCCAACCCCAGCTCATGCCTTCTGCTGTACATGTTTTGCATCTTTTTCTCAGTCTTTCCAAAGTTTTTCACTGCAGATGCTTATTGTTTGGGGCAGAATTTAACTGTATAAGTCAGTTATTTGATCCAGTCGTTATGTTGTTGTCCCCTCCTCTTTGTAGTGCTCAAAAATATGCCCATATAATGATCACATATGTATCAAAATTATGACCTCAGAGACTAAACTGTACGTTAATTCCAAAATATGTTTAAGCATTCATATTTTCCCCCTTTAATTTTATATTACTCTAAGATGCAAATACAAAACTTCTATCCATCTATAGTAACTACAGAGAAAGAGTCTGAAAAAAAGTGGTATGTTAATTCTAGAGCCCATTAATAGATTCATATCATGGGCTGGGCATGGGGGTGCACGCCTTTAATCCTAGCACATGGGAGGTAGAGGCAGGCAGATCTTTGTGATTTCAAGGCCACCCTGGTCTACAGAGCGAGTTCCAGGACAGCTGGGGCTACAGGGAGACCCTGTATTGAAATGACGAGAGAGAGAGAGAGAGAGAGAGAGAGAGAGAGAGAGAGATTGATTCATATCATGAGAGCACATTTGCTTTCAGATAAAAATAAATATAACAATCATATTTTTAAGCTTGCTTTCCAGTGGGGATTTAGTGTTAGCATCCACAAATGAGGGTAACCATTTTTGACATTCACATTTTTCCCCTTTAATTTTACTATAAAGTATTCATATATACCTTCCCCACATATACTACAATTACAAAGTCTGAAGATCAGTGGTAGGTTAATTCCAGATACCATTAAGGTATTCACATTATAATGGTGCAGTTGCTTTCAGGTGATTAAAAAGTATTACTCAGTTTGCATTACTACTAGCTATTTGTTACTAGCATACACAGATGAGGGATACAATTTTTTGCTTGTTATTCTGGAACTGTGTTACTTTGCTTAGCATAATGTCTTCTAGTTACATCCATTTACCTGTAAAGTTCAGGATGTCATTTTTCTTTACTGCTGAATAGAACTCCATTGTGTATATGTACCACATTTTCTCTATCTACCCTTTGGTTGAGGGGCATTTGGGTTGGTTCCAGTTCTTTGCTACTGTGAAGAGAGCTGCAATAAACATGATGTGCATCTTTGCGGTAGGATGAGTATTGTGGGTATATACTCAGGAGTGCGTCAGGCGGCAAAATCATTTTGAGTCTTTGAAGGGTTCTCCACACTGCTTTCCATAGTGGTTGCACAAGTTTACATTCCCAACAGCAGTGGATGAGCTTCCCCCTTTCCCCACACCTCTCCAGCATTTGGTGTCTTTGGTTTTCATGATCTTAGTTAGCCAGGATTACTGGAGTGAGATGATATGTTAAAGTGGTTTTAATTTGAATTTCCTTAATTATTAATTATGTGGAATAGTTTTTAAGATGTTTCTCGGCCATCTTTAATTCCTCACTTGTGAATTCTCTGTTCAGATCTTTACTCCATCTCTTTAGAGGGTCATTTGTTTTCTTATGTCTTTGTTTTTTGAGTAGTTTATATATTCTGGAAGTTAATGTTCTGTCAGATGTATCACTGGTGAAGATTTTCTCATGCTCTGGGTTTTATCTTTACTTCATTGATTTTTTTATTTCACTGTACAGAAGCTTTTGAGTTTAATGAGATCCCACTTGGCTATTGTTGACCTTATTTCTCATGCAGCTGCTGTTTGATTTAGAAAGTCTTTTCCTACACCTATGTCTCTTAGATTTCTGCCAAAGTTTTCTTCTCTCACCTTTGGAGTTTCAGATTCCTTTTTGAGGTCTTCGATCCATTTGGAGTTGATTTTTGAACAGGTTGAGAGGTAGGGATTTAATTTTATTCTTCTACAAATGGTGAACCAGTTTTGCCAGCACCATTTGCTCAAGATGCTCTCTTTCTTCCATTGAGTCTTTTGGGCCCCTTTGTCAAATATGAGGTGGCTGTCTGATGAAGAATCTGGCTGCATTATGATCTTGTCATGAGAGTTCTCAAACATTAGGAGGTGTCAGTTTTACTTCTTACTTCTCTTATTCAGAATTATAGTGAGAAATAGTAATGAGAATGGTGATATTTTAGAATGATTTCAATAACAAATGAGACTGTATGAAGCAGATCTCCATATGTACTAGTTTACTGTCCAAAAATCACAAGGGTGAAATATGAAGAGACTTAATACCTTTTAATGAGCAGTAATATACTAATAGTGAAATATATACTATACAGCTAAGTAGGATTAAATGGCAGGATTTTTGAGAACATATTAGATAGGTAAAAATAACTTACATTTTTATTTTTATTTATTATTATTATTATTATTATTATTTTGTGTACCATTCCTGGAGGCACTGCAATAACCAGTCGATGGGTGGAGTGGATGGATCAATCTTCCATTCCAACTCCTAGTCTCAAAAATCCATTCAATATATTGTCCTCGGACAGAGGACGCACCAGACATCAAACTGACAAGAACAGACACTACATTTGATCTTAGCCAAAAGGGCTGAGAAGCAATAACTTATATTTTTAAAGAGTAATAGACAACACTGTAGTTTTATCATTTATTGCCTTA
Organism: Rhizomys pruinosus; assembly: GCA_009823505.1. Taxonomy (NCBI): domain Eukaryota; kingdom Metazoa; phylum Chordata; class Mammalia; order Rodentia; family Spalacidae; genus Rhizomys; species Rhizomys pruinosus. The sequence goes on along the minus strand of VZQC01008360.1, from coordinate 13,913 downwards.
TTTTAGATTTAGATTGCAGAAGAGTATTAATCTACTAAAATAAATGTTTCCAAATAATATGCATAGATATAAGCCTAATAATGAATGATATACCATAGTACAGTCAACCACACCAAGACAGGTATGATTTCTCTCATGAATCATTTGTTCAATTTCAAAGTTGAACTAATAAATTTTAAAAAAGACAAAATATGTGAAATATACAATTCATTAGTGATAGTTAAGAGATTATTCAAACTTAGCAGAGTATAAATTCTTGAAGTATTCTCAGATGATTGTCTGGATCTTTTCTTTATCTGTTATGATGCTTCCTTTTCATCATGAATAGTATGACTTTGGAGTTGCTCTTTCTTCCTTTTGGTTAACTGGGCTAGAGGTCTGTCTAACTTAGTTATCCTTTCAAAGAACCAACTTTTGGATTCATTGATTTATTTGTATTGTTTTCTTTGTTTCTATTTAGCTGATTTCTGATCTGATTTTTTGTTATTTTTTCCTGTCTGTTGGGTTTAGGGTCCATTTGTTGTTGTTACTCAAGTTTTTATTTTTTCTCTAGTGTTAGATAATTTATATTTTCCCTTTCTTTTTTTATTTTTGTGGGCACTTAGGGGTATAAATTTCCCTCTTAGAAATGCTTTTAAATTATCCCACAGGTTTTGTTGTTTTGTATTATCTTTTTCATTTAGTTCCATGAATAATTTAATTTCATTCTTTATTTCTTCCCTGATCCATTCATTATTCAAGATTGTGTTGTTTAGACTCCATGTGTTCTTGTTGCTAGCTGGGCTTATTCTGGTGATAATTGTGAGCTTTATTGCACTGTGGTCTGATAGAATGCATGAAATTATTTCAATCCTTTTATATTTGTTGAGTTTTCTTTTGTGTCCCAGTATGTACTTGATTTTAGAGAATGTTCTGTGGAGTGCTGAGTAGAAATTATACTCTCTGGTGTTTGGGTGAAATATCTGGTAGATGTTTGTGAGGTCCATTTGTTGTATTGTATTGTTCAGTTCCAATGTCACTCTGCTTACTTTTGTCCAGTTGATCTAGCCAAAGGGCTCAGTCCCCCACTATTATTGTGTTGGGATTAATCTGTGTCTTGAGGACTTGCAGAATTATGTTAATATAGTTTGGTGCACCTGAGTTTGTTGGACAAACAGGTAAGATTGTGATGTCTTCCTTGTTAATTGTTCTTCTGATAAGAATGTAGTGGCCCTCTTTGTCTCTTCTGATTGACTTTATTCTTCTGCTTGCTTTTTTGTACCATTTTCTTGGAATATTTTTTCCATCCTTTCATTTTGAGTTGGTGTCAACACTTGAGGGTGAGATGGGGATCTTGTAGGCAGCATATAGATGGAATCTGTTTCCTAATCTATTCTCCCAGTCTATGTCTTTTGATTAGGGAGTTCAGTCCCTTGATATTTAAGGTCATTATTTTGAGATGCGTGTTGCTTCCTTTCAACTTATTCTTGGCTGGCATTCTTGGTCTAGATTTGTATTTACACTGTTATGCTTTTATTAGTTTCTCTCTTTAGTACGTTGGGGATAGTTGCAACTTTTCTTTGTTCTTTGGATTGCTTTGAGTATTTTCTGAAGTTTTGGGTTTTTTTGACATGCATTCTTTCTTCTTGTTTATGTCATGAAAGGTTTTTCTTTCTTCAACTATAATTGATATTTTTGCTAGGTATAGTAAGCTGGGTTGACATCTAAAGTCATTTAGCACTGGGAATACATTGGTCCACATTTTTCTGGCTTTCATAATTTGCATTGTGAAGTCTGCTGTAATTCTGATGGGTTTACCCTTGTATGTAATTTGTTGTTTTCCTCTTGTGGCTTTCAGTATTTTGTCTTTGTTTTGTGCATCTAGTGTTTTAACTATGATATGGCATGGCGAGTTTCATTTCTGGCCTGGACTATTTGGTATTCTATGTGCTTCTTGTGTTTGTATTGGTTTATCTTTTTTCAGTTTGGGAATTTTTTTTCTATTATCCTGTTGAATATTTGGTCAATACCATTGCCTTGACATTCTTCTCATTCCTCTATCCTTGTGATGTGGAGAATTGGTATTTTAGTAAGTATCTAACATTTCCTGGTTATTCCATTCTTTGTTTTTCAATTTTTCATAGTCTTCCCTTGAGCATTTTAGATGTTCCATGCTGTTCTGTAGGTCTGATATTTGATATTCTATTTTCTGCTTCATACACTCTGCTTTGGAGGCTTTGTCCCATCAGTTCTTTTTCACTGAATGAATGTTCCATTTCATTTTTCATTTCTTTAGTATTTCCATTTCCTTTTGGAGCTTGACATTCTCTACTTGTAGCTCCTTGCTTTGCAGGTATCCTTCTTTATTCATTTCAGCCTGGGATCTTTTCAGTGTTTGTGATTCCTTCCAGAGTTTGTCTTTCTCTCCCTTTAGTTCTTTTCAGACATTGTGCTTCTATTCCTGTAGTTCTTTGCAGTGTCTGTGTTTCTCTTCCTCTAGTTCTTTTCAGATTCTGTGTTTCCCTTCTTCTAGTTCTTTTCAGAGTTTGTGCTTCTCTTCATCTTCTTTATACTCTACTAAGTTTGAAAATCTAAGAGAAATGGATGAATATCTGAAATCCTGGGAACCAACAAAGCTAAACCAAGAAGAGGTTGACAATTTAAACAGACCCATAACATTGGAGAAAATTGAAGACATAATAAAAATCCTCCCAACTAAGAATAATCCAGGCCCAGATGGTTTCACAGCAGAATTATATAAGACATTTAAAGAGGTCTTATAACCTTTATTACTCAAATTGTTCAGAAGGATAGAAACAGTGGTAAATAGCCCAAACTCCGTCTATAAAGCCAGCATCACTCTAATACCAAAACCAGGCAAAGACACAACCAAATAACAAAACTATAGATCCATTTCATTAATGAACACAAATACAAAAGTTCTCAACAAAATAGTGGCAAATTGCATACAGACCAACATGAAAAATATCATCCATCATGATCAAGTTAGATTCATACCAGAGATGCAGTGATCGTTCAAGATACAAAAATTAATAAACATGATAAAACACATAAATTGGCTGAAAGACAAAAAACGCNCCAAAACCAGGCAAAGACACAACCAAATAACAAAACTATAGATCCATTTCATTAATGAACACAAATACAAAAGTTCTCAACAAAATAGTGGCAAATTGCATACAGACCAACATGAAAAATATCATCCATCATGATCAAGTTAGATTCATACCAGAGATGCAGTGATCGTTCAAGATACAAAAATTAATAAACATGATAAAACACATAAATTGGCTGAAAGACAAAAAACTCATACAATCATCTCAACTGATGCAGAAATAGCCTTTGACAATACCCAACATCCCTTCATTTCTAAAGGTCCAGAGGGAATTGGACTAAAGAAAACATTCCTAAATCAAAGCAAAGCCATATAAAACAAACCAACAGCCAACATCATCCTAAATGGAGAAAAATTAGAACCATACCCCTTAAAAGTTGGAACCCAACAAGGCTTCCCCCTATTGCCACTCCTCTTCAACTTAGTCCTTGGAAAGCTTGCTAGGGCAATAACAAAAGAAAAGGAAATTAAAAGAGTACAAATCAGAAAAGAGGAAATTAAACTGTCCCTTTTGCAGAGGATATGATAGTTTACCTGAGGGATGCTAAAAACTCAACCAGAAAACTACTAGAATTGGTTAGAGTTTCATTGGAATAATACAATATTAACTAGAAAAATTAGTAGCTTTTCTTTACACCAATAATAAATAATTGGAGAAGGAATATAAGAAGACCTTCACACTCACAATAGCCTCAGGAAAAAAAATATATACTTGGGAACAAACCTAACCAAAGACACCAAAGAACTCTACAAATAAATTTTCAACTTCTGAAGAAGGAGATTGAAAATGACATCAAAAGATAGAAAGACCTCCCAGGCTCATTGATTAGAATAGTTAATATAGTAAAAAATGTCCATTTTACCCAAATTGATATATATTATATATATATATATAATATATATATATATATATTATATATAATATTGCAATGCAATCCCATAAAATTCGTCATGAGTTTTTCACAGGACTAGAAAAAAAATCCCTTAAATTCGTTGGAAAATTCAAAAGGAACCCAAATTGCTAAAGCAAACCAGAGTGAAAAGTGCAAGATGGGGGGGGGGTACTTACCAAGACTTCAAACTAAGTCAGGCCATAGTCATAAAGACAGCGTTGTACTGGCAACAAAAGCAGACCCATTTGACCAGTGACAAAAATTGAAGATCCAAACTTTCATCATCATACAATTTCAGCTATCTAATATTTGAAAAATGTGCAAAAACACTCAATGGAGGAAGGATAACACCTTTATATAATGGTGCTGTCAAAACTGAATCACCATTTGTAGAAGAACAAAATTAAACCCCTACCTCTCACCCTGTACGAAAAACAACTCCATGTGGATCAAAGATCTCAATGTGAAACCTGAAACCCTGAAGGTTGGAAAAGAAAAAGTTGGCAACAACCAATAATACATAGGTGTAGAAAAAGTCTTTCTAAATCAGACAGCAACTGCACAGGAAATAAGGTCAACAATTGTCAGATGGAACCTCAACAAACTCAAATGCTTCTGTACAGCTAAAGAAACAATCACAGAAATGAAGAGAAAACCCACAGTGTGGGAGGAAATCTTCACCTGTGATGCATCAGGCAGAGCATTAACATCCACAATATACAAACTCCCCCCCCAAAAAAAATGACTCACTCAAAAGATGGAGTAAAGAGAATAACAGAGATTTCACCAATGAGGAAGTAAAGATGGCTGAGAAACATCTTAAAATGTGTTCAACATCATTAATAATTAAGGAAATGCAAGTTAAAAGCACTCTAAGATATCATTTCACTCTGATAAGTCTAGCTAAGATCAAGAAAACAAAAGACACCAAATTCTGGAGAGGTTGTGGGGAAAGGGAAACACTCATCCACTGCTGGTGGGAAGGTAAACTCATACATCTGCTGAGGAAAGCAATGTGGAGAAATCTTAACAGACTCAAAATGGTCCTACCACCTGACCCAGCCATAACACTCCTGGATATATACCCACAAGACTAATTCTACTGCAAAGATACATGAACATCTTTGTTTATTTCATCTCTTTTCACAATAGTGAAAAGTTTGAAACAACCCAAATGACCTCAGCCGAGAGCTGGATAACAAAAATATGGTACATCTACACAATGGAATTCAATGCAGTGGTAAAGAAAGATGACATCATGAGATTTGCATATAAATGGACAGAAGTTGAATCCATTATGCTAAGTGAAGTAACACAGTCCCCCCCCCAAACAAACAAACAAACACGAATGGTTTCCCTCATTTGTGGATGCTAGTACTAAATCCCTCAACTGAAAGAAAAGCTGAGCAATGTTATTGTTATATTTCTTTGTATCTGAAAGCAACTGTGATGTTATAGTGTGAATATCTTAATGAGCCCTAGAATTAATTCACCACCTACTTTCAGGCATGGTAATTATTGTACATGGGCAGAAGGTATATATTCATATTTTAGAGTAATGTAAAATTAAAAGAAAAAATCTGAACTGTTGAACATAATAAAAGATGGGATGTGTGGATGAAACTGATCAATGATCATCAAGTTTGTTAGACTCAGTATAATGCTTTGGTGTCTGATTTTACAGTAGCATCAATATAAATGTGATATTGCATGAATTTTAAAAACCTCAAAGAAAGAACCATGTAATTTTGCTCCAAACTGTTGAATTTTTAACTACAAAGAAATTATACCTGTTTAAGTATCTAGACATGTTCAGCAGTTTTAAGTTTTAAACAATGTATATATGCATGAACCAACATGTGGCCCTATAAATATTTACAACTTTATATTTGTATATGTTAGCCAAAATAAATTAAATTGATAAAGGGAAAAATGATCACTAAAAAAAGACAGACTGCTCAAACTCAAAAATGTATTTTTCTTCTGACGATATTAAAATTTCCTCCCTTTTAAACTGCATTGTTTTGGTTGTCTTGACACTTATTCACACTCTTATATTTAAAATACTTGTTTTAAAGAAGTTCTGAATATGATATGCATGGTTGAGCATTCCTATAATTAAAACAGGAGAAAGGTAGAAAAAAGTGGATTACAAATTTGAGACAAGGCTAGGGCTATATAGTGAGTTCTCATCTCAAAAATATAAAAGCAACATTTTGAGTAAGATGATACTCTGTTGCTTAAAAAGTATCTTGCTGTCAAGTCTTTTACTTTGTACTTCATATCCTTTGCATTTTAACAGCATACACTATGTTTATTCATGAAATTCCATAGCAATGACAGTTTAGGGGACATTTAGTGTAATCACTACAAAATCAACACATAAACTCTACTGCCATAGCACTGCCATATTTGTGGAACATTAAATAACTTGCCTTTTATGCTTATGTAAGAACAGCTTTAAAGATGCAAATACCTCTCTCTATACATCACCTAATCTTGTACTATTTTCAAGAGTTAAGACAGTTATGCACGCTCAAGGCATTTTCCTCATGAGACAATTCTAATATGATAGAAATGATACATATTCTTTAAGCTTCTTTTTATAGGTAACGAAGATGATTGTTATATATAAATATTTAGAACACAACACTACTACTTAGTCTGCCACTGAATGTCTTTATCAAACATTTTAGTATGTGCAATATAAATTCTATGCATTCACTTTCTTGATGGTGACATGTACACTGAAATATTTCTGGTGTAGCTCTTATTCTCTTCACCAAAACAACAACAACAACAACAACAACAACAACAGCAACAAAACAAACACACAAAACACCTTCCTGACTATCCATTTGGATTAGTTACTTCTCTGTTCTGATAAAACCTAGGAAACTTATAGAAAGAAGAATGTTTTGGGCTAATGGTTCACAAGGGATAAGAGAACAACCTGATGGGGAACCATGGCTGAAGACACCGCTAGAACACAAAGCTGAGATGTTAAAATTCTACATGTTAAAGTAGACACAAGATGCAGAGGGACGAGCTAGGAATGGGACACTGTTGTGAATTTTTTAACCTTGTCCCTAGTTTACCTGATTGCCTACAGCAGGGCCATCATTTCTTAATATATCATGACTATCCACAAATAGTGCAACCATAAACTAAAATTCAAACACTTGAGACTATGTAAGACATCTATAATTCAAACTATCATATCCCACTCACTGACCACCATAGCAACATGGCTGTATCTTATAAAGAAAAATGCATTTAGTTCAACTTAAAAATACCCCTCTAAAATTAAGCAGCAAATGACATTCTTCCAATGTACTGAGGAAGTGAATATACATTTTGAGTCCAAAAGAAATTTCAGAATAAAACAAGATAAAAAATTAACATGGCAAATAAAAATTCCTGTAATTCCATCTCACATGAAATGGATGTTATTATAAAATGGCTTAGATTTCTGTCAATAGCCTCCCATCTTTGCTCCTGAGTTGGTTCTACTGTCTCTATACAGCTCCTCTTGATAGATTTCTCATGGCTATGGCAAGTCCAACATTTTCAGGGATCCAACACAACCCAGTCATCAATTCCCAGCTCCAGTCGATGACCTCTCATGATCTCTGATAGGATTAGTCCTGTCATCAGCACTTTTGACTCAATGCCCATATGAAACTGTGGAAGAAGAATCAACTACACCTTCACTTTTGCACTCTCTATCTTCTAAAGACAGAACCCACCAGACGACAATGCCAAAATGTTTCCAGCTTGACAATTTGTGACCCCTTCATCTGCATTATTAGCAGATTTGTTTGTTGTGGGATTCTAGAAGCAAAAGCTTTTTAATCCTTTGCTTCTCACAATGTGAAAGCTAACCTGGATGAGGTTTTGCCATGAAGGCAGTGTAGAAACTCCAATTCAGTATACTATACTTAATGTTGCTAATATAATTAATAATGATAAACACTCTTCCAGGAAACACCTTGGATGCAAAATTAAGCTTTGCAGAGCTCTTTTCCTCTCTAAACTACATTTTCTATTTTTATCAGACTTACTAGCTTCTTTTTACTATAGATATGCAGAAAAATTATCAATAATAACAAAGCCTCAGATGCAAAGTTAGGTTGTGTAAAATTCCCTCTGTTAAAGAATTGATTGCACCAGGCATGGTGGTGCACATCTTTAATCCTATCACTTGGGAGGCAGAGGTACGTGGATCTTTGTGAGTTTAAGGTGAGCCTGGTCTACAGAGTGAGTCCCAGGACAGCTGGGGCTACAGAGCATCCCTGTCTCGAAAAAAAAACACACAAAAAATAATTTATTCAACTAACATAAAATATTTTGTTGAATTTTATACATTTCATGTAAAAGATATTACATTTAAATCCCTAACTACACCACTACTCAATACCCCACTGCACACACTGCATTGAATGGATTTCATGCATTCTGTCATATGTGTTAAGTCATATCTGGTGAACTATTTATCCCCAGATTATACTCAATGCAAGTTCTTCTCCTGAGTCTAGTCAGCCTATCTAGAGTCACCCCTTTAAAGAAGAGCTACTCTCCCTCTTTTAGCAGTAATCATTTACCAACAGCTCCTCAACTAGGGTTGGCACCCACTGCTCATTTTCCTCATTCTAAGCTGCATTTTTATCTCATTGAGTCAGTGTGAGCCTTGTGTACACTGTCTCCATTGTTGCTAGTTCGTATGAGTAAGTTCTCAATAGCCTGAAAGCTTCTGTTTCCTTAAATTCATGAACCAAACCTGGATCTTATAATTTTTCAGTCCATTCTCCCAGAATGGTCCATGAGGGATGGGTGGGTGAGGTTTAATAGAGGAATACTATCCACACACACACACACACACACACACACACACACACACACACACATCCCAGTCACTTGTTATTTGTAATTTAGCCAATTGTGGCCTTCTGTGGGCATGGCGTTCAGTGGTAGGAGGAATTTTAGCTGGTGAGAGTTGAGGGATGTATTATTATATTCACTACACCCTCTTCTGTTATGTCCATGTGCTTTAAGTGTAGTGATTCCACAATAGATGTGTCACTTAGGGTCAGGGATCTCTCATACTTATATTGTCTGTGTGTGACCAGTTGTAATAGCCTCCATCTCTTGCAAAAGAAGATTCTTTGCTGAGTGATGTACAGAATAGCTGTGTCTAAATATGAAGATCCACATTTAGCATACAGTAAGAAATTTCCTTTGCATAATGATGTAGCTTAAATAGGATTTTCTGTAATGTCGAGGGCACATTCAGCCATGTGTATTTTAGTTACATTTATGGTGTCACATATGAATTCCCTCCCACAGAGAGAGATTTAAGTACAATTAGGTAGCAGTACTTGCCCCTTAGATAAAAGTGTCATTAGTACATCAATATAGTATTTTGTGCCAGCCATTGTGGTTATAAGGCTTTAGAGCTGGGTTGGACCATTATCTGCTTGCACATCTATGAGAGCTAAGCTTCAGGGAGGTTTCCAGGTCAGTTCTATCTTGATTGCTATAAGCCCTATATCTTTAGAAATAAGGTGTTACCTTTTGGTTCTGGTTGGTAGACAAGGGCTGTGTCAATAGCTTGTGTTATTTTGGAGTCTCTTAGATCACTCTGACCAACAAATCAAAGGGAGGAGTCTCCTGTCTGGCACTGTGTTCATTATTATATCATCTTCAGGCATGCATATGCACTAATATTCAGGTACTGAATTCGTATTTTCAATGTGTTCTTAAGTTAATAGATATCCTGTTGGATTCTTACTCTATGTAAGCTTTATTTATTCTCTCTCTCTCTCTCTCTCTCTCTCTCTCTCTCTCTCTCTCTCCCTGATATCCTTCCTCCCTCCTAAGTTTTAATGGCCACGTTTTCCACATTACCCCATTAATAAGACCTGTCTCCTATTATCCCTGCTCCCTTGAGTTCATTCTTTCTCTTTACCCTCACAATTCTTTCTGTAGCCTTCTATCCTTCCTTTCCAGGTTAGTCCCCATTTTTTTCCCAACTTTCCCCATGGTAACATTTTTTTTTCTTCTTTTTGCTCTCTTGGGATTTTTCCTTTCCCTTTAATTCAGTGCTTTTCCACATGCTATCCCTTCCATGTTTAACCCACCTGGGTCCTGAGGTTATATCAGGATATATACTCACATAGAACAGAGTGGTGCTAAGATCCACGAGAGAGAACATATGGTGATTGCTTTTCTAAGTCTGTTACTTCACTTTCACTTATATAAGGATATTATGTGGTCCATCCATTGACCGCTGCAATTGTCATAATTTTTGTAGTTTCCATTCCTACGGCTAGTGAAAGCCATTTGTGGAAATGAAACAGACTTTTTTTTTTGTTTGGTGTTTATTATTTTCTTTTTTCTTTCTTTCGTTTTTTTTTTTTTTTTTTTTATTGATTTTTTGGTATTTAGACAGACATTTAATCCAATTTCACACGATTCCCTTCCCTCCCCCACCCCACCCCACCCCACCTCAGCCAGATCATGCATTCTGTTGGCCGTAACTTTCTTGCATCTTTCTGTTTTTTTTTGTTTTCGTTTTGTTTTGTTTATCATTTTTTTAAACAATAATGGTAAGTTTTGAGTACAAGCATCCCTTCATGTAAAGAGCCAACTTGGCAAGCAGTTTGTGTCCAAACCCACCAAGCCTCATGGGTCCCATCCCACACATCCGCAGGGGGGGGGGTTTGTATGTCAACAAGTTGTTAACAATGAGTGTCCATTCTATATGGTTGTAGTCATTCAAAAACAATAACACATAGAGCCACCCCCCCAATCGCAAGCTATTCGCCTACTTCATCTATAATCATATCTAATCCTAACCATGCCCCCTCTTCCAGGCATTTGTCGCCTAGGCGTTAAGAAAGGGGGCACAGGTGGATGAGAAGCAAAACAGTCCTACTTTCTCTGGAGCTGTTGTCTTGGTCTCTAGTCAATTCTTGGCTGTTTTCTTTCATGGGCTGACAGCTGGGTCGCAGGCATAACCTTTCATATCGACTAATGAACGCACATGCAATTAGATATATAGGTATTTAAACATCACTAATCGTTATGGTAGGTTACTTAGGTATAGACACAGATGTTTGGATGGTATGTTAATCCATGAATTACATTTTCTTCTGTTAAGTATGACAGGGTCTTCGTGTGGTTTATAACATCTCCTAACCATTAGAGGATGCAAGCTTGTGGCATCAGTGCATTCATCAGTCAAGGGACATTTAGGTTTTATCCATTCCTTAGATATTGTGAAAAAATCAGCAAACAAACATGGATGTACAGAGAGTTTTGCCCTTTGGTTATATGCCGAGGTGTTACACAATAGAATTATATATTAGAATCCTTTTATTTTTTAAGAGTTCTCCTCACTGCTTTGCATACTGGTTGCAAGAGTTTGCATTTCTACCAGAAGAGAATGAGTGTTCTTCTGTTTCCATATTCTTGCCAGGATTTAGTGTCTTTTGTCTCTTGATCTTAGTCATTGTGACTGAGATAAAATGAACTCCTAAAGTGTTTTTATTTGTCATTCCCTAATTACAAAGGATGCTGAATAATTTTTAAGTTTTTTTTTTTTTGAGAATCCCCTGTTCATGGATTCTGCCATACATGTCTTGCATATTTTTCTTAATCTTCTTAAAGTTTTTGTATGTAGAAGTTTATTGTTTGGGGCAGAAGATAACTGTTTCAGTCAGTTCTTTGACCCAGTCCTTTTGTCATTGTTGCTCCTTCCCATTTGTAATAGACCCTCAACTGAGGACTGGATAAGGAAAATGTTGTACAACTAAATAATGGAATTCTATGGAGGGGTAAATAAAGACAGCATCATGAAATTTGCATGTAAATGGATGGAATTAGATTCCTTTATGCTAAATGAAGTAACACAGTCCCAGAGAAAAAATTGGCATATGGTGTCCCTCCTTGTGGATCCTAGAACAAAATATCTATTAATTCTTCCAATCTTTGGAGGTCTTTCCATCTTCTGCTGTCTTCTTCAAACTCCTTCTTCAAGGATTTTAAATTTTCATTATAGAGATATTTGGTGTCTTTGGTTAGGTTTGTTCCAAGGTTATTTATTTATTTATTTATTTATTTATTTATTTATTTTAGGCTATTGTGACTGAGAGGGTCTCCTTATATTCTTTCTCAATTTGCTTATTATTGGTGAAAAATATGGCTACTGATTTTTGTAGATTAATTTTGTAGCCTACCACTATACTGAAACTCTTGATCATTTCTAGGAGATCCTAGTGGATGTTTTTTGCATCCCTAAAGTACACTATTATATCATCTTCAAAAAGGGATAGGTTTACTTCTTCCTTCCCAATTAGCACTCCTTTAATTTACTTTTCTTGTCTTATTGATCTAGCAAGTGTTTCAAGCACTATATTGAAGAGGAGTGGAGCTAGAAAGCAGCCTTGCTGGGTTCCTGCCTTTAAGGGGAATGCTTCTAATTTTTCCCCTTTTAGGATGCTGTTTGTTGTGGGTTTGTTCTGTCTGGCTTTGATTATGTTGAGGAATGTTCCTTCTAGTCCAATTCCTCCTAAGATTTTAAATATCAAGGCATGGTGGATTTTGTTATAGGATTTTCTTCCTGGATTGAGATAACCACGTGTATGTTGTTGTTGTTGTTGCTTGTGTTGTTGTATTTTGTTGTGGTTGTTGTTTTTCAGCCCATTTATTTGATTTATATGTTTTGATTTTTGTATGTTTAAGCAACCCTGCATATCTGGCACAAATCTTACTTGGTCATGGTGAATGATCTTTTTGTTGTCTACCTGTATGTGGTTTGCAAGAATTTTGTTGAGATTTTTCGCATCTATGTTCATTAATGATATGTAATGCCTGATGCTACTCATCAACTTGCTATGTAATGTAGGACTATAAAGTAATATTTTTTCTTTACCTGCATGCAACTCTACTCTCAAAATGTGAATCCCTAAACATGTTTTAAAATTAACCTATACTTTATTTCCAGACATCATAAGTTTGCAATATATGTGGCATGTATATATGCATATTTTGGAGCAGTACAAATTGGAAGGAACACCACCATAAAAAAATGGGTCAAAGAACGGGCCTAAAGAGTAAACTTCTGCCCAAAATAGCAATCTACTGCATCAAAAAATGTAAAAATGACTCTAAATTTGATTAAGAAATATTGTATTAAATGCACAAAGCTTCAATAAAAATTGGTTTTAAAAGAAAAGGAAATACAGAGATACATGCTGCTTGAGATAGTTTAGTGTAAAGACTCAAGAAAAACAGCTTCTACCAGCCAAGGAGTGTTTGAAAATATCAAATACTGGAAAGAGACACAGAGAACCTTCCCCTCATTGTTGCCAAAAGGAATCAACTTTGCTAACCACTTGGTGGTGGAATTTTAGACCACTGCTAGAAGCCAGCATGCTGATGTTTATTAACCACTCATTTCTGGTATACCGACATGATAGGCACACAGAGTGGTAATGATTTTCCTTGAAGAACAGTTAGAATTTGAGGAGCCAAACATTCCTGTGAGCTAGATGTTCACCATGACTCACCCTGTATTTCATATTTTGCCCTTTCCAAGCATCTACTGATCACAGTGAACATATGTCCATCCATCGCTAGATAAGAATCCAATTCAATGGCATTCATACAAGTATAAATTATGATGAGGCATGGAATAGAACCTTGTTCATTACAAGGACAGTCCCTGGGTCTCCTATGTGGCTTTTCAATGCTAGGATCCAAAGCTTTAAAAATATACCTTAATCATAGCACTTGCAGGCAGAGGCAGGCGGATCTTTGTGAGTTCAAGGCCAGCCTGGTCTACAGAGTGAGTTCCAGGCCAGCTGGGGCTACAGGGAGACCCTGTCTCCAAAAGACCAAAA
>VZQC01008359.1:0-14829 GCA_009823505.1 Rhizomys pruinosus | reverse complement strand
TTTGGCTACTGAGTCATATAAAAAAATAACAGACCCAATTATTTGTGTTTACCCAATTGGTAAGCCATATTTTTCTTGTTTTCCTATATTGTTATTGTTCCAAGCTGGACATTTTAACTACATTTGATGCTTAGATTTCTATATGATAAAAGTAGACTTTTACAGAATGCAATTTAAATCATAACAAACTTAAAACATCTTCCTGTATTAAAGTGGACTAATAAATAAAAGAACCTATATTGGGGCTGGAGAGATGGCTCAGAAGTTAAGAACATTGGCAGCTCTTGCAGAGGACCTGGGTTTGATATTCCCTCTTGGAAAAATTCTAATCATTAATTGATAGTCAATCTAATATTGTTCCTAATAATGCATTCAACAGAATTATGATTCATGAAGAAGATGTAATAGTTTACAGATGGTATGTGAGGAGGCTGGAGAGATGATTAAGTGATTAAGAGCACTGGCTGATCTTGCAGGATAAATTTCCAGGAAACAAGCATCCTAAACTCCAGTTCTAGGGATTTCAATGCCTTTTCCAGACCTACGCATGTATTGCACAACATGGGTGCACCTACCTATATGTAGGCGATACCCTCATGAATAGGTATATATGCATATATAAATAATTAAAGTAAATTTAAAATGCTATGTCATAGATCTTAATTTGTTGTCTTCTTTCACAGGATAATTACAAAAATAACAGAAAGATATTCCTCGTTACTTGTACATCTTCCAATGATCTGATTTATTGTCAAAAACATTAAATGTATTCTTCAACAGGAAGTTAAAGAAAAATATTAATATTTAAACAATAATATAAGCCAGAACCCTGATTTTTTTATCTTGCTTAAAGAAAATCAATGATGAGTATATTGACTAAAGAAGGAGGCCAAACAATAAACAGAACACAGGAGCCGTTTTATAAATCAAAGCATTTCTCAAGCAACATTCCATGTTCATTGTTTAATCCATGCCAGTTTGGAAGAATGTTTATGTAGAATATTGCATATTCCCATATGCTTTGTAGCATATATACATAAGAACAGAGTAAATTTTTTAATTTAATATTAACTTGATTAAGCTTGAATTATTTTGGGTAATGTTACGAAGAATGAAAAAATAGAAATTATGCTTTCATCAGATGAGTATGTAAGATACATATATAATTATATTTTCAGAAATAATCTGGGATAATGAAGAGGCAATCATAAATATGTTTGGTTGGAGATTACACAGTGGTTGTAAAATCTATTGTTTATAGTTTCAATATTTTTTCAAACATTTTCTGTATATTTTATTGTTAATATTTAATGTGCAATTTTATTGAATTTTTGTGTACTTTATACTTGATAGGTTTCTATTTAAATCCACACTGCAGAAAGATATTCTGTACACTTTGTCAGTCATCTCTGTCTTCATTTTCCTCTGTTTAGGGAGGAAGCTTTACTAGTTAGAATTAAGAGATAATTAGTATTCATTCTACCATAGTTCAACTTTCTTCTGTGACTTTCATTTCATTCTTTTTTTTTGAATTGTTATTTCATTATGTTAACTTACATAACAATTCAGATCACCTATTTTTTTTATTGGTAGGTTCTCTATGGTTTAATTTTTATAAATCTGAATTATATTATCAAATATTGGTCCAAACAAGGGAAGTAGTCTTTTCTATATATACTATGTTTGTAGGTAAAATATTACACTATATAAGTATTTTCAATAAATATAATTTGCTAGAGGAAATGTATTGGAGGAATGAATTACCTTTGTTACATTCAAAGTAAGACCTCTGGTATACAATTGGTTCCAAATTGCCTTATTCAAATCTACTAGAGTCCTATAACTCTACACATAGTAACTTACTTGTATAAATAATCAACATGATATGACACACTATAAATGGTATGAAAATGTTGAAAGAGTAATGAGGTCACATGTCTCCAGATAGTACAGTAAAGGGAGGAGGAATAGAAACATAGAATTTTAAAAGCACTAACTTTTGGCCTGCTTAAAGCTATCATAGGTGACACTTGCCATTATACATTTTTCAAAATACATTTAATTCACACCATGAAAAATAATCCCTAATGTGAATGATGATCTTTGGCTGACAATGGCATTTCAATTAAGTCATTAAATTTAGATATTTTTTGTGAACACTACAGTGTGCATATAATTGATAACATATAGTATAGAGAAATTGCTATCATTTTCTCAAAACTACCATGAAAAAGAAAGTAGTCTGAGTAGTACAATATTTCCCCAAAATCTCTTAGAATAAAAGAAAGTGGTTTCTGAACATTAAAATAAAGATACTTTATCCTGAAAATTTAATTTTACATGTAATGACATGCACTGTACTAAGAATTTTACATGAATAGTCTTGTTATTTTTTTTGTTTAAAAGTATTTACAGGCCGGGCATGGTGGCACAGGCCTTTAATCCTAGCACTTGGGAGGCAGAGGCAGGTGGATCTTTGTGGGTTCAAGGCCAGCCTGGTCTAAAGAGTGAGTTCCAGGACAGCTGGGGCTACAGGGAGACCCTGTCTCAAAAAGAACAAAAATAAAATAAAATTTAAAAAAGTATCTACAAAAGTTGATAGGCACGAGAATCTTAGAGTTTCCGAATTTTTTTTTTTATAATTACTAGTGAGAGTATTAAGAATTTCTTACCTAAATTTTTTCATGTTTTAAGTAAAAATTCTACCTTTGAAAGATATTTGTTATTACTTATTATTATTAGATATAAGTATTTTAATTAGTAAGAACAAAGCAAAAAGAATTCTTAAACTATAACTAGAAATATTCTTTTTCTCTTTTCATGATGAGAATTATATATTAATCATCCAATTATTTTTACATGGTTATTTGTTCTCACTTCAGAAATTCTGGAAAAATGATACATCCTTATCTCTTCTTGGTAATATTATAGTATTTGACCTTAATTTTGGAAGGGCAGAAACCACATTGAAATCTCCATAGAATACCTGCTAATAGACTTATTTATTATAAGGTTCAGAGGAGTTGAGTTTGGGATGAATCATCAACACTAACCTTATTCTTAAGACTAGGCCGATTCAAGCTTGTGGCATCAGCCATGGGTTATTCTTCCAAGGAGAGAGCCAATAACTAATTAGATTTGGGATATACAGGCATATGGCTGCCTCTGCCTCACAGTATTTCCATGCAGGTGAGGTGTAGCTGGCGCTGATGGTGGAGTCTTGCTGACTCAAGGAGACCCGTATTTGCTTTATTGGTTTAGTGGCCTATGGTAACACTCTCTGGTATTCCAGAGGCCATCTGTACACTGGCATAACTTACATCCTCTACAGATTAGGAGATGTTATAAGGCACGTAAGACCCTGTCATATTTAGCAGGAAAAAATGTAATTCATGGATTAACATACCATCCAAACCTATGTGTCTATACCAAAATAACCTACCATAACTATTAGTGTGTTTAAATACCTATATATCTAATTGCTTGTGCTTCATTAGTAGGATCGAAAGGTTATTCCTGGACAAACTGTCAGCCCATGAAAGGAAACAGCCAGAATTGACCAGATTCCAAGACAACAGCTCCAGAGAAAGTAGACTGTTTTGCTTCTCATCCACCTGTGAGTTCTATGCAGCAAGTAAAGAAACATGACAACATCATAGAGCTTTGCAGGATAATAGCTGGAGCGAGGACATCAGGTGGAGGAATTGTAACACACGGTCCCAGTTTAAAACTAAGGACTGGAATGGTATCCCTCATATGTGGCTGCTTCGTGCCAATTTACCTTTTGTTGTAATCGCCTTATTCTTGTGCAACGTGCCTCCCGTGAGACTTTTGCCAAAGCGTTGGGAGAAGATGCATGATGGAACAACAAACAAAACAACAACAAAAAGGACGCATCAACAAAACTGACTGAAAACAGTGAACTTCCTCTCAAAACAGTCAACTTACACATGGGATGAATATTTAGAAAATGACCCTGAAGAAGAATATTAAGCATGTTGGAGAATGCAGAGCTCTGGCGGGGGGAGTGGAGGGGGGGGGGAAGGGGGTAGCACGGGCCAGTCTAGATGTTCTCTAAATATAAAATATAAATAAATTAAAAAAAAAGTTTAGATTTTAATAAGTTCAGAAGAAGCTAGGTTACAAAATAATTGAACCAAATTTAGCTCCCTCAATAACCATTTATTGTCTTCCTCTGTGAAACCTAACATCCTTTTTGACCATTAGGTAAATTTTTTGGAATGTATAAACAGAGTGCTTATTTTCCTTTGAATTGAACTTACTTTAAAGACCACTAGCTTTCACAAAATCAAAAGCTAAGAGTGAACTCATTTAGCTGCTGAGGACTATAACAGATTTCCTCACATTGCTGTAACACAGCAATGTATTTTAAAAGTGCACTGACTTAAGCATTGTTTTTCTCTTTGCTATAAATCTTCATGAAACTGTTGAGCCACACTGAAACATGTAGTTTGGGGTACTAAATCTGTGTCCCCATATACTGTTGTTCCCATTGCCTCCAGATGTAACTATCTCTTTAACTCTTTGACGGTGAGAAACTTGTTTTTTATGTAGTCACATGGATGAAACACTAGTCTTTCCTTTTAGTTATCAATGTCTAAATTAAATCTCTGCTGGCACAGTGAATATTTTACCAACTTAACACTGCAGGAAACCAGTGAATGTTTTATTTTGAGATTACAGCAATAGATGGGGTGTAAAGATGTTAGCTTGATCTGGATGTTCAATTAGACCACGTTTACACTGTCATCTCTCTTACATTAAAAGAATATATAATATTTGAGAAAATATATAAGATAATTAACATTCCAAAAACATAGTGGAGACTTACTGTTTGATTCAAGTAATAGGTTATTTGCTTAAATTTTTTCCCACATTTTCTTTGATTCCAGCTTTTGTAAAATTTTGTGCTACAGACTTCAGCAATTTAAACTTTTAAGCTTATTCACTAAAGATTTTGAGATTCATTGTGTATATATTTTAGAATATGTCTCTGATGTTTTTTTATCATGATTAGCTTTCATAATTCTTGTTCTATGTTCTCCACTTAAACACAACTCGCAAGATTTTGGCATTTCAAAATGAAAAACTGGCAAAAATTTTTGGCTACTGAGTCCATATAAAAAAATAAACAGACCCAATTATTTGTGTTTACCCAATTGGGTAAGCCATATTTTTCTTGTTTTCCTATATTGTTATTGTTCCAAGCTGGACATTTTAACTACATTTGATGCTTAGATTTCTATATGATAAAAGCTAGACTTTTACAGAATGCAATTTAAATCATAACCCACAACTTATTTAAACACATCTTCTTAATTAAAGTTGGGACAATAATAACCAAAATCCTATATTGGGCGCTGGAGAGATGGCTCAAAGTTAAGAACATTGGCAGCTTTGCAGAGGACCTGGGTTTGATATTCCCTCTTGGAAAAATTCTAATCATTAATTGATAGTCAATCTAATATTGTTCCTAATAATGCATTCAACAGAATTATGATTCATGAAGAAGATGTAATAGTTTACAGATGGTATGTGAGGAGCTGGAGAGATGATTAAGTGGATTAAGACACTGGCTGATCTTGCAGGATAAATTTCCAGGAAACAAGCATCTAAACTGCAGTTCTAGGGAATTCAATGCCTTTTCCAAGACCTACGCAATGTATTGCACAACATGGTGCACTACTATATGTAGGCGATACCTATGAATAGGTATACTATGCATATATAAAATTAAAAGTAAATTTAAAATGCTATGTCATAGATCTTAATTTGTTGTCTTCTTTCACAGGATACATTACAAAAATAACAGAAAGATATTCCTCGTTACTTGTACATCTTCCATGATCTGATTTATTGTCAAAAACATTAAATGTATCTTTACAATCAGGAATGTTAAACGGGGAAAACTATTAATATATTTAAACAATAATATAGCCAGAACCCTGATTTTTTTATCTTGCTTAAAGAAAATCATATGATGAGTTATATTGACTAAAGAAGGAGGCCAAACAATAACAGAAACAGGAGCGTTTTATAAATCAAAGCATTTCTCAAGCAACATTCCATGTTCATTGTTTAATCCATGCCAGTTTGGAAGAATGTTTATGTAGAATATTGCATATTCCCATATGCTTTGTAGCATATATACATAAGAACAGAGTAAAATTTTTAATTTAATTTAACTTATTATTAAGCTTGAATTATTTTGGGTAATGTTACGAAGAATGAAAAAATAGAAATTATGCTTTCATCAGATGAGTATGAGATCACATATAAATTATATTTCAGAAATAATGGGATAATGAAATGGGCAATCAAAATATGTTTGGTTGGAGATTACACAGTGGTTGTAAAATCTATTGTTTATAGTTTCAATATTTTTTCAAACATTTTCTGTATATTTTATTTAATTAAAAAAATTTTATTGAATTTTGTATATTATACTTGATAGGTTCTATTTAAATCCACTCTGCGAAAGATATTCTGTACACTTTGTCAGTCATCTCTGTCTTCATTTTCCTCTGTTTAGGGAGGAAGCTTTACTAGTTAGAATTAAGAGATAATTAGTATTCATTCTACCATAGTTCAACTTTTTCTGTGACTTTCATTTTATTCTTTTTTTTTTTGTGTTAATTTTATTTATGTTAACTTACATACAAATTCAGTATCAACCTATTTTTTTTCAGTAGGTTCTCTATGGTTAATTTTTATAAATCTGAATATTATATTATCAATATTGGTCCAAACAGGGAAGTAGTCTTTTATATATCCTATGTTTTGTAGGTAAATATATTACACTATATATAAGATTTCAATAAATATAATTTGCTAGAGGAAATGTATTGGAGGAATGATTACCTTTGTTACATTCAAAGTAAGACCTCTGGTATACAATTGGTTCCAAATTGCCTTATTCAATCTACTAGAGTCCTATAACTCTACACATAGTTAACTTACTTGTATAATAATCAACATGATATGACACACTATAAATGGTATGAAAATGTTGAAAGAGTAATGAGGTCACATGTCTCCAGATAGTACAGTAAATGGAGAGGAATAGAAACATAGAATTTTAAAATCAACTACTTTGCCTCTTAAAGCTATCATAGGTGACCTTGCCATGTATACATTTTTCAAAATACATTTAATTCACACCATGAAAAATAATCCCTAATGTAAATGATGATCTTTGGCTGACAATGGCATTACAATTAAGTCATTAAATTTAGATATTTTTTGTGAACACTACAGTGTGCATATAATTGATAACATATAGTATAGAGAAATTGCTATCATTTTCTCAAAACTACCATGAAAAAGAAAGTAGTCTGAGTAGTACAATATTTCCCCAAAATCTCTTAGAATAAAAATGAAATGGTTTGTGAACATTACAAATAAAGATACTTTATCCTGAAAATTTAATTTACATGTAATGACATGCACTGTACTAAGCATTTTACATGAAATTAGTCTTTGTTATTTTTTTTTTTTTGTTTAAAAGTATCTACAGGCCGGGCATGGTGGCACAGGCTTTAATTCCTAGCACTTGGGAGGCAGAGGCAGGTGGATCTTTGTGGGTTCAAGGCCAGCTGGTCTAAAGAGTGAGTTCCAGACATGTGGGCTACAGGGAAGACCCTGTCTCAAAAAGAAACAAAAACTAAAATAAATTTAAAAAGATCTACAAAGTTGATAGGCACGAGAAGCTTAGAGTTTCCGAATTTTTTTTAATAATGTACTAGTAGAGTATTAGAAATTCTTACCTAATTTTTTCATGTTTTAAGTAAAAAATTCTACCTTTGAAAATATTTGTATTACTTATTATTATTAGATATAAGTATTTTAATTAGTAAGAACAAAGCAAAAAGAATTCTTAAACTATAACTAGAAATATTCTTTTTCTCTTTTCATGATGAGAATTATATATTAATCATACAATTATTTTTACATGGTTATTTGTTCTCACTTCAGAAATTCTGGAAAAATGATACATCCTTATCTCTTCTTGGCAATATTATAGTATTTGACCTTAATTTTGGAAGGGCAGAAACCACATTGAAATCTCCATAGAATACCTGTTAATAGACTTATTTATTATAAGGTTCAGAGGAGTTGAGTTCGGGATGAATCATCAACACTAACCTTATTCTTAAGACTAGGCCGATTAAAGGCTTGTGGCATCAGCATGGTGTTATTCCTCCAAGGAGAAGAGCCACTAACTAATTAGATTTGGGATATACAGGCATATGGCTGCCTCTAGCCTCACAGTATTTCCAGGCAGGTGAGGTGTAAGCTGGTGCTGATGGTGGAGTCCTTGCTGACTCAGGAGAGACCCGTATTTGCTTTATTGGTTTAGTGGCCTATGTAACCATCTTCAGGCATCTAAGGACATCCTATCATGGATTACATCCATAAGTTTTCTAAAAAAGAGATGTTATAAGGCACAGTAAGACCCTGTCATATTTATAGCAGGAAAAATGTAATTCATGATTAAACATACCATCCAAACATATGTGTCTATACCAAATAAACTACATAACTATTAGTTCTGTTTAAATACCTATATATCTAAATTGCTTTCTTCATTAGTGGATCGTAAAGGTTGATTCCTGGACAAACTGTCAGCCCATGAAAGGAAACAGCCGAATTGACAGATTCCAAGACAACAGCTCCAGAGAAAGTAGACTGTTTTGCTTCTCATCCACCTGTGCCCTTTTTCTAAGCCTAGGGAACAACTTGCGGACGAGGGGCGTGGTAGACTGTAAGGGCCTGCGATTGGGTGAATGGTGAAACTACAGCAAGTATAGTCTGGACACTCATTTGATCAACTTGATTGAACTACGAAGCCCCCCCCACCAACCCTGGCGCGATGGTGGGGCTGCGGGGGTTTGGGCACAACAGCCTGAAAATTGGTTTTACATGAGGGATGCTTGTACTCATAAATTATCACTAATTGCTAAAAAATGAAAAAAAAAAACTGAGAGAAAGATGCAGGACAGTAATGGCAGAATACATGATCTGGGATGGGGTGGGGTGGGATGGAGGGGAGGGAAAGGGAAATATGCCTGAACTGAATTGGAAAATGATGTATGAAATAAACAAAGCATCAATAAAAAAAGAATAGGCTTATTCAAGAGTTACCTCTTTAAATTAATATGTATTCATTCTACAAACCCTAATATTTATTTGGGAAATAAAATCTCGAGACACTTCCCCAGTTTAAAAAAGTCAACAAATAGTATACCCTTTGAAAATAATAAAACAATAACTTGTCACTTTTCTGTAATCAATTTCCCAAACTTTTTGCTTTGATAATCAAGAAATTTCTAACACAGAGGCTTTGGATGTATAAGTAAATTGTGATGGATTAATTGCTTTGGAGAATCACTGAGGTAGAGGAGTCAAGGTCTATGCACATCCAACGAGTCACTGTACTATTTCTGGGCATGGATCATCAATAATGAAGACCACATTTTAGTGTTTGTCATATTATTATTCAAAAAATTTTAGCATGAACAAATTTCATCGTAATGTCTAAAATATATCATGACAGATAGTTATATTGGAATTTTAGAGCTATACCAATAGGTAGGTCACTCTCAAATATAATCACAAATTATTTAAAAAAGTCCCAGTACAATCATTATCTGTTTCTACAGAAATGTCTATTAGTTATGTCCCTAACATCTACTAAAATTATGATACAAAATGGAAAATGTTGAAAAAAATGTATAAAATTACTGAAATAAAAATACACCTCAGCAACTTTTGTGTGTGTGCGTGTCTGTGTGTGTGTGTTTGTGTGTGTGCGTGTGTGTGTGTGTGTTTGTGTGTGTGTGTGAGAGAGAGAGAGAGAGTTAGCTTTTAAAGAACTGCAAGTATATGTGTGGGTGTAAATAAAAGTAAGTGTGTATACTGGGAGGCCAGCTGTCAGGCAGTCATCCAGTTGAATAAGTTAAAGAAAGATTTCCATACTTCCTTTACCTTTATGTGTTTGAACAGGCTAGACTATAAAACTGGGGTTTGGAGTGTTGAAGAGAAATCTCAGCCTTTAATAATTCACACAACTTATCAATGTTCTGAGAACTTGTCCAAGATGTGAGAAGGCAGCTGTGAATGCTGCTCTGCCCTCTGTTGAATGTTCCTTTGACATGGAATTCTGGGCCTGGTTTGTGTGTTCAACTCTAAGACAAATGCTGTTAGCTTATGCAAGATATTCATATTATCAAGGACAGAATCAACATATATGTAAGTAGATTTGGCTCTGCATCATGGATACAGCTTAGGTGTAGGCATTCTTTTGGCAGAAGCACTTAAAGAGAGTCAGCAAGCAGCCTCCAAGCCTTGACACCTGCTGTTATCCTGCCAAACATGTGAGGCCTGGACTCTGGACTGTCTTTGATCCCTTAGGAAAAAGCTTTGATCTGGAGCAAGTGGCCTGGGATTCTGCTTGTCCCAACTGTCTGCCCCAGCCCCCAATTTTGTGTATGTCCCAGCCCATGCAAGGATCTGTATAAAAAGCCTTGAGTTACAACATTAAAATTGAGTCTTTCCTCCAGGACTGCAAGTCTGTTTCCTTTTCTCTCCTGGTGACTTCTCACCATTCCCTCCCCCTCCTTGCTGGGGCTTAAGCCTAGGAACTGTCAGGCTGCTGGCCAGGGACAATTCCAAGGCTTGCAGCTCCCCAGAGCTGTGAGCCTTAGTCCAGGGAAGGAGAACATCTCCTGGATTGCAGCACACACATAATGAGCATTTGAAGGACCACTGGTCAATTATATTATAGACAACACTTGGATATCTGTGTTCAATCTCATTCTTGCTCTCATATCTTATTGCATAGTGGCATGTGTATTAAATTTAGTTACTTCAGACACTGCTCCATGAAAGTACAAATCCTTTTAACCAAATCAAAAATAAGATAGATATTAACTTAATTCTAATAAAACTGGGTACAATGATTGAAATTTAACAAATATTTTTAAATTAAGAAAATGGTGGAGTCTATTTTAACTAATATAAAATTACATTATATTATAGGGGGACATTTTCCTGGTAATGGAGGGATATTCAAAAGAATTGTTGATCTTTAAAGAATTTCAACAGATGTGCTGAGCAAATGTAGATAGTGTATTACCTCTCACAGAGAGGCCCATTCATTTCAGAGAAAGAATGGGAAAATAGACTGAAGCACAATATAATATTGTACAATTCAATATACTAATATTCTGAATGAAACCCAGGAATTAGGTTAAGTAGAGAATTTGGTTAAAATCACAACCTGAATTTCATACTTCATAAATTAGATGAGAGAAATAAATGGACATTTATTTCTTTTTTCATAATAATATAATAATAGTCATTTTTTAATAATAATATATATTAAAAAGAAAATGAAAAATGGAATATAGCCAGTTAAATTATGTATCATTGTACATTTAAGCCATTTAGAGGAATATTTCCATATCCAATTAGAAGAAAATAATTGTTCAGATACTTTGAGGCTAAGAAATTNTTGCATATTTAATTGACGAGAGTTCAACAAGTATCCAGTTTTGCCCAGACACTGTATACAGGTTACATGGTGGTTTAGGACTCAGTAAAAGTAAATATGTGTATATTAAACAACATTGGTTTACAGGCTCTGATAAAATAAGATATTCTTAACACAATTATTAAAATCAAAATACACCGATGTACAACACTGGAGAAAATTTACTCATCAAGTATAAAGTGTATGAAATGACATAATGGTCGATGTAAGAATTTATTATAAATTCAAAACAGGATAGAAATGGTAGAATTGATTTTGAAACAATGGCAAATAAATTCTGATTCATCTAAATAAAAAAGTTTTCTCAAAGAAATGAGAAACCTTTAGGCATTTCTTGTGGTATGTATTATGATAGTCAACTGGCCAAGTTTATACATCACATAGACTTTCAAAAATTCTCTACCTTAATACAGATTATTATCCATAAATGTATTCTGTGAAGACTGAAATTACAACATGCAACACTGTGGAACACAACAATAAAATCATGCACATGGAGACATAAAATACAGTTAACATTTCGCTAGGCAGGGAAGAACGCAGCACATTGGAGCGGATGTTTTAAAATATTGACATATTTTAAAGCTGGAAAGATGGCTCGGGGGTTAAGAGCATTGGCTGTTCTTACAGAGGAATGAGTTGTTACCAACCCCCACAAGTTGTTAACAACTGCCCTCATTCTTTTTTTTTTTAATTTTATTTCTGTATGTGTATGAATGTACTGTCTGCATGTAGGTCCGTGCACCCGTGTCGTGCAATGCCGCGGAGGTCAGAAGAGGGTGTTGGATTCCCCTGGAACTGGAGTTCTCCTGGAATTAGAGTTTCAGACTGTTCTCGGCTGCCATGTGGGTGCTGGAGATCGAACCCGGGTCCTCTGTAAGAGCGGTCGGCGCTCCTAACCGCTAGGGCATCTCTCCAGCCCCTGCCCTCATTTTTATTTCAGGGGATCCAACAACCTCTTCTGACTTCCATGAGTATTAAATTACATGAGTATATTTATGATTTATATACATGCAGAAAATACTCAAACACAAAAGATATAAACAAAGAAAAATTTAATTTTACACATTTTATCTAAAATACTGATATTATTTAGAATACTCATTGCTTAAATAATCTAACAGTTGGAATATTTATGGAACAACAATTTGTACATCTGTGAAAATTAGACTTTTTCAAACTTAAATATCATAGTTTAAATTATTATGATTATTCTCAAAGACACTGACAAGAATTTTGTCTTACCAATATGTATGAATGACTTTGTGGAAATGACTCTTAAGGGGGGGGGCATTTGTATAACAAAATGGCAATATGTTTTGGCTCACATTTGTGATATCAGAACTCCTAAATCAAGAGGGAACAACAGCAACAGAAGAACTGGGACAGGGAACTGAATGAAGCAGTAGAGTTCTCCCCCACCCCCAAATAATCCTCTGCTTTGAAAAAGTTTGAAAAGACTCAGAAGGGGAAACAGGGCATGTATGGCAGACTGCATGAACTGGGGAAGGATGGGGGGCATGGAGGGGAAAATGAGTCTGGATTGAACTGAGAAGTGATGTATGAAATGCACAAAATTTCAATTTTAAAAAATAAAAATAAAAAGAACAAAGGTAGATTCAGGAGATCATGTGATGGCCTTGTCAAGTATCTGGGGAAATTCTGCTTCCTAGCTTATATAAGGTCATCAACTTCTTATGCCCTCCTCATATGACAGCATTGATGTCATTCTGTATGTTTCTTTCCTTGTGATAAAATGATCTTACAAAGGTCTCAGATCCTAATACCATCATACTAAATATTGCAATATAAAAATTGAGAGTAATATTAATTCAATTTAGAATAAAAGACAATAAATAAATGTTATAAAATTAGGAATATTTTGCTCTTTATTTTTATGTACACCTTTAATGATTTCAGCCAAAATTTCCTTTCTTCTTCCTATATTCATTAAAATATAACTAAAATTTTACATTGTAGTACATCATAAGTGGTAATCACTAAGTAAGAAAAATGGGAAATATTATCCAGATATAGACTCATGAAATTTTAGTATGTAAACTGTCATTTAGGAGATGGTAAGATGATTTTCTAATGGATGGGAGATACTGCCACTGTGATCAATGGAAACATTGGGTGTCCAGGAACATGCAGTGCTGGTGTTTACAGCACAGATGAAAACAATGTGTAAGTACTCTTCAGATGCATAGTTATCTGATGTGTCTTAAAATCACTTGTTTGCAAGATCACTGAGACACAGAACACTTGGTCAGAATCTATTTTCCAGGTTTCTACACTATAAATTACTGTAAGAAGTTCTCAACATCATTAGGAGGAAAGTACTGATGAAATTTTTTATAGGGAGGAAGTTGTAGAACCTAATCTTTTGAAATCATTTGCACTGGTTGACCAGAACACTCAAATTCCCAGCAAACATAGTACCAATTTGCTAAAATGTACTAATGACTGACAAGATGAACAAAATCTGGACTAAAGATTTTTACCTAACCTTACAATAAAAACATTAGTATTTACAATCTAAACAAGCTCACTCAGCTATGTGTTCTGGTTATGACCTGGGCACATGAACTTAGTCTTCCAGGATATTTACTTGCCCTTCACCTAAGATAGTAAATAAGTGTGGGTGTGTATGCTTTGCCTATCAAATTGCTGGAGGATTGTGCCATTCTCACTGCAAACAATGAGGCATAATTGTTTATACTTGTGGGTGTGTGATATTTTATGCCTGTTTCAATAAAAGGATGAGGAAAGTCCTGGCTGGGGATCAGAGTTGAAAGAAAAATTTGAAGGAACTGTTGCACAAACGTTGGGAAAAATCGTGAGCATATGTCTGTTAGGAGTCATGGTGTCTTGTTCTTCATATATAGCCATAGTGTGGCTTAGAAACACCACACTAAAATATACCAGTGGTGGAAGCTTCTGATATTATTGCTAAAACTCAGAATAGTTCCTAGGTGATCATGTACAAATCACTAATCTTTTGTATTTTTTAAAAATGATTTAAATACTTTGACTTATCAACTACTTTACTGTATTTAAATAGCTATGCAAAATCTTGTTCTATAAAATATCTAGAGTTTCTTCTTTTATGTTTACAACCATATTGACTAAATACTACGTTAGACTTTAAAGTTTTAGTCTTGAGATGAATTAAACATAGCGGTTAAGAGCGTCGACCGCTCTTACAGAGGACCCGGGTTCGATCCCCAGCACCCACATGGCGGCTGAGAACC
>VZQC01008354.1:19095-42656 GCA_009823505.1 Rhizomys pruinosus | reverse complement strand
AGGAGAAACCTAATAAATGGATGCTTTGAAATCCCTGGTCAAGAAATTCGAATGGACTTTTAAGTTGGACATTGGAATTCACCCTGTTCTTACTTCTCCTGGTACCCTGACTAGATCATGTACCTAACTACTCCTGCTTTCATTTTGTTTTCATGGGCACCAGTCGAGGATTTTTTTCCCCTCTATAGTTATGCTTGCCGGTGTTTTAGATTGACTCTCTGAGTGGGAGATACTCCAGTTGCCACACCCAACATCCCTTGTCAGCATGGAAGAAGTCAGAGTGTGCAGCATCCAGATTCCCTTCTGGTGATTGAGGTGAGTCATGGAAGAAGTCAGAGTGGTCAGCATCTAGATTCCCTTCTGGTGATTGAGGTGAGTAATGGAAGAAGTCAGAGTGGTCAGCATCCAGATTCCCCTCTGGTGATTGAGGTGACTCTTTTCAGAGGGTACGATAACTAAACGGGAGCTACAAATTGATTAGGTAATTTAGGGATAATACCCCCCCCCCAAATTAACCAGACTCTTTCTCAGCTAAGGACTCAAGGCTTCCTAGACTAGCCAGTAAACACATATCATTCTGGTAGCCCTGAAAGAGCAGGAAAAGAAGAAAGAAAAGAAAGAAAAAAGAAGAAGTACTTACCAAGCCCCACAGATTATTTCACCAGAATAAGAAATGGAAAAACCCCCCTTTTTTGTTCTTGTCACTTTGTTTTGTTATTGTCATTTTGGATTGTTTCTGTTTTCCTGTGAAAAGAAAAATAAATAAATAAAAGAAAAATATGTTAAAAAAAAAGACAAACTATATACTTCCAAATACAATGGAATGGAATACACATTCCAAATCCAAAAGGGAGGAATGGCAGCATAATGAGGAAATACTGGATGAAAATAAGACAGGCAAATACCCTATTCAGTAGTTTCATGTCCACCTTTTGGGACTTTACTTTTGGAGAGTTTATATGGCTTAGCCCCTCCAACTCTGCTTTGTGCAACATCTTTCCAATCATCTATCAATCATCTATCTATCTATATCTATATCTATCTATCTATCTATCTATCTATCTATCATCTATCTATGTATCATCTATCTGGAGATGGTACTACTCCATGTATTCAGTTCTCTATGCCCTATGTCTCCTGGATTTAGTATTTTCAATGTCTTGGGTCTCCGCCAGGCTTCACCTTCACAACTTCACTCTGAGTCTGGCCAGGGCCTTATTTATGCAGAGACACCCTTACTGTACATGTCTGGCCTTGGTGGCTCTCTGAAAGCATGGAGTAAGAATTGATGACCACATCACTAAGGCAAGTATTATGCCTCTAAAGCCCACACCAGGTGACTACCACTTCCAAGTTGACTACCATCCCAGGATGGATCCTGGCCTCCTTCGTCTACATTAGCATCTTGTTTTATGCTTTGTTTTTCTGGTAAAACCCCTACCATATTTTCTTTTCACAAGGTGGAGGCTTAGCTGGGTGGAGTCTTGCCTTGAAGGAGCTTTCATCTTTGTTCTGGTGCAAATCTCTAGTCCTCTCCTTAATGGCTCAAATCTTATCAAAGAGAGTCTTTCCTTTAGCACATGCCTTGGCTCCAACATTCATCTTCCTATCCATTCAATCCAAATTGTAGTTTCTGCCCCACTTGTTCTTTTTTATTATAGATCGCCATAATATTCATAGTCATAATATTCATAGTCATAATATTCATCATAAATGACCATATTATCATTTTTACATTAGGCTATGTTTGAATTTCCAAAGAAATTAGTCAATTTATTTTCAGCTTAGCCCCAGGTTGGAACAGAAAGCATTCAAATGCTTTGCCAAAACATCCAAGATGCTGTTTTAGTCCTTATTTCCCCTGAAACTGCCTTTCTGTCAGCACTCCTTTCCTCTAAACTCCTACAAAAATGACTTGTTGAGCTCTAAGTACCATACTGAAGTGTTTTTTGTTTTGTTTTGTTTTTCTCCTTCAAGCTTCCAAAGTCTTCCACATTTTCCTCCAAATTGCCATGTTCAGGTTCTTCACATTAACACTCCAATCCTGATACCAACTTCTGTATTAGTTATATTTTTCTTGCTCTGATAAAATACCAGTGACCAAGGCAACTTATAAAAGATTTTATTTGAGCTTACAGTTCCAGGGTAAGAGTCCACATGGCAGAGGAGGCACGGTGGCAGAGGTGGCCAACATTTTAATATTATGTATGTTGTGCCATCCACACTCCTAAGCACTTTACATATTTCAGTGATTTAATGATCACAACAACTTGATGACATAGGGAACCATTATTTCTGTGGGGGTTTTTTTCAGTGTAAGAACTAAAGAATACAGAAGCTTTAGAATATCTCCATGCCATATATCTTGGAGTATTTTGGTTAATGATATAAATACAAGTAGTATGGCTCCCAATCCAGTGTCTTAATTGATTAAGTAGAATATTGATATTCTGATAAGCTGAAAGGAGCAAGGGGCACCCACCCTCCCCCCCCCAAAATAACCCAAGAGACCCTTGAGAACCAGATCCTCAACTGACCTTGAGAACTCCAGTTCCAGGGGAATCCGACACCCTCTTCTGACCTCCGCGGCATTGCACGACACGGGTGCACAAACCTACATGCAGACAGCACACTCATCCACATACAAAAATAAATAAAATTAAATTAAAAAAAAAAGAGAGTACAAAAACCTTGGTTAATCTGGGTTAACTTCATGTCCTTAAGCATCCAAAAGGAAAGTACAACTAGATATAAATAATCAGTAAGACTAGAGAAACTGTACTACAGACATAGAACTTGAGATCTTAGTAAAGAGACAAAAAGAAATAAGAGAGAGTACTGCTGTTTGGCCTGTCTTCAATTCTTACCTGCAAGTACCTCAACTTTGTGGCTTCCACCACTTTTGGCACTCCTCAAAGACATGAGAGACAGCTTTGTAACCTTCCAATATGGACTGAGGACTCATGTCTCTCCAAGAATCCTCCAAACCTTCAGTGCTACATGGGGACTACTGAGATACCCAGCTTGTGGACTAAACAGCTAAGGAGATGTCAGCCTTGTCAGAATATTGACTGCCATTGTTGGACTACCTGNTGTGTGTGTGTGTGTGTGTGTATAAAACTATGTATATATGTATATATACTGTATCAATACAAGTTGGAGAGAACAACAAAAGAACTGAAAGAAAAAATGAGAAAAAAAAAAGAAAGATGGCATTATGAACTTTGCAGGTAAATGAATGGAGCTCTAAGCCATTATGTTGAGTGAAGTAACACAGTCCCAGAAAGACAAACGGAGAATGGTTTCCTTCATTTGTGGATGCTAACAACAAATCCCCCAGATGAAAGGCAAGCTGAACGAGATTATGGTTATATTTTTGTTTGCCTAAAAGCAATGATATTGTTATAATATGAATCTCTCAATGGGCTCTAGAATCCAAGCACCAATTATTTTCTGACTCTGTAATTACTGCATATGGGTGGAGAGTATGTATCCATATTTTGGAGTAATATAAAATTAATGGTGGAAAATGTGAATTCCTAAACATAAAAAACAAGACTGAGAGAAAGATGCAGGACAGTTATGGCAGAATGCATGATATGGGATGGGGTGGGGTGGGGTGGGAGGAAGGGAAAAGGAACTGAACTGAATTGAAAAATGATGTACGAAATACACAAAACATCAATAAATAAAAAAGAAAAAAGAATATTGATATTCTACTTCATCAGTTGTATTATTGAGTTTTGTATTCACAATAGCAATAATATAAGAACCAGGATTTTTTGACATTAGGAGATAAATTTTAACATGGCAGTAGAAAGTATGTATATTTTTCTCAATGAAAAGTTCCTCATGCATTAATTATTTAAAAGAACACTTAGAAGTTACACTGGTTATTTGTCTGTGTCTTTCTCTACTCTCAAAGAAAAATCTACAAACCAGGCAAGTTTTACACATGTATAATCCCAGTTCTCATAATGCTGGCTCAGGAAGATTGTAAGTTTAAGGCCAGCCTGAGATGTATAGCAAGGTCCCAAAGTAGAGGAATTAGGAGGGAAACAAAGAAGAGAGCCAAGAACATCTTTTGAGACTGCAAATGATTTAGCAGTGTCCTTTGGAGTAATAGTGAAAAGACTGAAGGCATGGTGTAGGGAAGTGACCAACTTGTATTTTGCTTTCACCTATTTGGGGACAAAAATCTATGTTACCATTTATAAGTGGATGTAAACACCTTAGAAGGTTGGTGTGAATGGTAATTAAGCAGTGTTGACTACAGAATAAAAAATTAACATGTCCATTTCATTTCATTACCATCATCCATAGTCATCCCATATTAGTCTTGTACAAGGTTAGAACTTCTTTTCTACTAATTCTAGCTAGTCTAGTTTATGAGGTCTTAGTTGGATAATTAAATTTGAACAAAACTTAATAAGTGGACACTGCCTATGTTTCTTCTGGCTTTTGTTCAAGAATAACAATGCCTGGAAATTCTAATAATTTTATGTCCAAGATTGTCATATCATTGCCAGTAATTTACATCAAACTAGAAGTTAATATATGGAATTTTGGAAAGTTACCAGGCTCTGAATGGGTTTTTAAAACATTTCAAATATTTTTGCCATAAGCCTTGTATTGATTTCTCAGTTGTAACCTCATCCAAGTCCTGCCATTTTCCTATGGGAGCTGAGGGCATACACTGCTAATCATCAG
The DNA here is from genome assembly GCA_009823505.1 of Rhizomys pruinosus. Taxonomy (NCBI): domain Eukaryota; kingdom Metazoa; phylum Chordata; class Mammalia; order Rodentia; family Spalacidae; genus Rhizomys; species Rhizomys pruinosus. The sequence continues at coordinate 37,946 of VZQC01008354.1, read as the reverse complement.
GTTTCTTTTTCCAGCTGAGCCTTGACTGGTCTTCTAAACTCTTCTTAAAGCAGCCAAACAGCTGATTGGACATGACCTGAGAACTACATGTTATTACAGAAAGGAAAAATCAGCAGCGAAGTTAGTGAAGTTGAAAAGAAATGGTTAGTAAAGTTTTCTGAAAGAGGTCAGAGATTATTTATACTTGATTTACACAGGCAATGCAGACAAGAAAAGCAATTCATTTCAATACTATAATCCTAGCCTCTACCACCACAAAGCACTGATATTTTAAATATGTCTCCCAGCTGGGTAAGGCTTGCCTGGAGTCTCAGCACTAACAAGGCTGAGGTGGGAAGATGGCTTGAGCCCTGAAGTTCAAGGCCAATTGCCAATCTGGAGAACAAAGCAAGACCTCACCTCAAAAATAAATAAATAAATAAATAAATAAATAAATAAATAAATAAATAAATATAAATAAATAATGTTATTTTCTGGCTCCCTATCTATATCATTAATAAAGAAGATAAATTTTATATTAAATTGCTATAGCCATGTCCTTAGCCTACTCAAATCAATTTAATTTATCATGTCCTCCACATGTGAGATATTCATTATAAACAAAGGGAGAGTCACAGTTCTAATGATGCATCAACAGAGCTTTGCCAAAAAAGAAATCAAGCAGAACAGGAAGCACAGGCATCTCTTCTCCAATGTTCCTAGCTTTGCAAAGGGAACATCCCAGAAAGTTCAATAAGCTTCTGCATTCTTCCAACATCCACTTGCCCCAGAGCACACAAGGACACCATTTAAAAGAACAAGATACCTGGTTACTGCACAGTAGCATTAAGTAGCAAACATAAGACCAAGTCCATCTTATAAGGTCCAATTTAACTTTGACAAGGCCACAGTGATAAAAAGCACAATGGTTCATAAGTGAAATCATGAGGATGTTACATGATTAGAGAGCACAGTAATTAGGAGGAATCCTAGCAGTCATGTACTAGAAAAATAAATGATAAACACCACAGGACAAAGAGAGGATCTGTGTGAAAAAAGAATCACTCCACAGGGTCATTCAGATGAGACCACAAATCCAATGAAAATCGACAAAGACTTAAAAAGCACATGGCCAGTTAATGGGAAAGAAGAGTCAGTCCTGGGGTGGTGGGGGGTGGCAGTTCAAGGCAAGGCACATCTTGCTGAAGAAGGATTTTTAGAACAAACAAAGCCTCCACCTAATCCTACAAAGGATAAATTGAAGAAGAGAAACAGATTTCTGAGCAGTACATTTGGTCCTAGAGCCCAGTCTAGAGTGAATTTGTCATAAATCTAGGAGAAGGCCTTTCTGTGCTGGAGGACGGAATGATGTAAGAAAGAATTCCAAGATCAATCTCCTCTATATATAGTTCCTTGCAGAAGGCAGAGAGTCTTCTGCCTCAGCACCTGTGGCCAAGGTTCCAACTACCATGGTAGAATGGCTAAGACCACAGTCACAACTCCAGAAGTGTGAGAGGTGAAGCAGACTAACTTGGGCCACTCTGAAACAGGTATGAAACTAATCATTTGTCAAGTAGCTTGCCATTAAGGGCCAGTCTATGTTTACCATCGCCATGATAACCAGCATATAGCCAATGCTCCAGTGCCTTTTGGTAGGGGATGAACACAGACATGTGTATTGCCATGAGGGGTGCAGACATAGCCAAGTACACAAGAGAAATGATGTATGTAATTAAAGAAAGATGACATAAATACAGAATGATCTTCTGAAATCAAGGCCTGGTATTAGTGATTCATGGTCTGAAGGTCAAGATGAAGATACTAGAGTAGCTAGTCCAGCAGGAACTCTCCCAGGTGAAGTGAAACCTGGATCTGCCCACGGCAGTGATGCAACAGAGACTGAGGCAGCAGGAGCGGGACTGGCTCTTTGGGGAGAACCAGAGAAGCGCCAGGAAGAGTATGACACCAGGAAGCAGTGTTATGTCAAGTGCATTAAGGACTTGGCCATGGCCCACTGTTGCTGGGCCACAAGATGCAAAGACCCCCTCACTGAAGGAGGCCCTGGTCCAAGCACAGAATATCTGCACCTGGTCAGTCACTCCTTCAGTAGAAGAAGATGCTGAATTGAACAGGGAAAACAGAAGCAGGAAAAAATGTCATAACAGTTTGGCTTCTCCAATGTACAGTCAGCTCCTTGTGAAATGGCCACTGCCTCCAAAGAGAAGGAGACACCATCTTAGAAAAGAAAGGATGCGCACTGGACCCCAGAACATTATGGCTCCATTATCTTAGGTTTCAACCATGTTTGTATTAGAAAAATATTATGACAAGCAATTTACCTATGCCTTGGTCACCAGCTTCATGTACCCTGACTATTCACCCCAGAACAACCATTTCTCAAGCAACAAATACCATTCCCATAAAGGCATACAGAAGTGAAGGTCACACTGCTCAGAGCCAGTACAAGAGGCTCATGCACAAAGATTCTTCTGTGGTCGGTCACTTTATGGGACCAGAGGCATGAGGTAAACAAAACTACCTTTCCTGTAGAGAAAATACCTACAGATACCAAAATGAGAGAAGCATCAAAGACAGAATAATAACAACATTTAGATGTAAGGATTTGGAAGAGTCATATTCTCTGCTGGTACACCCAGCATTCACACAGCTACAAGACAGGATGCTTGACCGGACTCTTATATCCTATGAACCCAATGCTTCAGAGTAAAATAAGGTACACCAAGGGAATAAGGTACACTGTCTCTGCATACCTTCCCTTTTCAAATCTGAATTTAACTTATTAAAAATAAAATCTAAAAACCTACCACAGATAAGGTCCCTCCAGGCATGATGATGCATATCTTTAAGCCCAGCACTTGGGAGGCAGAGGCTGGCAAATCTCTGATAGACCAAGGCCAGGTCAGCTGGATCTCCAGGGAGACCCTGTCTCAAAAACAAAACAAAGCAAAACAAAAAACATAGAGAATGTTCCGGTGTTAGCGAGGTGGTCATTTATGTCACAGTTCACACACTGATAGAAAGACTGGCACAGAGATGGATGTCCCATAGAGATGTTTGTCTTAAACACTCAGGGTTAGTAAGCTATTTGCCACTGGGCCATGTATCGATATCAGGAGTTAAAGCACAAGATGTGCTATTCTAGGCCATCACACCAAGCCTTTGTCCTGCTCAGATACTGCATTATTATGTTATGAAATGTGAAAATCATATGTAGAGAAGAGCATTTGTTTTGTGAAATTTAGGTGATGGTTCAGGAAAGGAAAGATCAATGCCTTCCTTTATGAAAGATCTACAGAAATACATTCTTTCAGCTTGCAGTGGAAACAAAACAATAGAAACAAATCATAATTCTACAACAAAGAGAACTATTTTATTTGCTTTGTCTCTTCCTTTTATAATTGCAGTTTTGTGAATTTTATATTCTGTTCTTCTCTCACCCCTTTTGTAACCCTCACACTGGATTTCACAAACTCTGTGATATAAATATAAATATATATGGTTATATCAAGGCCTATCAAGCCTAAAATTGTATCTTCAAATGTCATTTAATGTGCATGGTTAACTTATTTAGCATCACACACTTAAAGAGAAACAACCCNATCTACAGAAATACATTCTTTCAGCTTGCAGTGGAAACAAAACAATAGAAACAAATCATAATTCTACAACAAAGAGAACTATTTTATTTGCTTTGTCTCTTCCTTTTATAATTGCAGTTTTGTGAATTTTATATTCTGTTCTTCTCTCACCCCTTTTGTAACCCTCACACTGGATTTCACAAACTCTGTGATATAAATATAAATATATATGGTTATATCAAGGCCTATCAAGCCTAAAATTGTATCTTCAAATGTCATTTAATGTGCATGGTTAACTTATTTAGCATCACACACTTAAAGAGAAACAACCCTCAGTCTTCTAGCAGTGATTGGTTACCAATAGCTCCTCAGCTAAAGTTGGGGCTACTGCCCACTTCCCTGAGTTATGCTGGGATTTTGTCTTGTTTGAGCTTGTATGCTGTTACCATTTCTGTAAGGCCATAAGTAAATTCTTAGCTTTCAGTCAAAGTCTATTTCCCTGTGGTCATCAACCACCTCTGGCTGTTGCATTGTTGATGTGTCACTTATGGCTGAGCACCTCACAGATACATAATGTCTACATTTGGCCAGCTGTAGAATTTTGTAGTAATCTGCATGTGTTGAAAAAAAGAATCTTCTTGATGAATGATGAGAGGTACATTTATCTATAAATATAGGTATACGTATTTTAAGTATAGTATAAAGCCAGGATGGAGAGATGGTTGAGTGGAGAAAATCACTGGCTGGTCTTGCAGAGGAACTGAGTTTGGTTTCCAGCACCCACACAGTGGCTAATACCACTTTCAGGGGATCTGTTGCTCTCTTATGATCTCCATAGGCATTGTACAGCATGGATAAACTTACACATTTGAAGGCAACACACTCATACACATAAAATAAAAATTCAAAAAATTATGTTGGTCTAGATATAGGGCAAAAGTGGATTTTTCTCTAGGACCTATGACCTCTCCAGCCATGTGTATCTGGCTATGTTTGCAATACCATTCATGGGATTCTTCTCATTGATTGGACTTTGATTCCAATTTAACAGCTATTGATTATTTCCGGTATAAAATACTGAGAACTGAACCAGTAGACATTATTTGCTGGGTCAGTCATTGTTGTGGGTCATAGACTTTACACCTGGATGGAATTATTGATTGGTTTTCTTCCTTGGCAATTTGCATAGTATGTTCTGATTCTATGATAGCTACCCTTCATTTAGGACTCTTCCATGTCAGTTCCAGCTCCATTGCTCCAAGCCCTGTGTCTGGAGCATGCCCTGTCTTCACCATTAGGGGCCTTACTTCTATGTTCTGGGAGGCAATCAAAGGCTCTGGTAATAACCTGTGTCCCTTGGACTACCCTGAGCAATAACTCGAGTGGAGGTTTTCCCTGCCTGACACTGTGATTTTTCACAAGTAACTTTAAGCTATACATATGCACTCAGATGTGTGTGTGTGTGTGGTGTGTGTGTGTGTGTTGGATTTTTAGTAGGCTTTTGTACTAATACATTTCCCTCTTGTTTTTCACACCACCTAAGAATTATTTACCAGTCTTCCCTCTCCTCCTATATAATCTTCTCTATTTCTTCCCCAGTTAAAGTATCCCCCATTTTTCCATTTCCCCCTTGATAACTTCTATCTCCTACTATTCTCCTCTCAAAGTCCTTCATCTCCTTTGCCACTATGGCTCCTTTCCCTTTTCTTGCCTCCTGGAGTTACAACAGGATATATATTCATATCCAGGGATTTGGAGTGAATATCCACAAATGATAGAACATAAATCACTTGCTATTCTGAGTCTGTGTTACTCCACTTAGTATAATAGCTTCTAGTTCCATCCATTTTTGACAAATTTTGTGATTTTGATTTTCTTAACCACCGAGTAGAAGTCCATTGTGTAAACATACCACGTTTTTATTTTAATTTTTATTTTATTTATTTATTTATTTATTTATTTATTTATTTATTTATTTATTTATTTATATGAATGTACTGTCTGCATGGAGGTTTGTGCACCCGTGTGGTGCAATGCCGTGGAGGTCAGAAGAGGGAGTCAGATTCCCCTGGAACTGGAGTTCTCCTGGAATTGGAGTTACAGACGGTTCTCAGCCACTATGTGGGTGCTGGGGATCGAGCCCGGGTCCTCTGCAAGAGCAGTCAGTGCTCCCAACCGCTAGGCCATCTCTCCAGCCCACATACCACGTTTTCATGATCCATTCGTTGGTTGAGGGACATTTAACTTGTTTCAATTTTCTAGGAATTGTGAAAAGAATAAAAGTCACCATGGCTGAGAGAGTTATCTGTACCTATATATTGTAGGACACTACCTATGTTTTTTTCTAAGTGTTTCATCATTTCAGGTTTCACATTGGTTGGTCTGTTGTATATAGTCTTAATTATGTTAAGGTATTTTCCATCCAGTCCAAGACCCTCTATGACTTTTATCATCTATGGAGATGATCATGTGATTTTTGTCTTTTACTTCATTTACATGTTTTGTGATGTCTATTCACAAACATTTGTGAAGATACATATGGTTTTTAGAAGGAAGAACTCAAAATTGTGAAATGCACAAAGGAAATGACTGAAGAACGAAGCATAATATCTTTTATATATTTGATAGAGTGACATACTTATGTAAACAATGATGCTTCTTTAAACAAGAGCATTAATGAAGGAAAGTGTGATGTACATATAAGGAGAAAATTAACATGAATATACATTTTGTAAGAGAAAATAAAAAAATGGACAAGATTGGACCATACATGCTTTGCTCCCAGTGCTTTCTATTATCTTTTAAAAAGCCATTCACATTTCTAACAATATTTAAATTTTTTTATTTTTATTTTATTTTATTTATTTATGTGTATGAATGTACTGTCTGCATGTAGGTTTGAGCACCCGTGCTGTGCAATGCCGTGGAGGTCAGAAGAGGTTGTCGGATTCCCCTGGAACTGGAGTTCTCCTGGAATTGGAGTTACAGACGGTTCTCAGCCTCCATGTGGGTGCTGGGGATCGAACCCGGGTCCTCTGCAAGAGTGGTCAGCGCTCCTAAACGCTAGGCCATCTCTCCAGCCCCTCTAACAATATTTAAAACTGAGAAGTAATACATATAATAAAGAGAAAAAGAGATAAAGCAGAGGCATTCGAAAGAAAAATGGTTGACAGTCCTTGCATCTTAGTATCTTAAGGGTCTGTGTCCTTCTAAAATAAATTTAAAGGCTATTATTATTGAGACCTTTACATTGGACTTGGATACTGTCAGGGACCCATAGGGGCATCCATGAATCACAACATAATAGCTACTGCATTGGCTAGACTTTTGGCTTCCTAGATGAAATCAGATGACTCACCAATGTTTGAACAAGGCCATGAATTTCCCAGAATATAATATATTACACTGTAGGTTGGATTTTTGTTGTTGTTGTTGTTGTTGTTGTTTCAAAGCCAATTTTTTATTGAAGCTCTGTGCATTTCATACAAAATTACAAATTAAATCTAGACCCATACCCCCCTTTTTGACCCCCAACCCCACCAGAGCTCATGCATTCTGCCAAAAATGTTTTTCATCTTTTTCTGTCTTTCTCAAAATTCTCAATGCAGAAGTTGACTGTTTCAAGCAGAAGTTCACCGTTTCAGTCAGTTCTTGGATTCAGTCTTTCTGTTGTTGTTGTTGTTGTTGTTATTTCTTCAAATACGCATCATTCCAAAATATGCGCATATGCATGCCACATATATCATAGGTTTTAGCATCTTCCACTTATGATTTTTTTTCTTTATTAGGCTGAAAGATGTCATGTTTGAAGTTTCCTCCTTGGCAAGCCCAAACCACCATCAGTTCTGCCCTTGTGCTCCACACTGCGGTTTTCCCTTCCCATGGTCACTAAATGAGGTCCAGTGAGCACCACGACCTGTCTTGATCTACCTGTACTGGTCTCCATGATACAGCCTGGATAGTCCAACAATGGCAGTCTATACTCTGAAGAGGCTGAAACCCCAGTAGTAGTTCAGTTCACAAGTTGGATGTCTTAGCAGTCTCCAACTGGCACTGAAGATTTGGAGGAGTCTTGGAGAGATTTGAGTTCAGTCCATATTAGAAGGTTGTGTGTCTCATGGCTTTGAAGGATGGCAAAAGCAGTGGCAGCCAAAGGGTAGCTGCACTTGCCAGTAAGACAGTCAAAACAACTATGCTCTTTTTTTTTGTCTTTTTACTAAGATCTCAGGTTTTATACCTGATGTTCAATTTCTCGGGACTTACTATTTATATATTTCTGGTTACACTTTCTTTTTGGATGTTTAAGGCCACACAGTTAGCCCAGATTAACCAAGGTTTTTGTTTTCTCAAGGTCAGTTGAGGATCTTGTCCGTAAGTGTCACTTAGGATTTTTTTCGGGGGGAGCCCCTGGCACCTTTAGGCTTTTCAATCACCAGTTCCATCCACTCGGGGGCAAAGTCAGGTCTTGTTAGACCGGGCTTCCCTTTTTGAAGCATGAGCAGACTTTCTTCTTTATAGACTGGACACTGGCTGAAGTCCCATTAGTGGATCTCCAAGATGTCCCTATGCAGGAAGACTGGTGAGTTACATTGGCAGGACATTTCAAGAGCCCCCCTGGGACTTAGTTGAGAGATTCACATTATAACAACATAGTTGCTTTCAGATAAACAGAAATATAACAGTATTGTCATTCAGCTTGCCTTTCATCTGGGGGATTTGGCATTAGTATCCACAAATGAGGGAAACAATTCTCCATTTGTCTTTCTGGGACTGCACTCAATAGTACTCCATTGTGTAGATGTGCCACATTTTTGTCATCCATTCTTCAGTTGAGGGGCATTTGGGTTGGTTCCAGCTCTTTGCTATTGTGAAGAGAGCCCCAATAAATATGGACATGCATATATCTTTGCGATAGGATGAGTCTTTGGGGTATGTACCCAGGAGTGGCCTGACTGGGTCAGGTTATAGGCTCATTCCAAGACTTTTAAGGGTTCTCCACACTGCTTTCCATAGTAGTTGTACAAGTTTACATTCCCAACAGCAGTGGATGAGTGTTCCTCTTTCCCCACAACCTCTCCAACATCTTTTGTCTTTTGTTTACTTGATCTTAGCTAGTCATATTAGAGTAAGATGATATCTGAGAGTGGTTTTAATTTGCATTTCTTTAATTATTAATGATGTTGAACACTTTTTAAGATGTTTCTCAGCCATCTTTTCTTCCTTACTGTTGAAGTCTCTATTCAGCTCTTTACTCCATCTTTTGAGTAGGTCATTTGTTTTGTTACTTCTTTGTTTTTTGAGTAGTTTATATATTCTTGATGTTAATGCTCTATCAGATGTAACACTGGTAAAGATATCCTCCCATTCTGTAGGTTGTCGCTTCACCTCCTTGACTGTTTCTTTCACTGTATAGAAGCTTTTGAGTTTTATGAGGTCCCATTTGTCAACTGTTGACCTTACTTCCTGTGCAGCTGCTATCTGATTTAGAAAGTATTTTCCTATGCTTATGTTTTGTAGGTTGTTGCCAACTTTTTCTTCTATCACCTTCATGGTTTAGGGCTTCACGTTGAGATCTTTGATCCACTTGGAGTTGATTTTTGTACAGGGTGAGAGGTAGGGGTTTAATTTTGTTCTACAGATGATAATCCAATTTTGCTAGCACCATTTGCTGAAGATGCTATCCTTCTTCCACTGAGGGTGTTTTGCCCCTTTGTCAAATATAAGGTGGCTGAAATTGCATGAGCTCAAGTATGGATCTTCAATTTTGTTCGATTGGTCAACAGGTCTGTTTTTATGCAAGTACAAGGCTGTCTTTATGACTATGCCTCTGTAATATAGTTTGAAGTCTGGTAGGGAAATCCCCCCTGTATTGCATTTTTCACTCAGGTTTGCTTTAGATTTCGGGGTCTTTTGTTTATCCATATGAATCTGAGGATTTTTTTCCCAAGTCTGTGAAGAAGCTCATAGGGATTTTGATTGGGATTGCATTGAATCTGTATATCAATTTGGGTAAAATGGACATTTTTACTGTATTAATTTTCCCAATCCATGAGCATGGGAAGTCTTTCCATCTTTTGATGTCATTTTCGATCTTCTTCAGGGGTTTAAAAGTTTTGTTGTAGAGGTCTTTGGTATCTTTGGTTAGGGTTGTTTCCAGGTATCTTATTATTTTTTGAGGCTATTGTGAATGGGGAAGTTTTCTTATAATCCTTCTCCACTTGTTTATTGTTGGTGTAAAGAAAGGCTACTGATTTTTCTAGGTTAATTTTGTAGCCCGACACTTTACTATAACTCTTAATCTTTTCTAGACATTTTCTGGCGGATGGTTTAGCATCCCTTAGGTAAACTATCATATCATCTGCAAAAAGGGATAGCTCAACTTCTTCTTTTCTGATTAGTACTCCTTTAATTTCCTTCTCTTGTCTTATTGCCCTAGCAAGTGTTTTGAGCAATATTTTGAAGAGGAGTGGTGATAGAGAGCAGCTTTGCTGGGTTCCCACCTTTAAAGGAAATGGTTACAATTTTCTCCATTTCATTTAGGATGATGTTGGCAGTGGGTTTGCTATATATGGCTTTGATCATGTTGAGGAATGTTCCTTTCAGTCCTATTCCCTCTAAGACTTTAAACATGAATGGATGCTGGATCTTGTCAATGGGTATTTCTGCATCAATTGAGATGATTGTGTATTTTTTGTCTTTCAGTCCATTTATGTGTGTTATGACATTTATTGATTTATATATGTTGAAACATCTCTACATCTCTGGTATGAATCCAACTTAATTATGATGGTTGATCTTTTTGATGTGGGTCTGTATGCAATTTGCAAGTATTCTTTGAGAATTTTTGCATCTATGTTCATTAGTGAGATGGGTCTATAGCTTTCTTTTTTGCTTGCATCTTTGCCTGGTTTTTGGTATTAGAGTGATGCTGGCTTCATAGAAGGAGTTTGGGATAATTCCCTCTGTATCCTTCTAAACAGTTTGAGTAGCAATGATATAGGACCTCTTTAAATGTTTTATAGAATTCTTCCATGAAACCATCTTGACCAGGTTTTTTTTTTTTAGTTGGGAGGTTTTTAATTACATCTTCAATTTCCTCAAATATTATAGGTCTGTTTAAACTGTCAATCTCTTTTTGGTTAAGCTTTGTTGGTTCCCAGGATTTCAGATATTCATCAATTTCTCTTAGTTTTCAAATTTAGTGGAGTATAGATTTTTGAAGTATTCTGGAATGATTGTCTGGATCTTTTCTTTGTCTGTTGTGATGTTTCCCCTTTCATCACAAATACAATTGATGTGGAGTTGCTCTCCCTCTTTTTTGGTCAACTGGGCTAGAGGTCTGTTGTAGTTTGAATGAGTATGTACCCCGTAGGGCTTAAGTGAGGTGTTCAGGCATTTTGTCCCCAGTTGGTGACACTATTTTTGGAGGTCTTTGAATGTATGGCCATGCTGGAGGAAGTACATCTCTTGGGTGTGCTTAGGGAGTTTAACAAGCCTTGCCAATCTCCAGTCTCTCTCTCTTGAATTCCTGTGCTCATTGTGAGATGTGAACCTTGGCTTTTTGTTCCAGCCCTGGCCAGCATGCCTCCTGCCACAAAGGACTCTGATTCCCTGGAATCATAAATCATAGCTCAAATAAACTCTTCCTTTTATAATTTCCCATGGTCATGGTGGTTTGTCACAGCAACAGAAAAGTGACTAATACAAGGTCTGTCTATTTTGTTTATTTTTTCAAAGAACCAGCTTTTGGATTCATTGATTTTATGTACTGTTTTCTTTGTTTCTATTTCATTGATTTCTGCTCTGATTTTTCTTATTTCTTCCTGTCTGTTGGGTTTAGGGTTAATTTGTTGCTGTCTCTTAAGTGTTTTTAGCTGCAGTGTTAGATCATTTACTTGTTCCCTTTCTGTTTTTTTTTTGTTTGTTTGTTTGTTTTTTGTTTTTGTTTGTTTGTTTGTTTGTTTGTTTTTTTGATGTGGGCACTTAGGGATATAAATTTCCCTCTCAAGACTGCTTTAAAACTATCCCACAGGTTTTGTTGTGTTATATTGTCTTTTCCAGTTCCATGAATACTTTTATTTCATTCTTTATTTCTTCCCTGACCCATTCGTTATTCATGATTATTGTATTTAGTCTCCATGTGTTCTTGTAGCTAGTTGGACTTATTCTGGTGTTCATATTGAGCTTTATTGCACTGTGGTCTGATAGAATGCCTGGAATAATTTATATCTTTTTGTATTTGTTGAGGTTCCTTTTGTGCCCCAGTATGTGGTCAGTTTTGGAGAATGTTCTGTGAGGTGCTGAGTAGAAAGTATATTCTCTGGTATTTGAGTGGATTATTCTGTAGATGTCTGTGAGGTCCATTTGGTGTATTGTATTGTTCAGTTCTGATATCTGTTTATTTTTTGTTCTGTTGATCTATCCAAGGGGCTCAGTGGGGTGTTGAAGTCTCCCACTATTAGTGTGTTAGGATTAATCTGTGTCTTGAGGTCCTTCAAAGTAGTGTTTATAAAGTTAGGTGCACGAGAGTTTGGTGCATAAACATTTAGGATTGTGAAGTCTTCGTGGTTCATTGTTCCTTTGACAAGGATGTAATGGCCCACTTTGTCTCTTCTGATTAATTTTACTTTGAGATCTATTTTGTCGGATATTAGAATAGCCACTCCAACTTGTTTCTTAGTACCATTTGCTTGGAATATTTTGTCCATCCTTTCTGTCTAAGGGGTGTCTGTACTTGAGGGTGAGATGGGTTTCTCGTAGACAGCATATGGAAAGGTTCAGTTTCCTAATCCATTCTCCCAGTCTATGCCTTTTGATTGGGGAGTTTAGACCATTAGTATTTAAGGTTATTATTGAGAGATGTGTGTTGCTTCCTTTTACCTTATTTTTTTGTTTGCATTCTTGATCTAGGTTTATGTTTACTGTGTTATGATTTTGTTTCTTTCTCTCTTTAATTGTTTAGAGATAGTTGCTTCTTTCCTCTGTACTTTGGATTGCTTCGAGGATTTTCTGAAGTGTTGGTTTCTTATACCTGTATTCTTTCATCTTCTTTATGTTGTTAAAGATTTTTCTTTCTCCTTCGACTATAATTGACATTTTTTGCTGGATATTGTAGTCTGGGTTGGCATCTAAAGCCTTTTAGCATAGGGAATAATTCGGTACATTTTCTTCTAGCTTTCATCATTTGGACTGAGAAATCAGCTATGATTCTGATGGGTTTCCCTTATATGTAACTTGTTTTTCTCTTGCAGCTTTCAGTGTTTTGTCCTTGTTTTGAGCATCTAGTGTTTTAACAGTTATATGGCTTGGGGAGTTTCTTTTCTGGTCCTGTCTTTTTGGTGTGCTATGTGCTTCTCGTATTTGTATGGGATTGTCTTTTTTCAGTTTGAGGAAATTTTCTTCTATTATCTTGTTGAAGATCTGGTCAATAGTGTTATCTTGGGACTCCTCTCCCTCCTCTATCCCTATGGTGTGGAGGTTTGGTCTTTTCATAGTGTCCCACATTTCCTGGTTGTTCCACTCTTTTTGTTGTTGTTGTTGTTGTTGTTGTTTTATTTTTCCTAATTTTTACTTGCGCTTTCTAGTTGATTTCTAGTTTCTAGTGATATTCTTTCTTCTGCTTCTTCCATTCTGCTTCTGAGGCTTTTTCCCATCCTTTCCTGGCAGTTGTATGAACATTTTTCATTTCATCCTGTAACTTCTTTAGATTTTCCACTTCCCTCTGGACCCTGTCATTCTCATCTTGTAGCTCCTTGGTTCGTTGGTATTTACTTTTTTCATTTTGGCTTGGGATCTTTTCAGTGTTTTGACTTCCTTCTAGAGTTTTTCATTTTCTCCCTCTAGGTCCTTCTTGAGTTTTTCAATCTCTCCCCATATTTCTTTCCACCATTTGTCATTATCTTCCTCTAGGTCTTTCCTGAGTTTTTCATTATCTTCCCTTAGTTCTCTAATTTCTTTGGATGTGTCTACAGTTGTTCTTCTAAGGTCAGTGTCTTGGCTTCTTTCCTCAGAGATCTCATTATAGGGATCTTCTGTAGGTTTGGTAGAGTTTTGTGTGTATTTATTATGAGTTTTTCCCATGTTGTTTTGTCTTTGTGTCTCTGGCATGTGGATTTGTCTATTTGTTTCTTTGAATTCCAGCACTTCAGCATTGGCTGCAGAGAGTATAATCACCAATGCTCCACCGTTAGGTCCTGTGCACCAGAGCTCCACCTGGATGATGGCAGTGGTGGGGTGGTTGCTGGGTTGGGTTGCTACTTTGGCCTGCATGCTGATAGACCCAAAAGGGTCAAGGTGGGTTCGCCATGACACACCAGAACCTCAATTACTCTGGGCAGGTGTCTGGTGGCCTAGCTGGGACTTCCGGAGGAGGATGTTGTCCCCCCACACACAAGGAGGATCCACTTTGAATCACTGGAACCTCACTGACTCTGGGGAAGGTGTCTGGAGGCCAAGCTAGGACTTCTGGAAGTGGATGGCATGCCCCCCCTAGGGACAAGGTGGGTCCACCTGGACTCACCATAACTTCACTGACTCCGGGCAGGTGTCTGGATTCTGGAGATGATATCTTAAAGTGGTTTTAATTTACATTTCCTTAATTATTAGTGACATTGAACACCCTTCAAGATGTTTCTCAACCATCTCTAATTCCTCACTTGTGAAGTCTCTGTTCAGCTCTTTTCTCCATCTTTTGAGTGAGTAATTTGTTTTCTTTCTTCTTTGCTTTTTGAGTAGTTTACATATTATGGAAATCAATGCTTTGTCAGATGTATCTGTGGTGGAGGTTTCCTCCCACTCTGTGGGTTTTCTCTTCACTTCCTTGATTGTTTCCTTTGATGTACAGAAGCTCTTGAGTTTAATGAGATCCCATTTTTCAATTGTCAATCTTATTTCCTGCACAGCTGCTGTCTGATTTAGGAAGTCTTTTCCTATGCCTATGTCTTGTAGGCTGTGGCCAAATTTTTTTCTATCGCCTTCAGAGTTGCGGGTTTCACATTGAGGTCTTTGATCCATCTGGAGTTGACTTTTGTATAGGGTGAGAGGTAGGGGTTTAAATTTATTCTGCTACAAGTGGTGATCCACTTTTACCAACACCACTTGCTAAAGATGCAGTCTTTCCTCCATTGTGTCTTCTTGGCCCCTTTGTCAAATATGAGGTGGCTGAAATTGTATGTGCTCAAGTTTGGATCTTCAGTTTTGTTCCATTGGTCAACGGGTCTGTTTTTGTGCCAGTACCAAGCTGTTTTTATAACTATAGCCCTGTAGTGTATTTTGAAGCCTGGTATAGAGATCCCCCTCTATTGCTTTTTTTGCTCCGGGTTGCTTTGGCTATATGGGATATTTTGTTTTTCCATATGAAATTAAGGACTTTTTTTCTAAGCCTGTGAAGAAACTCCTGGGGATTTTTATTGGTAATGCATTGAATCTGTATATTAATTTGGGTAGAATGGAGATTTTTATTATATTAATTTTTCCAATCCATGAGTATGGGAGGCCTTTCCATCTTCTGATGTCTTCTTCAAGTTCCTTCTTCAGGGGTTTAAAATTTTTTTCTAGAGATCTTGGTGTCTTTGTTTATGCCTAGGTATTTTATTGTTTTTGAGGCCATGTGAGTGTGAAGGTCTCCTTGTACTCCTTCTTCAGTTGATCCTTTTTGGGGTAAAGAAAGGCTACTGAATTTTCTAGGTTATTTTTGTGTCCTGCCACTTTACTGAAACTCTTAATCATTTCTAGGAGTTTTCTGGTAGAGTTTTTAGCATCCCTTAGGTAAACAATCATATCATCAGCAAAAAGGGGTAGTTTGACTTCCTCTTTTCCAATTAGTACTCCTTTAATTTTCTTTTCTTGCCTTATTTCCCTAGCAAGTGTTTCAAGCATGATATTGAAGAGGAGTGGAGATAGTGGCAGCCTTGCTGAGTTCCTACCTTTAAGGGGAATGCTTCTGGTTTGTTGTTGTTGTTGTTTGTTGTTGTTGTTGTTGTTTTCTCCATTTAGGATGATATTGGCTTGGGTTTCTTGTATACAGGTTTCATTACATTGAGGAGTGATCCCTCTATTCCAATTCCCTCTAGGACTTTAAGCAAGAAGGGATGCTGGATTTTGTCAAAGGCTTTTTCTGCATCAATTGAGATGATCCTGTGTTGTTGTTTTTTAATTTCAGTCAATTTATGTGTTTTATGATATTTATTGATTTACTTATGTTGAACCATCCCTAAATCTCTGGTATGAATCTAAATTGGTCATGATGACTGATCTTTTTGATGTGACTCTGTGTGCAGTTTGCATGGAATTTGTTGAAAATTTTGCATCTGTGTTCATTAATGAGATGGGTCTATAGTTCTCCTTTTTGATTGTATCTTTGCATGGTTTTGGTATTATAGTGATACTGGCTTCATAGATGAAATTTGGGAGATTTCCCTCTGCTTGTATCCTTCTAAACATTTTGAATAATAATGGTTGTAAGTTTTTTTGAAATATTTTATAGAATTCTGCTATGAAACTGTCTGGACCTGAGCTTTTTTGAGTTGAGAGTTTTTTTATTATACTTTCAATTTTTTCATGTATTATGGGTCTATCTAAGCTATCAATCTCTTCTTCATTAAGCTTTAGTGATTCTCAGGATTTCAGATATTCATCCATTTCTCCTAGGTTTTCAAACTTAGTAGAGTATAGGTTTTTGAAGTACTCCCATGTGATTGTCTGGATCTTTTCATTGTCTCTTGTGATATTTCCCTTTTCATCATGGATTCTGTTGAGTTGGAGTTGCTCTTTCTTTCTTTTGGTTAACTGGGCTAGAGGTCTGTCTATCTTGTTTATTCTCTCAAAGAATCAACTTTTGGATTCACTGATTTTTTTGTATTATTTTCTTTGTTTCTATTTTATTGATTTCTGCTCTGATTTTCATTATTTATTCCTGTCTCTTGTGTTTAGGGTTCATTTGTTGATGTCTCCCAAATGTTTTTAGTTGTAGTGTTAGATTGTTCAGTTGTGCTCTTTCTGTTTTCCAATGTAGGCATCCAGAGCTATAAACTTCCCTCTTAAGACTGCTTTTAAAGTATTCCATAGGTTTTATTGTGTTGTATTATCATTGTCATTCAGTTCCAGGGATGCTTTTATTTCTTTATTTGTTCCTTGACCAATTCATTATTCAGGAGTGTGTTGTTTATTCTCCATGTGTTCTTGTAGATAGTAGGGCTTATCCTGGTGTTGATATTGAGCTCCATTGCACTGTGTTCTGATAGAATGCATGAAATTATTCAATCTTTTTGTATTTGTTGAGGTTTCTTTGTGTGTGTCTATTGTTTTAACCACGATATGGCATGGCAAGTTTCTTTTAATCTTGTCTGTTTGGAGTTCTATGTGCTTTCTAACTTCTGTTTATCATTTTAGTGTATTTTCTCTAATATTTTGATTGCTTGAGTGTCATATTCAGATTTAACATAGTAGTCCACCTTGCATACAGTTTTAATTTTCATGATTTAGGTTACCTGTGGTCAGCTGAGGCCTGAAATCAATGAGTGGAAAATTCCAGAGATAAACTATCTAAAAGTTTCCAATTACATGAAGTTCTGAATGATATAAGGAATTCTTCAACAATCATCCTTGGATTTGTCTTGTCATAAATCAACCCTTTGCTCAGAATTTTAATGATCTAAGTACCAGCAGGCACTATCATAGCTTGATAATATAGAATTTCCCCAGGCAAATAATTTTCCTTCAGAAGGATTATCAGAAAGCCAACTGTTACTCAATGTCACATCACTTACCTTGCCTTATCCAAACACAAGGGGAATATATCACCAAACGATATCAAAAGAATGGGCATGGTAGAAGATGCTCAGAGAGAGGCCATATTCAAAAAACTCTTATTTGGTTATATTTTTTTTCCATTTCACTATTAGTTCTCATTCATTTCTTATTGTGCTAACTTATAAGCTAAACTTATTCATAGATATGATCTGTAAAATAATTCATTGGTTATATCAGATACTTACAATCACAATTTCAGATATTCACAATGAATTTTAGAATGTGTCCCATGTAGATGGGACAGGAAGGCTATTATCTCTGTATAAGTTAAAATATTCTTTTTTTTTTTTTGGTCTTTTTGAGACAGGGTCTCCCTGTAGCCCCAGCTGTCCTGGAACTCGCTCTGTATACCAGGCTGGCCTTGAACTCACAAAGATCCGCCTGCTTCTGCCTCCCAAGTGCTAGGATTAAAGGCGTGCACCACCACACCCAGCAAGTTAAAATATTCTATAATTAATATTTTTTCTTTAAATCCATTTTCTAATAAATAACCTTTTATCAGTTTTTATATAGCAAATGTAAAATCAATTTAACTTCCACATGAATTTTCATTCTTAAAATGCTCTTATTATCTCTAATTTATTATCCACATTTTGTATATGTGTAAATAAGGTCAGAACACCAAAGGAATTTGGATTAGTTCTCACTGTTAAGAAGAATATTTAAGTACAGATCCGGTGAGTTTTGGGACCTGCACTTTCAATTATTGAGTCAAATACTTGTTATGCTTTGGTAGGCCACAAGGCATGAAGTGTATAAAAGAATCTTAAGGTATGTGAATAGGTTTCGCTAATTGGCTAACTAATAATTGGTTTATGTAGCTTATTTACAATATTAGACATTTAAGAGAAAAGCTCATTACTATGTTGAAAGTAGTCAGGAATTGTAAGACACCTCTATTTTTGCTCTTTATTCTATGAAAGACACTCTTTGGAAATAGCCACAAGATTTTTATTTCAATGATTTTTCAACATTCATAAGAGATCTTCTATATTCATGTTACATAGAAGAGGTTTAAAGAGTCAAAACACATGGAGATATGGTTCAATGTGTAAAACATCTGTTCAGTAAGCATGTAGACCAAAGTTCAGATTCCCAGAATTCACATAAAGCCATATATGGCAGTGAACATCTGGAATATCAGCACTTCTAAACCTGGTGTACACAACAGTGAACAGAACCCTATGTGAACAAGAGACCTTAACTCAAACAGGGTGGAAGGCAAGGCTTGACACTTTAGGTTATCCATTGACTTTTTTATTTTTATTTTTTTAATATTTTTTTTAAATTTTATTTATTTCTGTATGTGTATCAATGTACTATCTGCATGCAGGTTTGTGCACCCGTGTCATGCAATGCCGCGGAGGTCAGAAGAGGGTGTTGGATTCCCCTGGAACTAGAGTTCTCCTGGAATTGGAGTTACAGACGTTTCTCAGCCGCCATATGGGTGCTGGGGATCGAACC
>VZQC01008354.1:0-15334 GCA_009823505.1 Rhizomys pruinosus | reverse complement strand
ATATATATATATGTTTTATTGAAGTTTTGTGCATTTAATACAAAATTTCTTAATCAAATTTATAACCCCCAGCCCCCCACCCCACCAGTGATCATACATTCTGGCCTACATATCTTGCATATTTTTCTCAGACTTTTCTAAATTTTTCTCTACAGAAATTTACTGTTTCAGTCAGTTCTTTGAGCCAGTCTTTTTTGTTGTTGTTCCTTCCAATTTGCATCACTGCAAAATATATGTATATACACAACACACATATACCAAAATTATGACATCTGAAAATAAACTATAGGTTAATTCAAAACATGTTTAGGGATTCACATTTTGACAGTATAGTTGTATGCAGGTAAAGGAAAAAAGAATTATTCAGTCTGCCTTACAAATGGGGATTTGATCCTAGGATCCAAATGAGGGGCACCATACATCGTTTGTTCATCTGGGACTGTGTTACATCACTTAGCTTAATGGCTTCTAGTTCCATCAATTTGTAAGTCATAGAATGAACATGGAGATAGCAAGCTTTCACAGACCTTAACACTACATCTCTTCCATCTAGCTTTCATTGTGCTGGAAGGTACTGTGTATGCTACCAAGAGTAATTATCAACCTTACCCACATGTGAACCCTGGAAACTAAAATAATGACTCTCCTGACCAGATATTCTTACTGGAGCAATAGTGGCATAAACTTTAGGAAAGGAATTGACTACTTTCTGATTGGATTTATGAGATGGAGCCCATGCCTGGCATTTTTATCAGGGCCAAGAACCTGTAGCTAGACAGGCCACACTCCATAAGAGAGAACCCAGATCAAGGATCTCCCAAGACCACCTGAAGCACAGGTAGGAGCTGGGTGCTTCAGCCAGGCATATTGTTTGACCGGATTTTGTTGTCTTTGTTGATCTATGGCCCTATTGGCTGGTGTGGCTGTGAGGGCAGAGTTACCCTCTCAGCTGGTATAAAAGGTGGGTTTGAGTGAGTCTTGAGATCTGGGATATCCCAAGACCACCTGAAACACAGGTACCGAGTGGGCTAAACAGAACACCCCCCACCACCACCAACTGGGATTGCCAAAGGAATATTACTTTGGATTTTTGTAGAACCTTCAGAATAGAAAGGGAAAAGTGAGTTAGAAAGCCTAAAGCTTAGATAAGTCAATACTTACGCCATAAGCAAGGATTAAAGTGAGAAAAACAACAACAAACAAAATAATTCGTCGTAATGATGAAGTAAATCAATCCTTGCAACACCGTTAAGAGGCAATGGGATTCACATTGGAATACAGGCAAAAGAGAAACCCATATTCCCAGGAATGAAAGAAGAGACTACATTGGAAAGGTGCAGGATAATTCCACCTCAAGCTCTACCAATCCCTGTGGAAGATTCCCTACAGTGGGATCCCCACCTGGGGATGGCGCAGGACACAGATATCAGAAGTACATTGTGAACATACTTAAGAGGCCAAGACTATAAAGAGCAAATCAAAGATTAATAAAAGGGAATTGAAAAACTCAAGAAGGACCGAGAGAGAGAGAAGTGAAGAAACTCAGGGAAGAAGTGGAAAAACTGAAAAGATCAATGTTGAAAAAAGAATAATGAAAAACCAACCAGCAAAGCAAAGAGCTACGGAAGAGATCGAGAAGCTCCAAGGAAGTGGAAATACTAAAGAAATCAGAAGAGGAATGAAAAAAGGAATCAAACACTCATCCAATCAGAGGAAAGGAATGGAAAAAGCCCTCAGAAGCAGAATGGAGGAAGTAGAACAAGCAAAATATCAGCCTGGAAGATAACACAAACGACTAGAAACCTCAAGTAAAGATTAGGAACAATTTAAAAATAAACAAAAGTGGAACAACCAGAACCGTGGGACACTATGAAAAAGATCAAATCTCTGCATCATAGGAATAAGGAAGGAGAAGAATCCAAGAGAATGCATTGATCAGATCTTAACAGAATAATAGAATGAAAACTTCCCCAAACTAAAAAAAGACAGCCATCCAAATACTAGAAGCACATAAAACTCCAACAGACAAAGCAGAAAAGAAACTCCCCACACCATAGCATAGTTAAAATGCTAGATGCCCAAAAACAAGAGAACAAAATGCTTTAAAAAGCCACAAGAGAAAGACAACAAGTAACCTATAAGGGGAAAACCTATCAAAATTATAACTGACATCTCAGTGCAAACTATGAAAGCAAGAAGGAACTTGGAGCAAAGCATTCCCAGTGTAAAGAGACAATAGATGCCAACCAAGATTACTATTATATTTGGAAGTAAAGAGAAAAAGCTTCCCATGACATAAACAACAGTGAAAGAATACATGTCCGGAAACCAACCCTTCAAGAATACTTGAAGCAATTCGAAAGACAGAAGAAAGAAGCAACCAGTTCCCAGGCACCTAGAAAGAAAATCAATAAAATCATAACTGCAGAAGTGAAAACCTAAACCCAAAAGCACAATGGATAATAAAGGTGAAAGGAAGCTACACAAACCTATCAGTCATAACCTTAATATTAATGGACTATTCCCCAATCAAAAGACATAGACTGGGAGATTGGAATAGAGAACAGAACCCATCGATATGCTGTCCCGTATAAGAAAAGCATCGATATCTTCAAGGACAGCACCAACTTAAAGTGAAGATGGAAAAATTATTCCAAGCAAATGTACCAAAAAGAAAGCAAGAAAAAAAAAAAAAAAAAAAAAAAAAAAAAAAAAAGTAAAAGAAATCAGAAGAACAAAGAAGGCCATAACATTTTTGTCAAAGAACAATTCCCAAGAAGATTTCACAATTAATGAATATATATGCACCAAAAACTCTGGTGAAACCAAACTTTATAAAGACATTCCTCCAGGACCACAAGTCAAAAACTAACACCAGTACACTAATAGTAAGGGAATTCAATACCCCCACTGAGACCTTTGGACGGTCAAAAAGACAAAGAATAAACAGAGAGATTTCTGAACTGAACAATATAATACACAAAATGGACAGATATCTACTGAATAGTCCCCCTAATACGGAAAATACATTTCATACTCAGCACCCCATGGAACATTCTACCAAAACGACCACATAATGGGACACAGAAGAACCTCCACAAATACAAAATGATTGGATTAATTTCATTCATTTCTATCAAGACCACAGTGCAATAAAGCTCATAGCAATACAAGGATAAACCCTACTATCTATGAGAACATATGGAAAATGAACAACACACACTTGAATAATTAATGGGTCAAGAAAGAGATAAAGAAAAAATAAAAGCATTCCTGGAACTGGAATGACAAAGACAACACAACAAAACAAAACCTATGGGATACTTTTAAAAGCAGGCCTAAGAGGGGAAGTTTATACCCTGGGTGCCCTACATTAGAAAACAGAAAGAACACAAGTGAATGATCTAACACTCAAGCTGCAGCTAAAAGCGCGTGCAAGGCATAACGAATGAACCCTCAACACAGCAGAGCAGGATGAAATAACAAAAATCAGAGCAGAAATCAATGAAATAGAACAAAGAAAACAATACAAAAATCAAAGAATCCAAAAATTGGTTCTTTGAAAGAATAAACAAAGTAGACGACCTCTAAGCCCAGTTAACCAAAGAAAGAAGGAACAAATCCAAATCAAAAGAATCCATGATCATGATGAAAGGAATATCACAACAGGACAAGGAAAAAAACAGAAAAGCACAACGCGAATACGTCAAAAACCTATACTCTACCAAGTTTGAAGAACCTAGAAGAAATGATGAATATTTGAAATCCGGGGAATCAACAAAGCTCAACCAAGAAAGATCCACACCTTAAAAACAGACCCATAAATATATGAAGAAATTGAAGATGTAATAAAAACCCTCCAACCTAAAAAAAAGCCCAGGCCCCAGACTTTTTCACGAGCAGAATTCTATAAAATCATTTCAAAAAGACTTACAACCAATGAGTACTGAAATTTGTTAAGAAGGATACAATCGAGGGAATTCGCCCAAAGTCCTTCCGGTGAAGTCAGCATCACTCTATTTACCAACCAAGGGGCAAGGATACAACCAAAAAGGAGAACAATAGACCCTCCCCCTAATGAAAAAAGAGTGCCAAAATTCTAAACAGATACTGCAATTTCATATACAGACCCTCATCAAGAATAGCATCCATCATGACCAATTGGATTCATTACCAGAGATGCAGGGGATGGTTCAACAGAGAAAAATCAATAAACATAATCCAATGCATAAGAAATGGACTGAAAAGACAAAAGTCCATCCATCAGCTCAATTAACACAGAAAAAGCCTTTGACAAAATCCACATTCTTCCATGCTCAAGTCCTAGAGGGAATTGGATTGGATGGACCATTCCTCAATATATTCAAATCCATATACAGGAAATCCACAACCAATATCATTGTAAATGAGGAAATGACAGAAACATTCCCTTTAAAAGTAGGAATTTGGCAAGGCTGTCCCCTGTCAACACTCCTCTGTAATATAGTGCTTGAAAAACGTGCTGGGGCAATAAGCAAGAACAGGAAATAAGGAGTACTAATTGGAAAAAAAGGAAGCCAATTTTATCCCTATTTGCTGAAGATATGATTGTTAACTTAAGGGATGCTAAAAAACTAAAAACGCCACCAGAAAACGCCTAGAAACAAGTAACAGCTTCAGCAAATGGCAGGATACAAAATTAAAGAAACCTAGAAAAAATCGGCCTTTCTTTACACCAACAACAAGAACTGAAGAAGGAATACAAGGAGAACTTTCCACTCGAAAATAGCCTCCAAAAAAATGAAATACCTAGAACAAACCTATCTAAGACACCAAGAGTCGCTACAAAAACAAAAATTTTTAAACTCTTAAAGAAAATTGAAGAAGACATCAGAAGAGGAAAAACCTCCCATGCTCATGGATTGGGAAAATTAAGATAGTAAAATGTCCATCCCACCAAACTCGTGTACAGATTTTAATCAAATCCCAATTAAAATCCCCCCAAAATTTTTAAATTAAAAAAAAAAAAAAGTCTTTAATTTCATGTGAAAAACAAAAGACCCTGAATAGCCAAAACAACCATGAGCGAAAAGATCAATACAAGGGGATCACTATACCAGAATCCAAACTATACTACAGGGCTAAGTCATAACACCACTTGGGAACTGGGCACAAAAACAGACTGTTGATCAATGAAACAAAACTGAGATCCAAACTTGAGCACATAAATTTCAGCCAAGCTCATTATTTGACAAGGGGGCCAAGAAGAACACAATGGAGAAAAGACAAATCTTCACAAAGTGTTGTTGGCAAAACTGGTTCACAACTTGTAGAAGAATGAATTAAAACCCTTTCTCTCATCCTGTACAAAAAGTAAACTCCAGATGGATTGAAGACCTCAACATGAAACACAAACTCCCGATGTGGCTATAGAAAGAAAAAGTTGGCAGCAGACTAACAAGAACAAGCATAAAAAAATATGGGTAGTCCGAAATAAGACAGCAGCTGCAAGAAGTGGGTCGACAATTGACAAATGGTACCTCTTTAAACTCAAAAGCTTTTGTACTGTACATCAAAAGAAACAAGCAGGGAAGTGAAGACACTCACACAGAATGGGAGGAAACCCTTCACAGCAGATACACCGACAAAGCATTGATTTCCAGATATATAAACTACTCTCAAAAAAAGAAGAAAGAAAACAAATGACCCACTCAATAGATGGAATAAAGTACTGAAAGAGAATTCACAAGTGAGCAATTAGAGATTGATAGAAACACCTTTAGAAGTGTTCAACATCATTAAGCACTAAGGAAATACAAATAAAACCACTTTAAAGATATCATCTACTCATGAATTACATTTTTTGTCTGTTAAATATGACAGGGACTTACTGTGGGCTTATAACATCTCCTAAACATTAGAGGGTGTAAGCTTGCGGCATCAGCTGGGGTTATTCCTCCAAGGAGAGTGCAAGGCCAAATTAAGATTTGGGATATACAGCATATGTCTGCATCTGCTGCACAGTATTTGCCCAGGCAGGTGAGGTGGTAGCTTGGTGGCTGACGGAGGAGTCTTGCTTGACTTAAGGAGACCCGTATTTGCTTATTGGTTTGGTGCCTTTGTAACACTCTCTGGTATTCAGAGACAATCTGTACACTTGCAAGTGTGTCTCATACTCTTTCCCATGTTTACAATCAGGTCTTCACAGCAGGGCCTTATATATCGCCTCTCTTCTTGGCAGGTATCCCCAGTTTAGAGGCAAGGAGACTTACCTTTTAGTGGGGGCTGGATGCTAGCCAATAAATATCTCCTTGGTGGAATAATCCGTTGCTGATATAAGAGCTCTCCGGTATTAATACATTTTGCTTAAGTTTGCATAGCTTAAGGAGAACTTTAGTATTATATTTGGTTCTGATTAACATACCATCCAAACATCTGTTCCTATACCAAAGTAACCTACCATACAATTAGTACTGTGTAAATACCTATATATAATTTGCTTGTTGCTTCATTATGGATGAAATTTATCCTGGACATAACTGTCAGCCCCAGGAAGAACAACCAGAATTGACCAGAGTCGTAAGGCCAACAGCTCCAGAGAAAGTAGACTTTTGCTTCTCGTCCACCTGGCCCCCCTTTTCTAAGGCCTAGGGAACAATCTGCAGAAGAGGGGCATGGTAAATTTAAGGGCTGCGAATTGGGGTGAATGATGAAACTACAGCGATATAGTCTGGACACTGAGATTTGATCAACGTGATTGAATACACGAGCCCCCCCCCCCCCCCACCCCCCCCCCCCCCCCCCCGCTGAATGGTGGAACCCATAGGGCTGTGTGGGTTGGGCACAAATGATTGCAATTTTTTACATGAAGGATGCTGTACTCATGAATTTCACTTATTGTTAAAAAATTGAAAAAACAGAGAAAAATGCAGGATAGTTATGGGAGAATAAATGATCTGGGATGGGTGGGGTGGGGTGGGGAAGGGAAAAGAAATTTGGCCTGAACTGAATTGGAAATGTGTATGGAAATCACAAAGCCTCAATAAAAAATGAAGAAAAATAATAAATAAAATAATAAAAAAAATGATCATCTTACTCCAATAAGAAGACTGGCTAGATTGAGAAAACAAATGATACCAATGCTGGAGAGGTGATGGGGAAAGAAGGAACCTCAATCCACTGCTGGTGGGAGTGTAAACTTGTACACACTATGGAAAGCAGTGGTGGAGAACCCTTGGAATACTTGGAATGAACTTTGCCACTCGACCCAGCCATACCACGTCCTGGGTATGTACGCACAAGACTCATCTTTCCACAGAGATACATGCGTAGACATGTTTATTGCAGCGTAGATATGTTTATTGCAGCTCTCTTCACAATTGCAATGAGCTGGAACCAACACAAGTGCCCCTCAACTGACAGTGAAATAGAGAAAATGTGGTACAAAATCTACAAGATGGAGTTTCTTTTTTTTTAATTTAATTTGTTTTTTTTTTTTTTTTTTTTTTTTTTTTTTTATACATCATTTTTCAGTTCATATTCCCTTTCCCTTCCCCCCCCCCCACCCATCCCAGATCATGTATTCTGCCATAACGTCCTGCATCTTTCAGGTTTTTTTTTTTTCATTTTTTAGCTTATAAGTGATAATCCATGAGTATAAGCATCCTGCGTGCAAAACCAATCTACAGGCTGTTGTGCCCAAAACCCCCACAGTCCCACCATTTCAGTGGGGGGGAGCAGGTGTTTGTTCAATCAATTGAATCAAAATGAGTGTCCAGATTACATGGCTGTAGTTTCACCGTTCACCCCAATCGCAGCCTTTAACTTCTACCACCCACGCCCCCTCTTCCACAGATTGGTTTCCCTTCTAGGTGCAACAAAAGGTTTTGATATGACTCTCTTGCCTCTCCCCCCCATAGAACAAAGAGAAAAGATGACGATGATGACGTCGTTCTCCACGTAAATTGGAGACAACTATTATAGAGGTAATCTCTTTAATAAACCGTTAAAATGCCTTCTTTGACTAATATACATAGGAACGTGAAAAGGATTAGACTCTGTTTCAGAACCAAATATAATACTAAGTCCTTGGGCTATGCACTTAGCCAAAGTATATTAATGCAGGAGCGCTGACATCAGCAACGGATTGTTCTACCAGGGGGAAGTTGGCCAGGGTGGATCCAAGTCCCCCAAAAGGTAAGGGCTCCTTGCCCCTAAGTTGGGATACTTGCTGGAGGAGAGGCGATAAGACCTGCTGCCGAAGACCTGACGTTAAGCATGGGAGGGATGTAGTGAGACTCACATGCAAGTGTACAGATGTCCTCTGGAATGCCAGAGAGTGTTACCAAAGGCCCAATAAACCAAGAAGCAAAATATGGGTCTCCCTGAGTGAAGCAAGACTCCGCGTCAGCACCAGCACCAAGCTACACCTCACCTGCCTGGAAATACTGTGCAGGCAGCATGCAGCCATATGCCTGTAGATCCCAAACCTAATTGGGCTATTGGCGCTCGCCTTGGAGGAATGACCCATGGCTGAGGCCACAAGCCTACATCCTCTACAGGTAGGAGATGTTATAAGCCACAGTACGACCCGGTCATATGTTCAGGGGGTAAAAAAAATGTAATTCAAGATGGAGGTTCTATGCAGCAGTGGAACTATGACATCATGAGCTTTGCAGGTAAGTGGCTGGAGCTAGAAGATATCATGCTGAGTGAAAAATCATAGTTGCAGAAAATCAAACGAAGAATGGTGTCCCTCATCTGCGGATGCTAGCACCAGTTATCTAACTGTATGGCAAACTGAGCAACATCAATGTGATTTGAACACAACTGTGCTCTTATATTGTGAATCACTTAAAATATAATAAATAAAAAATCAAAAAAGTGACTCTACTATCATTTAATTCTGCTAAATAGAAATAACACTAAGCTGACTCCTATTTTTTGTTATTCCTATAGGTGAATTCATCTCTCAACGCTCACTAGAGAACCTTTTCCCTTGCAGCACACATAGGATTACAGAGACAATAACTTTTTTTTTATTTCTGTAGTGTGTAATGAATGTGAATGTACTGTCTCATGCAAGTCTGTGTACCCATGTCGTGCATGCGCGGAGAGGTCAGAAGAGGGTGTCGGATTCCCCTGGAACTGGAAATTCTCCTGAATTGGAGTTTCAAATGGTTTCTACGCTGGCATGTTGGTGCTGGGGATCGAACCCAGGTCCTCTGCAAGAAGCAGTCGGCGCTCTTACCGCCAGGCCATCAATCCAGCCCAATAACTGTGTCAATGAGTAACAACAAGAAACATATGGAATAGTCAGAACCCTAAATGGCAGTATAAATCACAACCTCTATCCCAAAGGCTCAGAGATCATTGCGGAAAATGTGGAAGAAAGATTGTAAGAGCTACAGATGGGGGAACAAGTGCAAGCCAAACCGTGGGTTCCGGACACATCAGGAAAGTTACACAAAGGAGCCCATGGCAACGTGGCATACACAGAGGAAGGGAGAATATGGTGGTTTGAATAAGGAATAGCCCCCATGGGCCCTCAAGTATTTGAACACTTGGTATATGGTCTCCAGTTGGCAATACTGTCTAGGGTGGTGTGCTGGTCAGCTCTAGTGTCAACTTGACACACCTGGCTTGAGGGAGCCTCAACTGGGGAACTTCCTCCATTGAACTTACCTGTGTACACATCTGTGCGGTGTTTTCTTGATTGTTGAGTGATGTGGGAGGGCCCAGCCCACTGTGGGCAGTGCCACCCCTGGGCAGGTGTTTCTGCACGGTATAAGAAAGCAGGCTGAGTAAGGCTCAGGGGAGTAAGCCAGGAAGGGGAAGGGGGGGTAGAGGCAGTGTTCCGCCATTGCCCTGTGCTTTGGTCTGTCGTCCAGGTTCCTGCCCTAAGTTCTTACCTGCCCTGAATTCCTAACCTCAGTGATGAACTGTGACCCAGGAGATGTAAGACAAATAAACCCTTTTCTGTCTTGCCCCCGACCACCCAAAAAAATCAATAAACTGAACAAAACATCAAGAGCTAGGCATTGTAACACATGAGGCATCATCCTAGTATTTGGAAAGCTAAAATAGTATTTTAAGTATGAAGCAAACTTGAAAATGATTAGGGGGTCTCTGTGTTTAAAGTACTTATTGCCAAACATGAGGGACCTGAGTTCACATCTCTAACACTCACATGAAAATTAGGACATATCGCAGAAGCTTGTCATCTCGTTACTGGGGAGTGGGTTACAGGATACCAGATACTTTCTGGCCAGCTAGTCTAGGTTTCAGTGAGCTCTGTTTCAGTGTCTTGAAAAATAGGGTAAAGACTGACCCTGATGCTTTAGCTTCCATATATAATGTATATGTTTGCCTATGGTATATATGTGTGTTTTGGCAAGGGCGAGTGTGTACTCGCCCCTGCCAAAACCACACATGAACCATAGCAAACATATAAACTTAAAATATGAAAGCATTAACATATAAATAAAAGAATGATAGTATTAATCATTTGATAAAAATAACCGTTCTTTTCTTTATTTGTTTGATCATATTGGTGAATGTCAATAATCTTTCTCCTTTTTAGAATTCTCTACTCTACCTTGGAAAAATATAAGTATGTCATCCAGGGTAAGTCAAATGATACTATCACTTTGAAATGTGAAGAACAGGTTGCTGTAAAGCTGCAAATTAAAAGGCCTGCTTCATTACAGACCTCCATTAGTTCTGGCTTCCTGGACCTCCACCCAGGGCTTTTCTGTTTTTAGCTTACACTGGATCGTTACAAACAACAAAACAAAACAATACACTGGATCGTTACACCCCTGGCTACTCCAACAGCTCCTATGCATCCTGTCTACAAATCACTATCTGCTTTGAGTAGCTAGAACCAGCTTCAGATGCCCAAACTCAATTGCTAAAACTGCTAAAACGTACTTTTCTGATTTCTAAATTCCTCTCCCAATGTATCAAACTAATTTACATTTCTAGCTATAAGATCATTTAGGTAATATTCTGGAAGGAATGGAAAATTACTCAAATGTTAACAGAAACTAACAGCAGTTCAGTTTACTTGCAAAGGAATTAAATTCTCTTACTATCACAGTAAAATTTAAATATCTAATTCAAAGTTTAGAAAATGCTATTGGGTGGGCATAGCTCCTTTGACAATGTTTTACATACATTTTATACATTCTCAGTAGCCTAAATCCCTTTTGGATTCACTTTGAAACTTTGCCAATCTTGCCATCAAGTGATCATCAATTAAATGTTTCTGTGAATAAACATCCAATTTACTGCAATGGTTTGCAGACACAATTTTGTCTTTCTCTGTGTAGTATTTGTCTTTACTAAACTATAAATAATAGCAATAGATATTATGATTGTAAAAGAAGCTATAGATATATTATTTCAAATGATAATTATGTAGCAAATGACCTGTAAAACTGATGAAACATTTGTTAGGGTCTATTAGGCTTGATAATCCAATTTACTTTTGAAGTTAAATTTGAATGAAAAGAACAAGGTACTGAGCCAAAGGAAAATACAGACAGTGAACTATGCAGAGAACAGGGTTCCTGATACTGAACTTGGAGTTAAAACTGATTATGGGATTGATTTCCTTGAGAACAGACACAGAAAAAGGATCCAGAAATGCTTGGACTTTTAATTTAAGAATTTGTCTTGAGCATGGAGGAGTCTCCAACAGCAATGAACCTTAAATAGGCAAACTGATTCTCAAAAGATAAATGTTCTATAACAGGAATGTCTTTGGATATAAAGGAGTAGATATGGCTCTCATGACTATGTAACTTTGAAATGTTTGTAATATTCAGGTAAAGGAGTGTAGTAGCACTCCAAATAATGAGTTTCAGAATTCATATCCTTTATGATTAATTTATTAAAATTATCAGAGTTGAATTACCTTAAATAGAGCTGATAATTTGTGGGAGATGATGCTGTGCAAATTACTGAATTGAAAATGATATTTTAAATACATTCATATTATTATGTAACATGTAACATGCACCAACTCTAGTAAAAATGAAGGGAAGAGGAAAAGTAAAAGGAAGGAAGGTTAGGAAGGGAAGGAAGGAGGAAGAAGGAAGGAAGGAGGAAGTATTTAAGTCCCTGGACTTTCTTACTGGTATTAAAGAATGTGCGTATGCAAGGAACTCCAGCTCATGAAGAACTGTGTATGTGGCAACGTCTTCACACGCCCCTGGGTTTATCCCTAGTTTTCAACCCTACTGAAAATCTTGATTGTATTTAATTGAGAAGAAGGTATATTAAATAGATATATAGGAGAGAAAGAGACAGACATTACAACATACAGACAGAAAGGAAATAGGGTTTATTTGTGAGAGAGGTTTGGATAGAAAAAAAGTAACCCAAATGATGTGATTGTAATATCAAAATACTATTATTATAACACATATAAATCAACCCTTTATGGCACAGACAGATTAAGCTCTCTAAAGTAATATTTGACTAGGCTCTGAAATGCATTTAGGAAATTAGTGATGGCCTCATCACAAAGATAAACAAAAAATGCTCAGGTGTAAGAAATAAATGATTGTGGTCCATTTAAGCATAAGGTACATTTAGAGCTCATCAGAGAATCAAAATCGAGCAGGTGACACTAGGTCCTGATTTTCCTTAGCTGGAAGCTAGCACCAACTTGTGTAGGCGCTCTCAGTTCAATCTAAGATTCAATAGTTAAAGTCTGCTATGTGACTGAAACCACATCAGAAAAAGCAGGGAATCTCAAGCCCTTCGATATTCCTCAGGTAAAGCTTTGCAACCTGAACCAAATGGGTGGAGAATTGGGGGATATGATTTATGAGAACAAAGATTGAAACTCTGGAGAGCACAGGCCCCTCAGAAAATGAGGGCAGGACTTTTTCATGGTCGGAGACTAAAAGAAAAACAACCACACTATTTTGTGCCAAACCCAGAGCAACAGACTCCAGGGTGACTTCCCTTTCTGAAGGGCCAAAAAAAAAGTACTTTCACTTTTACTAGTTTCCTGGATCTCTTAGTACAGAGTGACGGTCTAAGGCTGATATGTTAGGCAGTGAAGATGGAATGCAATGATGCTAATTTTACGTGGGAGAAGAGAAGGAAAGCAGATGACAACACAGTGGTTGTTTGTAGGAGCTGACCCTTACAGACTGTGATTCTCAACTTGAAGGGCATTATAACAAAGTGAAAATGAGGTGTCTGAATGTTTGGATTGCAAAATTTGGTAAGCCGCCTCATTTATTCCTATTTCTTGTCAATCAGATAAAAATTTCAACACAGGGTTAGGATATGGGCTAGGCAGTTAAGAATGCTGGCTGTTCTCAGGGCCTGGGTTGAATCCCAGCACCCACAGGGGGCGAAACAACCATCCCATAAATCTAACCAATTGGATCTGATGCCCGCCTCTGACCTCCACAGGCATTTTTTTTTTTTTTTATATTATATTTTAAGGGATTCACAATTTAAGAGCACAGTTGTTTTCACATCACATTAACATTGCTCGTTTGCCATAAATTAGGTAATTTGGGGTGCTAGCATCCCCAGATGAGGGATACCATTCCTCGGTTAGGGGCTGGGACTGTTATTTCCTTAGCATGAAAGATCTTCTAGATCCATCCATTTACCTGCAAAGTTTTTTTTTTTTTTATCTTTTTTTTTACCTTTGCATAGAACTCCGTTGTGTTTTCTCTATCCACTCGTAGTTGAGGGGCACATTGGGTTGGTTATAGATCTTTGCTATTGTGAAGAGAGCTGTAATAAACAGGACTGTGCATGTATCGCCTCTGCGTAAGATGAGTCTTGTGTTGTGGGTACATACCCAGAGTGGTATGGCTGGGTCAGCGGCAACTTAATTTCAAATCTTCCAAGGGTACTCCACAATGCTTTCCATCAGTTTACAAGTTTTACATTCCCACCAGCGATGGATGAGTGTTCCCTTTTCCCCACAACCTCTCCCAGCACTTGGTATAGATTTGTTTTTTCTTGATCCTAGTCGTCTTATTGAGTGAGATGATATCTTAAATTACTTTTTATTTTGCATTTCCTTAATTATTAGTGGATGTTGAAAACTTTTTAAGATGTTTCTCAGCCATCTCTAAGCCCTTACTTTTGAACTCGCCTGTTCAGCTCTTTGCTCCATCTTTTGAAGTGGGTCATTTGTTTTCTTTCTTTCCTTTTTTGAGTAGTTTATATATCTGGAAATCAATGCTTTGTCAGATGTATCTGCCATGAAGGTTTTCCTTCCTCCCACGCGGTGGGATTTCTCTTCACTTCCTTGGATTTGTTTCTTTTGATGTACAGAAAGCTTTTGAGTTTAATGAGGTCCCCATTTGGTCAAATTGTCAAACTTAATTCTTGCACAGCTTCTATTCTGTTTTTAAGTCATTTTCCCTATGCCTATGTCTTGTAGGCTGGCCTGCCAACTTTTTCTTCTATCACCTTCATAGTTGTGGGTGTCACATTGAGGTCTTTGATCCATCGGGAGTTGACTTTTTTTTTTTTTTTTTTTTTTTTTTTTTTTTTAATTTTTTTTCTTCTACAGGTGGTGATCCCAGTTTTGCCACACCACGTGCTGAAGATGCTGTATTTCTTCCATTGTGTCGTCCTTGGCCCCCTTGTCAAATATTAGATGGCTGAAATTGTATGTGCTCAGTTTTTGGATCTTCAGTTTTTGTTCCAGTGGGTCAACAAGGTCGGTCTGTTTTTGTGCCATTCCCAAGCTGTTTTTATGGATTTTGCCCTGTAAGTATAGTTTTAAGTCTGGTATTGAGATCCCCTGTATTGCTCTTTTCACTCGGGGTTGCTTTGGCTATCAGGGTCTTTTGTGTGTCCAAATGAAGATTAAGGACTGTTTTTTCTAAGCCTGTGAAGAAACTCTTGGTCTTGGGATTTTAATTGGGATTTTGCCATTAAATATGTACAAGAGTTTGGGCAGAATAGACATTTTTTGCTATATTAATTTTCCCAAGCCGTGAGCATGGGAAAGTGTTCCATCTTCTTAGGCCTTCTTCAATTTCCTTCTTCAGGGTTTAATTTTTTTTTTGTAGAGATCTTTGGTCTTTGGTTAGGATGTGTTCCTGGGTATTTTATTGTTTTTTTGAGGCTATGTGTGGGAAGGGCTCCCTCATATTCCTTCTTCAGTTGCTTGTTGTTTGGTGTAAAGAACTAGTGATTTTGTCTGGGTTAGTTTGTATCCTGCAAACTTTACTGAATCTACTTTGGTTATAGAGTTTTTTGGTGGAGTTTTTACATCCCTTAGGTAAACAATCAGATCGTTAGCAAAAAGAGATAGCTTGACTCCTCGTTTCTAATAAACTCCTTTAATTTCCTTTTCCAG